>CM053405.1:125116396-125156059 GCA_028644305.1 Xerus rutilus
CAACTAAACCCCTACTTTGGTTAATCTATTTCTCTATCATCTGTCTTCACTCGGGCAGTAGACAATGGTCAGGGAATGATATACAAACCTACTGACCAATCTCTCTTTAAATCCATTGTGTCTAACCTTCAGAGGGTCCTAAGCCCAGAAACCCTCCAGCATCTTCATCTACGCCCTTCCCTCCTCCCCCACAGAGCTACTTCATTCTTCTCCTTTCCCTTTGACCTGTGAACACCCCCTTGCTACACCTCCCTCTCTTCTTGATAGTTTTGTTTCATTTAAGGAAGAAATAGATGGAACCAAAGGAGAACTTCTCAGTGCACATCTACCTGTGTGTTGTCCATCTGCCGCCGCCTAGCTGCTGAGATAAATTGGCCCTGCTCCTCTTCAAACCATCTCATCTGTTCTTGCAATGGATGCATTCCTTTGCAACTGTGCAAGGATATTGTTCCAAAAATTAACAATCATCCCTTCACCTGAACTTCTCTCCCTGGATCATTCCCCTCAGTGGCTAAATGTGCTCTCATCTCTTATCAAAGAGAAGCAAAAAAAGGAAAGCTTCCTTTTACCTCCACGTTGTCCCTGGCAACCACCAGTGATCTTCTCTCCCTTTTGGAAAACTCCTTTAAGATGTTGTCTGTACTCTCTGTGTTCATTTCTTTGCCTCGCATTTTTCCTTGATCTGCCCATTAGGCTTCTCCACCACTCCAGAGAACACTCTTTCCACATTCACTAGTACAAAACATATGCTCCTGACTTCCACAATGCCATATCAATGCTCAGATGTTTTATTATGGTGGGGTTGTTTTGTTTTGTTTTATTGGTATTGATCATTCCTCATTATTTCACACTATTGACCACTCTTCACTTTGCTTCCTGTTCTCTTTTTCTTAACTCCCCTCCTCGGTTTCTTTGATGTCACTCATTTCCCTGCCCTCTAACCTATTGTTAGAGGCTCCTAGACTCAGCATTTTTATGGTTTTATATACCATTCCTATGCTGATGGCTCTTAATGACTTATTTCTAGCCCAGGACTTCTCCTGAGAACTTCCAGATTGATACATCTGACTAGTTACTTGCTTTTTCTGTTGGATGTGTAATAGGAATTCCACATGCCAATGAGTTACTGATACCTTCCTCACCACGAGCCTAAACTACTGTAGTCTTTCCTATCTCAGTAAACATCAACTCCATTCTTTCAGTTATTTAGGCAAGCAAACAACAAAATCTTCTCTTTCTCTCATGCTTTCTACTTTATTAATCAATCAATTAATAAATCCTGTTACTTCTCTCTTGAAAGTTTTATCCAGCATCCGATCACCTCCCACCTTCTGCTACCTTCCTAACCCAAGCTACTACGTTTTGCTAGGATCATTGTTAATTCTCTTTCTGCTTCCAGAATTAACCAGGATTCACCCAGATTTTAATCTTAAAATGGTGTTTCAATAATATGTTCAGACCTGGTAAAACAGTCACAGGATTTTCAGTACCCTCCATAATGTGAGGACTTGAAAATATGCATAACCAATGTACAAAACTAAAAGCAATAGCATCTGCATGAATGTTTTTTAATAAGGCATTAAATAGATCCAATCCCTTCCAATTTTTAATATGTATTTTTCCCAAAAGATAAAACCCCCAAAATTCAAAAAGGTAGACTAAAAATCCATAGAACCAATTCAGCCTTATTTTTTGAAATTACATTGGTGACTTGAGTCTCACAGACCTAAAGGATCTTGTCCTACTGTATGCCTTACTTCTGACTGAGGCATACGTAGGTACATTTCTTATCAATCAGTTGAAATTGGCCTAACCTCCTCTTACTCATAGTGCATTTTTTTTTTGAGGCGGGTAGTACGAGGGATTGAACTCAGAGGTACTCAACCACTGAGCCACATCCTCAGCCCTATTTTATATTTTTTTTAGAGACAGTGTCTCACTGAGTTGCTTAGCACCTTGCCATTGCTGAGGCTGGCTTTGAACTCCAGATCCTCCTGCTTCAGCCTCCTGAGCCATTGGGATTACAGGCATGCACCACTGTGCCTGGCCTTATAATGCATTTTTGATGGGTATTATAAGATGCCACTGGCAATTAAAAAATGTTGACTTATCGTTTCAGCTGTTGTTTAAACTGTGCAAGGACTGTGTGACTAAAGCTTCCTTCATTTGTGCCAATGTGCCCCCTGCTTTGGGTTAATTTTTTAGCCTCCAAGGTATAGCCCTACTTTTCCCGTCCTCTTTACAACTTCTGTTTCTCAGCTCAAAATTTTTCCTTCTGTGTATTTTTTTACCCTTTTATCATTAAATTCTACCTGGGCATCAAGTTAATGGTCCAGCAAAAACATGGTTACTTTCTCTCCCTATGTCATCCCCAAATATGCTCTGGGATAAATGCATTGAAACTCATTCTAATAAAACCAAAGCCAAAAGAATCTAATTTTCCTTGTTAAATTATTCTCAATAAAAATCAATATAGTTTTTGCTTTTATTCTTTGGGAAGCACCAGAGTGGATTTGGGTTTTACATAGCATCTCTAATATAGTAGTTCTATTCAATGGGAAATTAAATATGTAAGGTTCAATAAAGTCAGAGCTTAATATTTTAATTTAGATTTTCTTATTTCCTCTTTACTAGAGGTGGGAGAGAGTTCTCATGGGACTCTTGTGTTTCTGCAAGTCTTTAAGTGAAATGCTAGCTGCTCTTGTTCCAAATTATCTTCTCAAACATATTTAAATGGTTAAAATCTTTAAAAGTTAGAAATAATGTCTCCCTCCAGAGCAAAGAGTAGCTGTGCTCGCTGCTAAGTGTAATAAAAATAAGGTCTTCTGATCCCAAGGACAAGCAAGCTACTGCCCATTAAAAATGATTCGGGTCCCTAAGCTCAGGATTCCTCCCTTATAGCACAAGCCAGTGTGTTTGCAAGCATCCATCTGGGCACATCTGTGTTGCCTCACC
Source organism: Xerus rutilus (assembly GCA_028644305.1). NCBI lineage: Eukaryota > Metazoa > Chordata > Mammalia > Rodentia > Sciuridae > Xerus > Xerus rutilus. The sequence goes on from CM053405.1 coordinate 125,119,352, forward strand.
TATGGGTTTGGAGGCAACGGAAATTTATTCTGGAATGATGCTGCTTATGGCGTTTGCTGTGTTATGAGGAATAAAATCTCCTGTCTCTGACTCAGGATTCCATGTCTTCTCTCAGCATCCATGAAACTGGCAGAACATCTTGGTAGTTTGCAAGGAGGGTGGAATCTCTGATACTTACAGCTACTTCTAATTATACTTTAAGCTGGGTGTGGTGGTGCATGCCTGTAATCCCAGTGGTTCAGGAGGCTGAGACAGGAGGATTGCAAGTTCAAAGCCAGCCTCAGCAACTTAGCAAGACCCTGTCTCTAAATGAAATATAAAAAGGGCTAGGGATAAGGCTCAGTGGTTAAGTGCCCCCGGGTTCAGTCCTCGATACCACAAAAAAAAAAAAAAAAAAAAAAAAAATTTAAGTAATGTTAAAACAAGGCAAAATACAAGCCTGATTGAAAAATCTAAAAAAAAAAAAAAAAATCTATAGCAGGTGATTCTGGAACATGAAACATATGTCTCTGAGTTAGCCCATATACTTTTTTTTTTCATTTTTTACTTGACTCAAGCTATTCCTCTGCCTAGAATTTCCTTTCTTCCACTTATTTATCTGAGGCATTTGACAGCTGGCATTTGGATGGTTTTTTGAATGGCATTACTTTTTAATATGCAATTGAGAAATCAAGGATCCATGCTGTGAAAACTGATTGAAGTAAAGGATTTCATCCTTAGTCTCATTTTTTGTACTGCACGAGGCAACACTTTGAGAATATTCATTCATTCCTTTGCTCAAACATTCATTATATACCTAATTTGTGCCAGATACAATATTGGATCTTGGGAATACAGAGATAGGAATTCTCAGTTTAATGAAGCCCAGGAGCAAATAAATATAAAATGATGAGATAAAGATGTAATAAAACCCATGCCAATATGGGTTTATAATCTTTTCCCACCATTAATGCCTGATAGAGAGCAAGATCTCTGTGAACCATGGCATTTTTCAGTGTGAAACCCTCTGACTTTCAACTTGCCATCCCTTCCTGGATCATTATCAAATACCACTGAGGGAGGAATGAATTATGTCTAGTATAAAGAAAAATTATTAGTAAGAACTTTGGTTGCAAGTCAAAGAACACCTAACTCAAGCAGACATGTCCAGGGACATTTTCCTACATTTTAATTTTTAACCCAGGGAATCAAATCTGATGTGAAAACTTTAGATTGGAAGAAGAGAAATGACACTTTAGCTCTTTAATTTATAATTATTTGCACATAATAATGAGTCAGCAAACTTTTATTAAAAATTACCATGTGCCAGACACCATTATAGCCATCTTCAATAGGACTGTTAATCACAGTGGATATTCCTTTTCTCACAAATTAAAGTTCTGATTTATAAATTGAGAAATCTTCTTCTAACACTTTTTATAGGTAGATTGGTAAAGAAATCCTCTTGTGGTAACAGAAATGAGAATGTCTAAGATCTGAGTATCAACTGCCAGGTATCAGCCTGCACCCCAACATAATCTTTGCCTTTAGCACTGATAAATAAAAATTGCAGCTGTAGCAAAACACCATTGTCTTATAGCATACTGAATAGAAACTCCATGTGTGAAATTATGATCATACAGATAACCTTAAGTGATTAATATCAGCACATTTATTTTTTACCAATTAAAGCATCAAAGGCTCATATATAAAACTGAGTTAATACAGAAAAAATGATTTTAAAAGTAGCAGTTCTTATTTAGCATGTTACAAAGTTTCATCTGTGTTTTTTTTTTCCTTTTCTGAGTGCAATATAATTATACATAATGGAGTTCATGGTGAGATGTTCCTATATGCATATAACATAATTTGCTTTCATACATTCCCCAATACGTCCGTTTTTCCATGCTCCTGCTCTTCCCTTCCTGTGCTCTTCTGGACTTCCTTCTATTTATTTACATATATATTTTCCACTGGTGTATTATAATTGTAAATAAAGGTGGAATTCATTGTGATATATTCAAACGTACACATAGCATAATTTGGTTGATTTTATCCACTTGTTCTCCCTCTCTTCTTCCCCCTTGATCTCCTACCTTCACTCCACTGATCTCTCTTCTATTTTTGTGAGATTCCCCCAACCCTTTCTTTTCTTCTCTCTAGCTTCCACATATGAAAGAATACATTTGAGTGTTGACTTTGAGTCTGACTTATTTCATTTCACATATTTTCTAATTCCATCTGCTTCCTAGCAAATGATGTAATTGTATTCTTTCTGGATTACTAAAACTACTATTTATATTTTATTCATGTATTTGCTGGTGGTCACCTGGGCTAGTTCCATGACTTGGCTACTGTGAATTGTGTTGCTATAAATGCTGGAATGCATGTATCTCTACATCATGTTGATTTCAGTTACTTGGGATAAATACCCAGGAGTGGAGTATTCTTAGTCTTCTGAGGAATCTCCACACTGATTCCCATAGTGTTTGTACTAATTTGAAGTTCCACCAACAATGTGTTTCTTTCTCCCTACATCCTCACTAGCATTTATTTATAGTCTTGATGGTTGCCATTCTAACTGAAGTGAAATAGATAGAATCTCAATGTAGTTTGTATTTTCTATTCCCTAATTCCTACTCATTATTCTAAGGACTGAGATAATATCCATTACGTAAATCTACTTTACCTCTAACACTAACCTTGAGGAGGGAGTTGAAAAATACTATTTGCTTGAAAAGTACTTGCTGAAGGTGGATGCTAACGAAAATGAAAAATCTTAGGCATCTCTTTGCATTATAAAGTTTGGATAGTTAGCTGCTGCAGTATTACATCCTTGGAGCCTAATATTATTGAGGGCCCAGCCAAGCATTTTACAGAAATCAAGTAGACAATCAATGAATGCTTGCTCAAGGAGCATACAAAAAAAAGAATATCTATGGTAAACTGTATTTTTGCAAAAGTATATTTGCTACCCTCCCCTGCAGGAGAGTTGCCTTGCTCTTCCCCTGTGAGGAATCTGTGATTTTCTTTGATCAATTAAAAGTGAGCACAAGTGACACATGCAGCTTCCCAACAGAAACTTAAAAAGCCACTGCTTGGTTTTGCCAATTTCTCTCTCCCCACCTGCTCTAATTTCAGCAGGTGATTTTTGTTCTAAGTCTTGCAATTCTAGGTCCTTGGTATTGCAGCGTATGTTAGCCTAAACATTTTAAAGGATTGTATATCATCTTAAATGGGATTACCCTTTTGATCTACAAATAGCCTTTTTAGCCCCTCTAACTTGAAGGTCAGAGAGATGCACTCTGTATTTCCAGATGAACCTGGTATTTTGAGGACTGGCCATGAGCTGTGTGTGGTCAGCTTGCATTCATTCCGCCTACACATTATGACTCTGTGGTCACAGGTATAGAATAGTCCCTTACCAGTTTACTTCAAAGGACTTTACTATCTGGCTGTTTTGACCCATCTTTTCATAGTGTGATGTGGTTTAGACCTTACCATCAATATTGTGTTGTACTACCTTGTTTTTATCCTTGGGGAGCTCAGACATGTGCACTAGATACTTTAATCAACCTGGTGCAATCATATTCAGTTTGGTAAGAAATTTTAACCTACAGTTACTTAAAGGGTATCTTTTCAACCCTTATTTGCTAAGTTACAGGTGTGGCAGGTTCTATATCACTGCTAACCTACAAAGATGGTATAAAAAGATGAAAAAAATTTTTAAATGATATAAATTAAAATCCCTGTCCTTCTAGATAGAATCAGTTAATTCAGGATATACTTATTCTCTTCTCTGTATCTCAATTGTGATGGCCAAAGTTGTCCTTGTCCTTCTCCACTGTTTCTCCTGATCTTTGGTGGTGGTTGTGGCAGGATATTCCCCTGTTGCACTCTGCCCACTGTCTATATCACGTTCCCACAGCCCTTTGCCATCAGGAAACTATGTCACTGTGCCAAGTTCTGAGGCATACTGACAGCCCTCCATTAGATCCCACAGGAAGTCCGTCCTTCATGGAATGTTGGCACTTTGCTGGCCTTTGTCAGGAAGACCGAGGTTGGGGACACATGTTCCCTCTATTCTCAGGCTCTCTGGGGCTCATTTTCAGAAATGCCTCATTGTTTAAACTTTTCTCACTTCTGACTCCCCGTTTCTTCCTTTGTCCAGAGAGTCTTGATTCAGTCTGGTCATTTCTTACTTGGACTTTTCATCTGATCTTCATTAAGATCTCATTGCTCAGGCTGGCACGCCTGTAATCCCAGCACTTTTGGAGGCTGAGACAGGGGAATCAGGAGTTCAAAGCCAGCAACAGCGAGGCGCTAAGCAACTCGGTGAGACCCTGTCTCTAATACAAAATGGGGCTGGGAATGTGGCTCAGTGGTTGAGTTCACCTGAGGTCAATCCCCAGAACCAAAAAAAAAATTCATTGCTCAGATCCTAATCCAGCCTTTTTGATACCAGATAGGTGATCTATAAGGACTTCTCATAGAGTCCAATTTTGTTTTGTTTAATCTTGGTTTCCCTTAAGGTGAAAACCAGCATGGCATGAACAGTGTCCCCCTACCCCACCTTCAGCTGATAAAGCAGAGTGCAAAATGTAAAACCAGTTTGAGTGTAAACAGGATGCATTCCTGGAGTATCAGTCCTACCTGAAGATTTCAGTGGCTGGATACACATATACATAACAGATGTGCATTAGATGTCCTCAGGGATGAATACTTAATTGGTATGAATTTGTAAGATAAAAATAAGCAATATGTGTATTTAAAGATGAGTGCTTTAAGTAGGAAGAAATGAGCAAATGGGAAAGTCCATTATTTTGGAGAAGAGAAATTTGTCAGAATATTTTAGTAAGTATAGACTCTGGGATGCCCCTAAATTCAGGATGTCACAGAGCAACTTTTTTCTTTCCTGTTAATTATATGCAAGTGTTCTGCAAATTAAACTAAAGACAGAAGAAATAGGTTTATTTCATGTACAGATGAGGAGGCCTCACAGAAATAAATGGATAACTCCAGAGAAACAGTGAGATCCAGAGGCTTATGTACCATTTTTTTCAAAAGAACAATAAATTTGTAGAGAAGTAACAGAACCAGGGAAAAGGGTATTGAGGTTCTAGGGAAAGAAATGGAAGGTAATGGTTATTTTGGTAAGCTTTATTATTCTTCTCAGTGCCATCTCTGAGCTAATCAAAGCCTAGGGTTTTTCTGAGAAAGGGAGATGGGGAACCCCTCCACAAGGGGAAATGTATGCTCTACTTTTTAATAGAGAGAGAAAAAAGGAAGCATCTTTCTTTCTGTTTCTCTGTTGCCTTCAGCTCAAAATAATCTCCCTGCTGAGATGGCATATTCTAATCCCTTTCAAGGACAATATGCAGGGGCCACAAAAAGACCATCTGATGGCAAAAACAATAGGAAGAGATGCAATTAAAAACTTATCACAAATACACCTGGGAGTGTGAAAGGACCTGATTTTGAGTTGCTCCTGTCCTAGGTTCTTATATACTTCCTCTTCACACAGTGTTGTAGAGGATGGAATTGTATACAAATAAAGCATTCAGCAATTACAAAATACCTAGAGGCCAACTCTATGTTGGAGGATAAAACCTCCAATAGAGCAAGAGAAAGGGGAAGACCGTGCTGTGAGGGAAGAATTCAGAGTAATATAAAAGAATGAAAATGATCCTGTGTGTGTGAGGAAGTGGATTTTTCCTTCCCTGAGCCACACCTTGGATAAACATTGTATTATGTTCTTGCACATTTATTTTTTCTCTTGTGTCCATTAGAGAGGCTTCCAGGAAAGAACTGTAGCTTGGAGAGAGTAGAAATTCATTTCTGGTGATCTGAACAAGGGGTGTAGACTAGAACAGTTGAAATTGCCTCCTGCTTAGGTCATTTCCCTGTCCTCTGGGGAGCTGTCAAGGGAATCAACATGAGAAGGATAATCCATCTCCCCTAGCCAGCAGGGACTTGTGATAGAAGTTTGAGAAACAATGAGAAAGGGTCCAGACTTGGCAGGCTTCGAGTCTTCATGTAGCATTGCAGCTGGAGACCTTGGGAGTTTTCTCACATCCTGCAGCCCAATTTCTGGGGAACATGACTTGTGAGCAGAAAATGCCTGGAACATAGACTCCTCTCTCCAGTGCCCCCAATGGCCACAATAGTAATGACAGACAAAAAAAGCAAAACAGGGAGAGTTAATTTTTTTTAAATGTTGATATTTCTACATAGACCAAGGCTCAGCAGAGAATAGATGCTCAATAAATATTTGATGCAAGATTGGCTGCCAACACCACCAGCAAAACAGGACAAAATATGTCCAAGAAAACTTTTTTTTGACCTGGGGCAATATCATTATGTTCCACTTGGTACTTTGAAAAATACTCCCACTTTCAAACCCACAGCAATCTTCTAGGGTGTTTTGCAGTGTTCACCCCGTAGATCTAGTGTCCTAGGACTTCCTACTTCAGTAAACACGGTACATCTTCTGTCAGCACCAAGCCCGTATCACTAGCTTCCTGCCAAGTTAACATTACGTTCTTGGAAATGTATCTTGCAATCTCTCCCTTACGGAGCAGGGAAGATAAGAGGGAAATGAAGTTGGAGGAAAAAATAACTTTGTGATGCAAGCAGCCGTCAGCATCAACATAAGTACTTTTTAATCCATTGTATTTTGCCAGAGGATGACTCTCTGTTAGGAGTGGTAATTGCTGTACTTTACCTCTTGCTGTGACTTCAGGGAAAGTTTTTCCCCAGGCCCTGACCTGGCTTTGCTTTATGAGAGATCCCAGGGTGCTTTAATCCCATACATGCAATTTTTTTTTATCAGGTTTTATATTTTAATGACTGCCTGAAACTCCCCACAGCATAATACATCATAAGTACATCTCTCTGCAGAAGTGCAACAGTCTCATGCTCTGGCTAGTTGTTGTGGGATCGTTAAGGCCTGCCAGTGCCTCCGCAGATCTTTAAAAACATTTGAGATGTTGGTATGGGAAAGTCTTACAGCTGATAAAATACTCATTTTATCAACTCATATTTAACAAATTAGAGTTTACTTTCTCAACCAGTGTAATGTTATTATTTAATTATACCAACCAACTTTTCTCTTGCATAGAAGTTGTTTTGGTTGCAAATATTAGAAACTAAAGAGAATCTGGGCTAAGATGAATGAGAAACTTGTCCAAGTCAATCTCAGGCCACTGATGTAGGGATCTGTGAAAACTACACACACACATCTCCATCAGTTCTTGGGATTGAACATCTGTGAGAAAAGGAAACTGTATTTCTTGTAGTCAAGTGTTGACAGGCCGGGGAAAGGGCTCACTGAGCAGTGAATCTTAGCACAGATTTGGCACAGAGCCATCCACTCTGTTGTGGAGAAGCCATGGGTAGGATGTTTCATTCTTTCTAATGTGTCTGGTCAGTTAGGGTCTGCCACTTGTCTCGGTCCTCAAATTAATTGAGAAGTAATGGGGGACAGTAGGAGTAGATAAAAGGACAGGAGACTGGACCCTTTCACGGTGATAGAAGCTCATTGGCAAAGGGTGATTTAATTGTTGGAGTCAAGCTTCAAACTCAATGAGGATTGTGTAGGGGACACTTGGAGAGAGGTGGCTGTCTCCTCTGAGCCAGACTTGGCTTGTTACCCATGCTGGCTTCTCCCATCCCGAGTGACTAATCCGTGTTCCCACCTCATCCTTCTCGGAGTGGCTACAAGACGCCAAGGTGAGGTCAAACCTAGAGATGCTATACTGTCTCATTTAAGCATTTGGGCTATGAAGCAAGAGTGGGTGGGTTTCAATTACAGCTTTACCTCTTATTAGCTGTGTTTCCCTAGGCCAGTTACTTAACCTACCAAGGCCACAATTCCCACAACTGTAAAGCACAGATAACACCAGTACCCACCTCATAAGGCTGTAGTGAGGATTAAATGAGATAATCTGCATATCGCTGCTCAGCACAGTGCCTGGCGCCGAGTGAGTACTTGTGTGACAAGCAGAAGGGTAACCATGGTGCCAAGGTCTCCTTAGCAAAGCGAGTGGTTTAAAAAAAAAAAAAAAAAAAGTACCTGGGCCAAATCCTACAGGGCCTTATCCATAACCAAAGGGAGGATTTTTTAGCTAAATTTTAAATGTTTAACTTTGCATGATTTTAAGTGATACACAGACAACATTGTTTGCAAGAAAGGAATGTTTGTACTTGAAAGGACATTGCAGCAATTACATTTACTAGAAACACTGGGAACCCACTACCCTCTGCTGCTGTGGCTACTTTTGCCAGGCTCACATACATTATTTCACTCAACCCTCACAACTGCCTTCCAAAGTCATCTGATCCCATCTTATAGATAAGGAACTGGAGCTCCACATTTCACAGCTGGGATGATCCTGGAATTGGAAAGCATGTTTCTGCTCCAGGACTTCCTGGTCTCTCACTGATGTCCAGAGGGACCTAGTCTGTGATAGAGACAGAGCCCTGAAATCAGACAAGCCACCTTAGCTCAGCCTGTCACCTCAGCATTCATTGCTATAGGAAAAGTGGGAATAATAGCAAGACATTGCTCTGGTGTTAATACATAGAAATATTTCCACTACTACACAGAGGTCGTAGAATCCTCGTTTCCTTTAACTCTGCTCTTTACATGAGCCAGCTTCCATTTTCTGAGATAATATAGCATGAATAAGAACACACAGCCCTGATTCCCTGTTGAGGGCTGTTTATATCATGTATGTTTCCTCCATTCTTAGCAAAGACAGGGAAGCTCTTTCTGGTCACATGCAGGAAACTAAGGCTCAACTGCTCCTAAACTGGTTTTCTCCAAATGATGCTTTTTAATTAAACCTCTCAAGGTTTAATTAGGGAATGACATGAGTCATCTTTGTTTCTGAAAATGTATTTGTGGTTTGGTTAATTATGTAGTGAGATTTAATATGATTTCTCTCCTCATGTGTGAAATTAATACATTGAATATTTTCAAAAGGAAAACATCTAAAGCATTTACCTGGGCAGCAGGTTGGGAGCAAATAAACAGTTGAAAGGACATTCGCTTAAAGTCATGCTAAGAAAAGCTGGGCTAGTTTGAAATGGGTCACTTAACAGGCCTCAAAGAGACAGGCAGCCTTTTAATCAGTGTGTCTCATTGTGAAGCCTTTGATGTCACCTTGTTGCTTGGAGATAAAATCTAGGCTCCTCATCAAGTTGCTTAACTCTCACTCAACCTTATGATTCTACTTCCTGTCCAAACTGCCAGGCCTGTTCATGCATAAGTGGCTCTCCTTGGTGTGGTCTTCCATGGTATGCCTTGGTTCCCCTCTTCCGGATAAATTCTTCCACATCTGCATGAATAGTGTCTTTATTTTCTATATTCAGATGCTTTGACATCACACAGTATAAGCTTGCCCTTGCAGTGCTAGTGAACTCCTAGACAGCACAAAGATTACCAGGCCTGCAAGTACCCCTTCCACTCCAGTGCCCACACCCCAACTACCTCTGTTACCAGGCTTTCACATTCTTGATCCTATCTCCCTGCCCTAATTACTGCAGGCCAGTTACTTGACAAGAAGGACAGCCCCTGCACCCCAGCACAATGATTCAATGTGCTAGGATGACTTCTGTGTCACTAGGTATTTTTCAGCTTCATTATTATCTTATGGGACTAGACTCCTGCCTAGAGAGAAACACTTTCCAACAGAGAGGCTCACTTTGGAGGTCCCAAATGCTTTAGCCTCACTGAGTCCCAAGTGTGGGCTCCTATTCTGGTAGTCCCAGAAGCCATACCCCCTAATGCTCTGCTGGAGGGATCATCAAAGAATACATCTGTATCTGAGACTGTTTATTCATTGAAAAGTTCAGATTAATCACTGAGCACAGAGGGAGGATGCTATTAAAAGTGGGTGGCCAAGGAAGACCTTTCTGATGTGAAGAGGCAGATGGAAACAGGAATGGGTAAAGTGTGTTCCAAACAGCAGTAACTGAGTACAGAGGCCCCAGGGTGGGAGTAGGCTTTGTTAAGGGAACAGCAAGGTAACTTAGGCATCTGGAACAGTGAGCAAGAGCAGCATGGAGAGGCATCCAGGGGCCATAGAGCATCCTGGACAATGTGAAGAGTGGAGCTTTTTCTCTGCCTGAGATGGGTACCACTTGTGGGTTTTGAGCAGCACAGTGATATCAAGGCTGCCAAGAATCAGAGGGTTGGATTCTTTTCAAGACCTGAACTCTGGCATTCTCCCAAAGAAAGGTTTATTTTCTCATTCACTCAGAGGTACCTTTGCTCATAAGGTGTACATTCTCAGGATCACATTGGTCCAGATGCATCTACCACCTCATACAATTTTGGCTTCTGTGAGGGGAAAAGACAGCAAGAGCCAGGGAGGAAAGCCAGGACAGCAATTTAAACAGATCTTGCAAAATCTCAGGAAGATATGGTGGTGGTAATAGATATTTCAAAATGTGCTTGGATTCTGAATCTATATGGAAAGCAGACATGAGGATTTTCTGACCCATTGGAGTGTGAATGTAAGATGAAGGAAGAAATTGGTGATGCCCTCCATGCTGGTGGCCTTGGCAACTGGAATGTGAGGTTGTAATCAACAAGAGGGGAAGACTATAGGAAGGCCAAAGGCATGGGGAGGAGGGAGCAGAAATCAGGAGTACCGTTGGAGTGTGTTAAGTTAGCTATCCAGATGGAGAGATCAAATAGGCAATTATGCATGCACATCCAGAGTTCAGGGCAGAAGATGTCAATGTAGGAGTCATCTGTGCAAAAATGGTAACCAGGCGATGATACCAGTTGAGATCACTGAGCATGGAAGTGTCGATCAAGATCAGGGAAATGAGAAGGAACTTCTATGTACACCTAAGAATTGAAAGAGAAAAATGTCCTGGAAGCCACACATTTTGAGTTTCAAGGAGGAATGGGGATGAAGAGAATAAAATACTGCTAAGAGGTTAACTAATGAGATCAATACTGGACTATTAGGTTTATTCATGGGATGGACATGCCTGAGCCAAAAAAAATCAAATATTTAAAGGAGTTTTGATATCAAAGAGGGAAGAAATGAGGAAGCTGTTAGCAAGATGATGAACTCTAGGAGGAGATCTCAAATCTGGGAGCCTAGAGGTCCACGCACAGTGAAAAGGAGGGAAGACATAGTAAATACAGATGTGGGTGGGTTAGGTGGGAGGAAGATATGGATTATTGTCTTTTCCCAGTAAAATAGGAGGCAAGGCCATTCACAAAAGCAAAAAAGATCACTTTCTTCTTGACTCTAGTTTCTCTTACACTGGATTCTTGAAAAATAGGAATGATCAATCTCAGAAACACTATTTCTTAAATGGCCATGAAAATCTACAGTGTATTCCTGGACAAGTAAAGGTAGTTCAGAAGGAATTCCATTCTTTGTTCGTCTCTCTCAAGGAAAGAGAAAACAAGTCTCATGGTTGACAGCGTCTCATATCAGCATCCTCATCTTCTCCTACCAGTGTACCACATAAGGCTGTGAGTCCATACCCAGTAGTTCCAAACCCATTCCAGTAACACTAAAGTCCACTGGGTGTCCCGTTCTCTTATGCACCATTCTATGCATATTTTTAGTAGAAAAACTTGACCTCTCAAGTTTCTTCCCCTCACAGAATTTGTCCTTGCAACTGCTTTTTTTCTTTCACAATGTTCAGTGTTAGAAGAGGACCTGAGTGTGCGGGCCCAGGTCGATTTTGGGCAGACGTGGCAGGGGAAGCTGTGAACACACTGCATTAATAATTGTTGTCTTGTCACACCTATAATCAAAGCCCTGTTGTCATTAAACCTGAGCCCAGAGTAGTGGTTGAATAGGTTTTGTCTGTATCCTGGACTCCAGGATCAGCATTCACAATAAATTCTCCCATGGGCTGTTCAGGCTCCCCTTAGCCTACTGTGCTTTACTACCAATTCCCAAGCTTAAAATGCACATGTGTTTTACACCATATAAAGAATCTCAGAGTAGGAAACTTGGAGGGCATCTTATCCAACACTTCGTTCAGCTCCAGAATTTCTTATAATTTCCCTCACAACCAGCCATGAAGACTATATAAAAGGTCAGGTGATTACCCCACCCATGGAATGGTCTATATGATAATAAACTGGAATCCCTCCCTTCTACTTCCAAACTCTCAATCTCCGACTCCCATCTGGAACCCCATAGAATACATCCTGTCCCCTTTTTGTGGGGAACCACCCTTCTGTCTTGCCTGCTAAATGTCCAGTCACCTTCTGAATCAAAAACATGGCCATTATTTGGCGAAGTCTTTGCTGGCTAGTAAATTAAACATTGAAGAAAGAGAATAATACCTACTTGGAGTCAGGTTCCAAATAGGCCTTTGCCTAGAAAGGATTAAGAGCTCCCTTTAGGGAAGCCCTGAGCAACTCAGTGAGACCCTGTCTGTAAATAAAAGGCTGAGGATGTGGATCAGTGGTTGTGTTTTGTTAAGTGCCTCTGGGTTCAATCCCCAGTACAAAAGCAAAGGTGTTCCTTTAGGGTCAGCACTATCAAATCTGATGGCAATGCTAGAGCTGGGTGAACTTCTATGTTTAAATGATAAATCTGCAAGGACTGATTTGGTTACCTAAGACTAAGAGGGAAGATCAGGTGGATCACTCACATGCCCTCCTTCCACCCAGCTGGACTCTCAGTCAGGCTCTTCTGTCTTTCTTGCAGGTCCTAATCCTTGAGCCAGGTACTAGGGTTTCAACAATAAGAATTCCTTCACTGACTCCTTCAATGCATAGTGTAGACTGAAAAGCTTCCAGCACCATCTTAACAATGGACTAGAACAGTGAACAATTATCAAAAAATTTTGTTTGAGCAGCTAATATTTTAGTGAAGAGGAAAAATGGATTATACAATCCCACGAATATATATAAAATTGCAAGATACCAATGCTATGAAGGGAAGCTTTGTGATGCTCAAAGTACATGTAATAGGAGGAACTAAGCTAGTCCAAATGAGGAGGAGTGAGGAGGAAAGCCTCTGCTGATGAAGGCAGGCAGTGTGGAAGAGCAAAGTCAGAGATGAAGTTTGAGAGGTACAGGGAATATAGGTCGGGGTTGTCTTCGTGGGCCAGCTTCAGATTTTCCACATTTAGCTGTGAGCAGTCAGAATCCACTGAAGTGTTCCAAGCCGTATGTGTGTGAGCACTCATCCAAGATGATCAAATTTATATTTAGATCATTCCTGATGCAATGAAGAGAATGGATTGGAAAGGATCATGGTGAAGACAGAGTTATTAGGGCAAAGGTACAGTGGTGAGATACTAGTGACTTGTACCAGGGTAACAGTAATGAATGGAGAAACAAGAGGACAAAGATTTGCAGGAGTTCTAGGAGAGGGAACCAATGGGTGTCAAGGTGATTTGGGTCTGAGAAGCAAGGGAAAGCACGATGACTTTATGAATTCCTGGCCAGGACATCTATCAGTTATGCAACATGGAAGAGAGCCTACTACCCATGACTTGTTCCAGAGCTGAATATGACATTCCTGAAGGATGCCTACCTACTATTAGAAACTTCTGAAAAGTGGGCAAGACAGAATGGGGTGGCATAGGAATATATCATAATTGGATGTTATTCCTGATGATGTGGTTTTCTAAAGTCATTTTGTTGCTTGTAAATGTTTATTGGAGTTGCAGAATGATACATTTAGGGATTATAAATATTTGTTAAGTCCTCATTAAGGTCTTTCTACAAACTGACAGGCCTCACCCTAAATAAAACCTCAAGGCCATCAAATTAAGCACATCTTTTGGGGATGTTCTGGAGAGGCTGGAGATCACCTGGTGCCTTGCTGAGAGTGTCCTTCTCTAAGACTAATAAGCCAGAGTGCATTTTTTTGTTGTTGTTGGGAGAGATACTGGGTATTGAACCCAAGGGTACTCGACCACTGAGCCACAGCCCTATTTCATGTTCTGTGTAGAGACAGGGTCTCACTGAGTTGCTTAGCACCTCGCCGTTGCTGAGGCTGGCTTTGAACTCGCGGTTCTCCTGTCCCAGGCTACCTAAGCGCTGGAATTACAGATGAGTGTCACTGCACCTGGCTGGAGTGCATTTTTACGAAGGCTTTTACCTAGTGGCCTGCAGATTTGTGCATTATTGGGAATAAATCCTAGGTGGTGACTGAGGGTGGCAATGATGAGACACCTGTTGAGACATCTAAAATGAAACACAACCCTGAGATGAGTAATCAACATGAGCTTGGAGTTCTCAGGAGTTACCTAGAATGATGACTCAGATCATCTCAGGGGAGGGTGGATCTCGATCAAGGAGCCCTGTGTATTGGAAGTGCTGTGACAAGGCACTATTTATGAAAGGCAGGCTTGGTCAATAACCTACTACGACGTTCCTCAATTCGTTAACCCAGGGTTTTCATATCTCTTGGGTGTCAGATTAAAGCTGTCTTACTACTGAACAAATTTGCTCCCCTGTGTAGGTGACGTTCCCTGCTTCTATTACAGGGGAAACAGAAGGGCCACCCCATCCTGACCAGAGTGGTCAACAGACATTGGCTAGGCTTGTCTTTCCCCGGAGAAAGAATCCTATTGGTCCATGTCTAAGCATCTCAGCCCAAGGAGAGTTCCCATGGCCAACTACCTAGTCAGCAGAACAGAATTTCTAAGCAAAGGCACAGGCAGGAGTGACCAATTGGCTCACATGTCTGCTTTACAACATAATTAATGGTCTTCCGATCTTTGAAGAAAAAAGCTTTTTGCTTTCTAATCAACAACTCTTAATTATCTTGATGGTTATTAATTTGTATGTCCATATTTCTCCTTGGTTAATTATTAATCTTATGCTTTCTGTCAACTGTATTTTCTGTCACTTTCTAGTACTGGATATTGAGTTGCTTTTTCAAATTCCAGTCACCTCAAGAATTTTACACTTCTCAATTGTATTTATGTCACTGTTTCATCTTGTTTTGTGTCTAAGTACTTAATCGCATGTAACCCATCTTGAAGATGGCTAAAATTCTGAAAATCCATGAAGGATTTTAGATATATTTGCATGCTTATTTTTCCTCAGAGACCTTGCCTATTGCAATAGTTTCCAGAGTAATAAGCCTCAGGCCCTAATAGTATTGCATTAGTGTGTCCATCTTTCCTGGGAGTATTACAGGTCCTATTACTTCCCATGTCTGAAACTAAACCCCTGAACTCCACCCAACTTCTGCTCCATGTTCTGTGAGGTCAAGCTTAATAATTAGCAACATCAAGACACATAGCTGATGCCATCTCTACTTTAGCCTTAAAATATTACTGCTTTTTGTCTTGCCGGTCAGCCCCTGTAAATTTTCTGTGCCCTCAGGCTAGGTGGTCTGAGCTCAGTTCTACCAAGTCACTCTCTGTTTAATGCCCTTCGGAGGAAAGACCCCCTGGCTAACAAGCTCCTGATGGCCTATTCTCACCTCTGCCCAAAGCCAACCTCTCATCAGATCTATTACTTTCTCCTTGGGAAATTTTGCTAAACTCCTCCCTCCTCAGATCAGATCCTCCACCCCATTCTAATTATTTTACAATAACTGTTTTGTGCTGTATTTGAGTTAATTAAAAGGTTTCTCAGCCGGGCGCAAGCCTGTAATCCCAGCACTTAGGGAGGCTGAGACAGGAGAATCTTGAGTTCAAAGCCAGCCTCAGCAATGGCGAGGTGCTAAGCAACTCAGTGAGACCCTGTCTCTACATAAAACACAAAATAGGGCTAGGGATGTGGCTCAGTGGTCGAGTGCCCCTGAGTTCAATCCCTTGTGCCAAAAAAAAAAAAAAAGGTTTCTCTTTCCCAAGAGAGACAGTGTGATAAATGCTGATTGAAGACGAGAGTACTTGATTTCAAATCTCAATTTTGCCTCTTCCTAGCTGTGTGAACATGGGCAAATTATTTAACTTCTGAGTCTGTTTCCTCACGTACAAAAATAGGGATAGTAATATACTATTAAACCATATATTCTCCACACATAGCATGATGCAAATACATAGACAAGCCTCAAGAAATATCTACAGAATAGCGTCAAAGGTGATCATCAAGATAGGATTTTGAGGTAGGGGGAGAGAGGTTCAACCCCAAATAAAACACAGGGAAGTAGGAGCCGGGTGGATAGAAAATTACTAGAAGGAAATCAGGACACAGGGAGAGCTTAACTAAACCCAGCCAACAGGATTCTTTCTGAAGACAGACACCATCTGGGAGATGGTAGACCTGACTGGAGAAGGAAGGGCACGGATGGGCCTAAGAGGGGATTCAGGAACCTGACTCAAGTTTGTTCAAGCATAGACTCTCTGTCAAGAGGCAGTCCACGTTCAATATTTGATTAAAATCCAGGTAAAAACAAACATGTTAGAATCTGGATAGCAAGATACTGTCTTTTGGTTCATTCTTTGAGTTACCTAGGACTCAATAACAGGTGCTTTAAATGACTCAAAATGTTGACAAGAATTCAGCAGAAGTTGGTAAAAGAACACCAGAAGTGTTTTACTATTTTACCTGTGTTCCATAAAGAAAATCTTTTTTCTGCTTTTTCACATATAAAGTGGGAATAGTATCTTAAGTCATGAACTACATAAGATGATACGCACGTTTCCTATCACAGTGGTAAACAGGGGAGGTAAACAATGGTATTTCCCTTGATGCACCACCTTGCACTCTACACTGAATGTAAAGTGGAGAAGGGAGTTTGAGGAGATAAGAACAGGTAAAAAGTTCTTCCTTATCCTATGAATGCTACATCATTAAGATCCACAAACAATAAAAAAAAAACACCCGGACATCTTCAAAATATCAAAGTGTGCCAGGCATAATTCTAAATATAGTGGCCTTTTTTGTCTTCAGATTGAGGTATTCGTGGTCCAAAAAGTATTACAATGATGATTCAGATATTTTGAAAAAGACCACATTCATTTACCTTTATTATAGTATATGGCTGTAATTATTCTATTTTATTTATTGTTAATCTCTTAGTCATATGTATGTACAGGACAAAACATAATGTCTAAGGACATAGGATTCTTTGGGTCTTAGAACACATCCTCTGAAGAAAAGGAGGGACAACTGTATCTTACATTTAGTACCTCATTTATCCTCACAAGAGAAGACAATCAGACACAGGGAAGAATGGCTTCATGACAATCTGAGTCTTTTTTAAACTCATGGTAGCACAAGATGGAAAGAAAGTGGCCTCACTACCATACATGACATCTTCATAGAAATGGTACCTTTCTTCTGCCTCCCCTCCCATTTCCTTAGCAATAAAATAGCTCTATTCAGAGAAAAGTTACTGTAAGAGGTGGAGCATTGCTAGACAACTAGCATTGGTGGAAGCTTAGTTCTTCCTATCAACAGCCCCCAGATCATGCTTTTTCAAGTGGTGATTAACATTTTCCTATGATACTCACCTCTTGCCCAATAGGTACTAAACAGTTGCTTACAAGCATTGGTTTCTCCAATTCACTGTACACAAAAACCTATTATCCTAGGATCCATCCACATTAATAAACACACTCCAAAATCAGCTGGGTTGCAAAAACGTCCCTGTTACAACAGATTTGCACCATAACTGTTGGAAATTACCTGATGATTAATGTTGTCTCACCCAGAGAACTCTATTGCAGTGAGGTTGAGGATTTATCAATAAATGTGATAATAATCCTCTATCTTTGTTTATATCAGTAATTAATGCAGTTCAGGAGTGAGTCTGTGAAAACCTTGTATAAGCAAGATTTATTCCCACTGGAATAGATTACAGCCATATGTCACCATTCAAAAGGTAATTGGTACTTTTCATTAGAAAGTAATTGGAAAAAAAGATTTATTTTAATGCCCCATAATAAATAATCTTGATAAACATTATTGTTAGCAGAAATATCTGCACTGTGTAAAGAATTTGCTCTACATAAAAATACAGCGCATACCATATATCGTTTTCACATTTCTCTGAGAAGATTTTACTTACTTTGTGGCTTTGAGTAAAAAAGATCATGTTTTTACACTATAAGGTTTCCTTTGTGGACAAGACCACCTCCTTACGGCCACATGCCTTATGTTGACAGTAAGACCCTGGCCTGCTCTGTATCTCTCACAGCTATCCTGAATCTAAGAGTTGAACAGAGCAAAGACTTCAGAGGTGGCAAGACCACACTGTGAGGTGACTTGATCTGACTAAAAGGAAGTATGATGGGACAACGTCTCTTAGTGTTTTGACAAGCATGAAGCAGAGTAGGAAACAGAGCATTCCAATAATTCCTGGAATAAAGTGCTCAATGACTATTAATAAATACAACAAATACATGAAAACAGCCAAGTGTGCAGTATTCTAGTTCCAGCCACAGGCAGGACTCAAAAGGACTCAACCTTCCCTGACCCCTCAAAAAGTCCTCAAGTTGACACAGAGTGATAATTCTTTCCAGAGTTTTGCAACTCCACAAGCTATGATGTAGACGAAAGCCATTTCCCCTAGTTCTTCAACAAACCGAGACTAAGAAGAGAAAACCCAAAAGACCATCCGCAAATTAAAATGAAATTACAGTCTGGTAGGGAAGCAACTGAAACATCAGGACAACAGCCAGAGACCAGTGAGTTAAATAATATTCATTTTCCACCCCCAATGGTTATGCTGTGTTGGAGAGCTTTGATTCCACCTGCTTTCTCAATAATTGTATAGACCTGTGCTAAGCACAACATAAAAATATATATTAGAGTCTTCATTACCTTTATTTTATAGATGAATAAAGTTGAGGTTCAGAGACGGTGAGCACTTTTCCAAAATCATATTTGCTAATTAGCATCATTCCATTGAGCTGCTTGTTAGAGTAAGAAAACATGCAATGTGGGGGTCTGTTTTATTGCAGTTTTGTTCTTCTTGAATTAGGGTACAGTAAGCCCTAGGATAAACTTGACACATCTTCTGGGAGGATATTTGGCCCAAACAGTGGAAATCAAATAATTTAAGTGATTTATTTTTCCATTAAATAGGGATATTTTATGTGGAAGAACACCAAATCTGTATAATGATTTTTAGGTTGAATCAAGGAGACTTGAAGGAAATGCTGTGCTTTTAGTGAGGCTTTGCCCCAGACCCCCACAGGAACATACTGATCCTCTATCATAGTTGGTAATTCCATACAGAGTTTTGGGAAGGCTGTTTACCTGAGCCCCATGTATCCATTAGGATTCACTACACTATGTGTACAACACCCTGAGGACTCCCTGGACCCTATACAAGTCTGAGAGCATAGTCAATGCTTAGTACCCAGTGGCCACTTTCCAAACAGGCTCTGATTCCTTCAGCCGACAGTTTTCATATAATCCTACAGCTAACCAAACTGATCCCAAGATCAGAACCATGAGTCCATATCACTTTCAATCCCATTTCAGGCTTCCCTTCATTAACTAAGTATTGGAAATGGATCACACAGAATTGCAGAGTATGAAGGCAGGATACTAACTTTTTTTTTTAATGACTGGACCAAAGAATAGAGGTTTTCCAATTAATGTCTAATAGAACTATTTACTTTCATTTACATTAACCAAAATATCTTAAAATAAAAATAAGTACTCCCTGAATTTTATTCAATTTAATTTGCTTTGCCCAAATTGAACAGACATTTCGGCAAAGAAATATGATCAATCAACAAATATATGAAAAAATCCTCAACATCTCTAGCAATTAGAGAAATGCAAATTAAAACTACACTGAGATTTTATCTCACTCCAGGCAGAATGGCAATTATCAAGAATACAAGTACAATAGATGTTGGCAAGGAGGTGGGGAAAAAGGTACATTCATACATTGCTGTGGGACTGCAAGTTGGTGCAACCATTATGGAAAGCAGTATGAAGATTTTTCAGAAAACTTGGAATGGAACCAACATTTGATTCAGCTATCCTACTCTTTGTTTTATACATAAAGGGCTTAAAATCAGCATACTATAGTGATGTAGCCTCATCAATGCTTTTAGCAGCTCAATTCACAATAGCTAAGCTATGGAACCAACCTAGGTACCCTTAAAGAATGAAATTATGGTATTTGCCAGGACATGGATGGAACTGGAGACTATCATGCTAAGTGAAATAAGCCTAATGCCAAAAAACCAAAGGCTGGATGTTCTGATATGCAGATGCTTACACACAATAAGGATGGGGAGGGAAAAATAGAAGTACTTTGGATTAGACAAAGGAGAATGAAAGGAAGGGAAGGGGGATGGGAACAGGAAAGACAGAATGAATTGGACATAACTTTCCTATGTTCTTATATGAATACACAACCAGTATAACTCACCATGTACAACCACAAGAATGGGAAGTTATACTCCATGTATGTATAACATGTCAAAATACATTCTACTGTCATGTATAACCAAAAGGAATTTTAATTAGAAATTTAAAAAAATAATTTGAACCATTAAGCCTTAGTCTATATCTCATCATCAGTAAATAGAAGATTTAAAAAACTATGGGTTCTTTAGAAAGAACTGTGATTGGAACCTCCAATTTCCTGTTGGCTACGACTGTGTAATCTGACACTTAACATCTCCAAGCTTCACTTTTACTATCTCTAAAATGAGAATGATAATATTAATAGTAGTATAATGACTTTCTTCTAGAATTGTTTTTCTTAGTATGTTCACAATAATTGTACACTGTAATTTATTAAATACCTTTTACAAAATTAAACTAGAAGTATAATCATTTGCATATGAGATGTTAGTCTTCTCCAGATTGTGAAGCTCCTCTGTTTTTGTCCCTGCAGGCAGGGATTCCTGTACAACATCTAAGTGGGTAATGAGGATGTCTATTGAGTGTTAGCATGGAGGACGAACAGCTCATTATGACCACTTGACTCAATGCAAGAAATTTTCCTTATACTATAAGCATGACAGGCAGTACACTTATTTATTAATCTTCCAAAACCTATATACTGATGATAAATGTGGGCTGTGTTTTAGGGCTGACAGAGGTACCCTTTCAAATGCTACTCCAACTCTCACTGAATGGAGAAAAGTGGGACTGTATGGCCACATGTCAAGTTAATGACACACTTGGTGACGAGAATCACTCCAAACTCCTAGTCCGCTGTTTCTCCTGCTCTGACACACTTCACCACAGGGTCAATGGACTTACAATTCTGATCAAAGCTAGAGATTTAATTTCAATGAGAAACCCAAATAGCATCTCTAAATTTCATTTTGATTCCTAATTGTAATCATCAGTAGTCTATCCCTGTGTGACCCATGGAATCAGCTTAGTTGCTCAGATCATGAAATGTCCTGAGAGTATTAGGTCTTACTGGGAACACTGGAAAAGTAGCACTGTAAAGAAAGCTGTGCATGCAGGTTGCTGTGATATTCAAATCAATTATTTGGTTTCTGTCCCACATTAGTGTAAGTGTGGGGCTGGGACTGTAGCTTAGCGGTAAAGCGCTTGCCTCGCATGCATGAGGCCCTGGGTTCCATCCTCAGCACCACATACAAACCAATAAAATAAAGACATTGTGTCCATCTACAACTAAAAAAAATAAATAAATAAGTGTGGAGAATGTAATGGTTTGGGGATGGCAAGGTACAGGAAGGACTCCAGATTTTCTCTGGGACCTGTCTGTAGTTTCATATGCAGTCACCTTGCAACCTCCACTTTGGTAGCAAATCATGTTTCTCAGTTTCTTATCACAATTCAGAAGGCCATATTAAACCACTAAGTTTTAGTATTTGTAATCAGTGTTGAGTTCCAAAAAGGTCATTCACAAATTCCACAGAGAATCTGTTGATATTTTACCACCTCAAAGTCCTTGAAGTTCTCATAAAACCTTTAGCCAGAAACAAAGCAAGAAAGAAGAATGGACTTCTTTAGCCACTTGCCTTTGAATATTTTAGGTTAAAATTGTTCTCCGCACTCAAGCTCTTTGCAAAGTCTATCATGTGGCCACAATTTACCATATGATGCTTCTTACATATCACATAGTATTAAAGCCAGAGAGGGGCCTGGAGTTAGAAATAAAAAATTATCACTGCTAACCAGGTTAGGAGGAAGAATGAGGAAGGGTGTCTGAATTTGTATCTCAATTCAATAATGATGCCTGTCACTGATTGCCCCACCTATGTACCATGTATCTGAGGAAGGTTTTGCCTGCATCTCCACACTCTACTTCCTGATTATCCAACAAGGGAGATGTTGTCATCCCCTAAACAGCTGAGGCTCAGGAAGATGTACAACCTCTCCAAGCTGAAACATCCAGCGGACAGAGGTTGTTTGGGCTCATCCTGATTCTGAAGCTCTGTCTTTAAACCAGTATCTTATATTCCCTCTGAAGGGAGAGTAAACAGTCTAAGGCATTTAAAAGGAGAAACCACTGTATTCCCGGAAAACCTAAAAGACAGCCTGGAAAAATAAGGCCCTGGCTGCAGCTTTTGTTTTTTGTCCAAGTTCAGTATGAGACATTGCTAACGCAACTCGAAAATAATCACAGATTGTTGAAAACAATTGAAAGAAGCTAAGGGGAAGGAAAGGGATGTTTTTGGACCTTGCTTGGAACATAAAAGCATCATATTCAATGCTAGATGATGGGTTCTCAGGGGGACAGCAACTCAACTCAGTGAATATTCATTGAACACCAGGCAGTATCCTTGATACTGGGCATGAAGCTGCGAGAATTACCACCTGATAGGCCTTATTCTAGAGGATGAGAGAAAGAAAACAAGTGAACAGACAGTTACAAACTGTGCCCAGGAGCATGAAGAAATGTCAGTGTTTGAAGGGTGGTCAGGGAGAGCCTCTGAGAGGTGACCTTTCCGTGACACTTGAAGTAAAGAACAGAAGGTGAGCCTATTCTCTGCTGCAAGACAGAATGACCAGGACCACTTGATCCTGCTTGCTGTGGGATATTTTGAAGACCCTCTGCAGTCTGGAAAAGGAAAACTTCAGAACAGCCAAGATGCTTATGTTTTCAAAATTGGGTGTATTTGCCAGTGGAAGTTCCAGATGACATCTACTCAAAATGTAAAGTTACTTTTATAATATTCTTTGTTTGTTTAATAAAAATATACTAGCTAGGGGTTAGAAGAGCTGAGTTTGATCTATAGCTCTCTGGGCATATGCGTTTTGGCCACACTGTTAAACATTTAATTCTTCAGATTCCAGTGGCTCCTCTCACCAAATGGTGCTAAGAGTGAACCCAGACAGAATACTATCCATGAAAAATGTTTACTGTGCACAGTATATATTATAGAATTTGCTACATCAATGCTACAATTGATCTAAATCTGTTGCTGGAACTTGACAATGAACTTTTATGTGAAAACCCTAGGCCTCTAAGTTCCTTCAGATCAGACTCTGAGCAAAACTTACTCAAAAATACAGGGTGAGGGATAAGGGGTACAAGAAAATAAGGTGGGGAACATTATTAATTTTCAAACTGAAAACCAGTTGGACCACAGACTTTAACATGATGGTAGCCAATACCCTGCTCTTAAAATTATCTTTGTCAAACAGGACAAATAAAATATGGGAGCACTTTTCTTGAAATGGCAATTAAACTTCAAGCTCTTAAAGATTCAGTAAGAGCTAGTGAACTTCAAATCCATGAAGAAATCAAGAAATATTTAAAAGTTGCTACAAATAGAATGCATGCCCTTTGAATGAAGGATCCCAGTGATTTGCTAAAGTTTTATATGCACAATCTCATTAGATTGGGAACACAGAAAGCCAGTGGGCCTGTAATGAAGCTGAAAAGTTTCTACTGCCTAGTGATGTTGCAGCTTTCATAGGTCAATGCATTAGTGTCTGTGGGGGTGGTGATGTCAATAGGCCCTACTGCAGTCATGTAAAAGTGCATACAATTGTGTACAGTACATAATACTTATACTTTTTATTATTTCCTACTTAGAGAAAACATTTTTTCTACAAAATGTCCTCATAAGCTTTGTCCTCATAAATCTCATGTTTACCTTGATAAGGGGCTGTGCTGAGTGAATAGCCTATGCCATCTAGATTTGTATAAGAATATGATGTTCAACTACAAAACTGCTTACTGACACATTTTTTCAGAACTCACCACGCATGTTAACTCAGCTACTATGGTTGCAACATGGGTTACTTATCTGCCAGAAGCAATACCATAATATGCTATTTGTATCAGTAGAATGGACTTCATATTAAAGTCCCAAGATCTGCAATACACACATAGGTCTGCTGAGTTAGTACATGCCAGTGGTTTTCTATACCTTCTCTCTCTAGAGAAATTTTAAAAATATACAATTCTGATTTAATTTGTGTGAGGCATGACCTAAGATCCAAAAGCTCCCTTGTGATGATGACATTGAAATTTCCCAGCTAATCTAAGAACTCCTAAACTGCACCAACTTTATAGCTTGTTCTAAATTCTTCCCCTTTCAGTAACTTCCTGATTAATTTTTCCCTCACATTTAACAGAGTAATCCTAGGTGTTGGAATGAATCTGCTGTTTCTTAGGCAAGTTGGGAGCTAACTCACTTCCATTTCAGCTATCATATGCATTTCTCGACTTTTATGGTGTTCTGAAGGTCACTCCCCAAAGTAACAAAAGCCATTGTCTCCATTCTCTGAAGATGGGAGCAATATATGATCTAAAAGCTTGTCTAGGCTTGGAAGTGATTAATGTAGATGCTTATGATGAAGGAAATGAAAACGAGAAATCTGGATAAGTAATCACTGTTTCAACAAAAACAATTTCAACAAAAAAATGAGCCCGAGACAGAGAGAACAAACTGATAATGCCAACAGCAAATAAATTATTCTCAGAGTTTCAAAAACAGGCCTTGTGATAGCATTTAAAGTTTTGTGGGGTTTTTGATTCATGAGACTTCGAGTATAACTGGGAAGGAAAGGGACGTAGTTGCGACCCTGTTTCACAGGTATTTCAAACAGAGCTTGAGCAGGGAATGAGAGGGCGCAAATGAGCACAGAAGCATAGCAGCCAATGACGATTGGAAAAAGGATCATCTCCTCAGAGCTTCATAAACATAGAAGACATGACCCACTTTCTGCTCACCCTGTTTCCTGGGCCAAAGACCACATAACTCAAAAAAGAGCAACACAAAGAGGCCGAGCCCTTTGGCACTCCGGTCAGGACGCTGCCGGCTTTCTGCTCTAGAATGAGAACCGATTTCAAGGGAAATCTTCATGCTGGCAAAATGCAATCTACACCATGAAATCATTCCCAGAGTACCCTTTTGTACTCTCACCAGCCAAAATATAGACAGCTAGCACTCCACAGAATCTGATGTTTTCAGATATTTTTCCCTTGGAAGTTTTATATACGCAATGCCATTAATTCACCACTAACCACAAACAAATGGACCACTTTACGTCCTCCTCTAGCCCTTTATGTCCATATTTCCACTTAACATCTCAAAAACTTCAACATATCTAAAACTGAACTCATGATTTTATAGCTTTATACTCTTCTCAGTGGCTGACCCTCACTACCTCCTAGTTTTTTGTATTCTTCACTCTGTAGAGAGAATAACTATTAGTCAGAAAAGCAGAAATGATGGGGGAGATAAAGAGGAATTGGCTCACACCAATTATGGAAGCTGAAAAGTCCCATGATCTAGTGTTGTGAGTAGAAGACCCAGAGGGCAAAAGTCATAGTCTCAGGGCAGAAAACTGATGTCTTAGTCAGGCATGCAAAATCCCTTCTTACTTTGTTTTTTCCATCCAGGTGAAATACACCTGCATTAAGGATAACGTGCTTTACTCAATCCACATATCCCTAAGTTGATCTCATTCAGAAGTACTCTCACAGACACATTCAGAATATTTGACCAAATGTCTGGGCACTCCACAGTCTCTTCAAGTTAACATACAAATTAACTACTAACCACTAATCTTTGCAACATGGAAATTACATCACATGGCCTCCTCTGTGCTTCCTTCTCTATTGGTCCATATAAATCTTTTATTGTCTCACCATCTTCTGCCCTCCCATCTCACTTCCCTCCTCCCTCTTATTAATACTAACCCACAAGGTTCTCTTCCTCCTATGTCTTCAGACAGTGTTCTGGTCCCTCTGATTGGAACTTTCCCCCCTCCTGAGGCTAACTCCTTCCCATCCTTCAGTTGTCAACATAAGCCTTGACACTAACTCTTCCTTCTACTTGGTCCACAGTTAAGGGTTCTTTCAAGGTCCTGTACTTCTCGGTCAAGGACTTCTCACCACCATGAACAAATAGTTACTTAACCTATCTCACCCTCAATAGCAAAGTAAACTGACTAGGGCAAGAATTAGGTGTGTCTTGTTTTTACCTGTAACCTCAGCATTCTAATTGATATTAGGAACTCAATGTGTGCTGACCAAATCAACGAACCAATTCACAATGGACATTCAAAACCAACCAATCTCTGCCAGTCTAGGATATAGCGTGGTTTATTAAACCAGGTTAAGGGGACTTCTCTATGTTCCTTTAACCTTGGTTTAATAAATGTTTGTTAAATAAATCAACAAGCTCTATCCTGGGAAAGGAGGATTGATTCAAAAGGATATCATATAATGGTCAGAGTTAGCTTTCATAAAGGCAAATCTCATGATGGTTCTACTCTAGAGGAAAGAATGCTGCTGACGTTCTCAGAGAAATTCTCTTCAAGGGAAGCTACCCAATCCATTTTTAAACTTTTAGAGCAGAACCCTGGGATATTCTGAGTAACTATTTTTTTTTAAACTTAGCTTTTTACAAAATAAGCTCGATAGCTTCATTCATAAAATATAAATACCTACTGCACATTAAAGGATCTTGAGTTTCAAAGTAATCCTTGTTTGACTGAAAAGTAGAATCTATCTCATTAGAAAAGCCCATACTTCTTTTTACTAGTTTTGGGCACTTATTTTATTTCTACCAGTTTCTGTAATGCAATTTGAACTGTGTTCCCATGAGTACTGTGTGTTCAAACCAATACAGATGTTTAAAACAAAGATGATATGGTGGGGTGGATAGAGAGTGTGTTGAATTTTCTCAGCTGAAATCATAGCCTTGGAATTCCTTCCCTGCCTGGCTTGGTTTGGAAAATGGTGAAGCAACTACCATACGCCGCAACTACCGTACGCCTCTTCCACAATAGAGTACCATGCACTATTTACAAATCACTTGCTGGGTCACTTTGCCATCAGAGGGCAACAGCCAGGACTTCAGCTCTTCTAAGAGGCTCCCTACTGATCCCCCTTCAAATTCTCCAGCTCTTGGGCCAGGTGTATGCTTAGCTTCAGGGAGAAAGATACCCGTGTTTTCTTCCCTAAATCAGACACTTAGAAGTACAGGGAGACTGTTCTACATACCACTTCCTTCTGTCTCACTTCACATCCATTTATCCTTTCTGACTTTCTCCTGTGCTGATTTCAGGCTCCAGTATCAGACACCAAGACGACAGTCTTATACGGCCTATTACATCAGCTCCCCGAGTCAGGAAAAGTCACATTCTCATAACAAACTTGAACAGATCTCACTGACAGATTCTCTTCCTTCAGTTGACCCCTAATCCATAGAGTTTTCAAGCAAATTGGCAACTCTTAGGTCAGATATGGGTCTCAGAATGTTGGCATACCCATGGTTCAAAAAAATAAGGAACAAATTGCTGGCCTTTAAAGATAAGGTGGTTTCATTACACAATGTCAAGTTCTCACTTTTCTAATAAACCAGAAACCTAGACCTCTAGTGCAGCACTCGAGCAGTTTAAGTAGCTTGACCAGTTTACCCCCTGAAAATAAGGAAAAATGCTGGATAACATATATCTTAGACATGTTTTATACACATTGATGGCTGGAAATTAGCTAAGATTTTACACCAACATTCTAAAACTAAAGCCAGAATCCAATCCTCCTAGTCTTCCCCATCCTGACCCTGCTACCCAGAGGACCACCGGGGAAATTATCTATCCTGAACCACAGTACTGAGTGTGAGGGAAATAAAAAACTTTCCGTAGGACTCAGTCACTTCGAACTGCGCCTAAATCTGTTTTGTAGCCTTAAATTTATCTTACCTGGTGGGCCTGACCTTAAGGAAAACGATCAGCTTACAGTTGGCTGAAGCTGAGGGTGGCGCCAGAGATTGATGGAAATAAACACACCTTCTCTAGAGACAATGAACTTGAGTGCAGGTTTCAAATAATTTCAGTAGGTAAAGCCCCAAGAATTATGAACTTACAGTTAAGAAGAACAAAACACTCAGAAAAACAGGTACAGTGAGCAAGCAAGGAATCAGGGCAGCTGGGTTAGGCCCTCCAAGGCTTTAGTATGGGAATTGGAGACAACTGCATAAGTACACTTACTACACATAAAGGAGCAAAAGAAAGAAAGAGCAGAAAGTAAAGGAATATAAAACTGGCTAATAAAATTTAAAATGAAAACACAATTTCTAGAAATGAAAATAAAATCTCAAGAAGCAAAAACCTCAATGGATCGGATGGAAAAAAAAAAAAGTAAATCAATGTGAAAATGTATCTAAACTCCCCAGAAAGCAAAGAGGCAGAATACCAGAATGAGAATATCTAATGCAAGTTATGGAATGTGGAGAGAGAAGAGAAGAAAAAAAAATTTCAAAGACATGTCCTCTGAGCATTTCCAGAACTGATGAAAGACCCAGAAACACAAATTTAGAGAGTTAAAAAAAGAAACCAAGTAGAGGAAATGAAATGAAACCCACCTGTTTAACCATAATACGACAGACCATCATGATGAAAAGCAGTAGGAGAGAAAAGGACCCAATAGAAGTTTAGAATTGAAGTTAGACTGACAGCTGACTTCTTAATCACAGTGATGAGAAGCAAAGAACAGCTCCAAGTCCTGAGAGCAAGTATATCCTTAGGTTGAGAATCAACCATACAGAGGTAGATGGTTTCCAAACTCTCTTCATCTGTATTTTAGTATCATGCTCATACTGGCCATGTGGAGTTGAGATCTTTCACAAAGGAGGGCAAATTACAGATTTATTCCATAAAAAACAATATGACAAACTTAACCCAGAAGACCCTCAGTACAACAAAACATCAAGAATTATCTTGATGTTAAAGATGGAAAAAAAAATAAACCTAAGATGACAGAAGGGAAAAGTAAAGAAAGTGGGAAATACATAGATTTGCCTAAACAATAACCTTGCAGAATCAGGAGTCTGGCAGAACACAAAATCAGGACATATAACAAAAGCACATAACTCAGGAAAAGTAAATTTGGACAATTGGATTAAAAAGAAAATCCACTAGAAACTCGAGTTTGTTAATAACAACTTTCCCCAAAATTCATCCATGAACTCCAGCAGACTTCTCTTTCCTGTTTTTAGAAACTGACAAGTTAATTCGAAGATTAACTTGAAAATCTACTTGAAATAGGGAAGGATCTACAATAATCTAATCAATCTGTTTTCCTTTGCAAACCTTAAAGGAATGACACCATTTGAGCCTTATAACATTATGACAAGCAAATAGTATAAAAAAGCTAAGACGGCCAGTGGGAGCATTAGTATGAAGCTGTCGTACACATAGAGTTTGGAAATTGTCTGCCCATATGTGGTTAATTGATTCTCAACACAAACACTGAGCTGTTCAAAAGGGACATGATTTTTTTTTTTACTAAATGGTGCTGGAATAGATGGATAAACCTACTGCCAAGTATGACCCTTGGCAATATTCTAAAAAGTTAGTTCAAGACAAATCATAAATTTAAATATAAAATCTAGAACTATAAATCTTTCAGAAGAAAACATAGGAGAGTGCCATTGTTCTCTTGGACTTTCTTCCATAAACCATTGCCTGCCACAAAGGCAATAAACATATAAAATATTGATAAAAAGAAATTTATCAAAATGAAAATCTCATCAAAAACACAAATAGAAAGTCATCAAGTGGGAGAAAATACTTGATATATAATTTCCCTCAGTATATGTAGCATGTCAGTAACAAAAATGTGAAAAATGCACTTTTGAAAAAGTTGGGCAAAGAAGATTTAAATAGGCCCCTTCCAAAAGAACACATTTGAATAGTCAGTTATCACATGATAAGGTATTCAATATCATTATTCATTGGGGAAGTAAAACCATAATAAAGTACCATTTTATAGTCACTAGAATAGCTGTAATTTAAAAGAAGGTTAGCATCAACATCAGCCGTAGGGATATAAAATTGTGAACTATCTCAGAATATAGTTGGGCAATTTCTTATTATGCTATTAGTCTACTGATGGTTGGCAGGTTACCTCACAACTTAGTTTAAAACACAGTCACTTATTGGGGCTGGGGTTATGGCGCAGTGGTAGCGTGCTCGCCTGGCACGCGAGAGGCACTGGGTTCGATCCTCAGCACCACATAAAAATAAAATGAAGATATTCTGTCCACCTACAACTAAAAAATAAATATTTAAAAAAAATAAAAAAAAAACACAGTCACTTATTATCTCCAGCTTCTGAGTCAGAATCCAGGTGCAGCTTAGCTGATACCTCTGACTGACGATATTTTAGGAATTTATAGTTAAACTTTTGGCCAGACCTGAGATCTCTCTCATCAAATGCTTGACTTAGGAAAGATACAGTTCCAAACATTTTTGCAGTTATTGACCAGATTCAGTTCCCTGTAGATAGTAGGTTCAAAGACATCGGTTCCTCATGGGCAAATGTCCTCTGTTTCTTGGGCCCCTTCACAGAGAAGCTATAAACAAAACAACAGGCACCCTGTGTTAGTCAGCTTTTTCATTGCTGTGACCAAAAGACCTGACAAGAACAATTTTAGAGGAGGAAAAGCTTATCTTGGGGCTCACTATTTCAGAAGTCTCAGTCCACTTGGCTGTATTCCTTGGGGCTCAAGATAAGGCAGAATATCATGGAAGAAGAGTTTGGTGGAGGAAAGTTCCTCAAGGACATATCAGAGAGCCCTGCTCAACAAGGGCAGAATATAAACCCTAAAGACACATTCTCAATGACTCACCCCCTCAGCTATACCCTATCTGCCTACAGTTTCCATCCAGTTACTCCCCGTCAGTGAATTATCACACTGATTATGTTAAGGCTTTCATAACTCAATCATTTCACCTCTAACCCCTTTTGCATTGATCTTTAGGGGGACACCTCATATCTAAACCATAACACTTAGAGTGAAAGAACACAAGCTGAGTATGGAAATCAGTCATTATATCCTAATTTCATGAGTGATACACCATAACTTTGGCCAAATTCTATTTGTATGGAAGTACACATTCAGCTCTCATTGACCACATAGTCCATTCCAACTAGGATGGACTGATTAGGTAACACTCTCATAATCTCATTTCACCTCTGAATATTCCTGAACATGAGTATCTGGAAACAAAGATCACTGGGGACCAGCATGGATCCTGCCTTCCCACAGTTATTAAAGACTCATCTATTTTATGACCAAGCAATTCCACTCATAGATTTTTATTCAAGGAAAAGAAAGAACATTTCTCAAAAGCCTTGCTATGTAATCAGCTTTTCGTCTCTGTAACCAAATCACCCAAGAAGAATTTATTTTGTATCACAGTTTCAGAGGTCCATCCATGGTTGGCTGAATCCATTGCTCTAGATCCAAGGTAAGGCAGAACATCATATTGGAAGGTCATGGGCACTGTTTCATTCATGGCAGCCAGGAACAGATGGAAGGGGCTGAAGGAAAGATTTACCCTTCCAGGGCATGACCCACCTGCCTACAGTTACCATCCAGTCCATTCCAACTAGGATGGACTGATTAGGTAACAGCTCTCACAATGTCATCATTTCACCTCTGAATATTTCTGCATTAACACAGAAGCTTTGGGGGGAGAATACCTCATATCTAAATCATAATACTTGCATAAAAATGTTCACAGTACTTTATGCAAAAATATCCAAAATCTGGAAACAACCAGATGGCTATCAACCATTTATTTGATAAGCAAATCATGGTATATTCCTGAATTGACAATTACTAACCAATAAAAAGAATAAAAACAGCCATGTGGAAGAAAAACAAGTTTTAAAAGTCATGTGAGTGTAAAAACTATGACTATCTCAAGTTTGGGAATAAGCAAGATTGATCTGTTGTGACAGAAATGAGATGAACACTTGTCTTTGGAGGGTGATCAGTATGACGGCAGATGCACATGGTGGTGATTACATGAAATCACACTAATCAAACTCATCAAAGACAACATTCAGCCTTTGTTTTGGGGGGATTGCCTTATTTTACTTAGCACAATAGTCTCCAGCTCCATCCATTTCCTGGCAAATGCCATCATTTCCTTCTTCTTTAAGGCTGAGTAATATTCTATTGTGTATATATACCACATTTTCTTTATCCACTCATCTGTTGAAGAACACCTAGGTTGGTTCTACAGTTTAGCTATTGTGAATTAAGCTGCTATAAATATTGATGTGGCTGCATCACTATAGTATGCTGTTTTTAAGTCTTCTGGGTATAGACCGAGGAGTGGGATAGCTGGGTCAAATGGTAGTTCCATTCCAAGTTTTCTAAGGAATCGTCATACCACTTTCCATAATGATTGCACCAATTTGAAGTCCCACCAGCAATATATGAATGTGCTTTTTTCCCACATCCTTGCCAACATTTATTGTACTTGTATTCCTTGTAAGTGCCATTATGAATGGAGTGAGATGAAGTCTCAGGGTAGTTTTAATTTGCATTTCTCTAATTACTCGATGTTGAGCATTTTTTCATATATTTGTCAAAGTGTATAAGATCTGTGCATTTCAATGTATGGGTATTTTATCTCAGTAAAAAGGCATCTAAAATTAATAATAATCCAACTGCATGAGAAATACATGTAAAATATCATCATACAAAATGGTTGATATTTCAATATGGGAAAATATGTTCAAAGAAAATACTAGTGGAAAATATCAATAGGCAAAGGATTACAGAAAGTAAAGGAAGTCACCATATATTGATAAGGATATGATCAGAATGATAGAACAATTCTAAGGTTGTATGCATCTACTAACATACATCATTCAGCAAATGGATGTAGCTAAAAAAAATCTGAACAATTACATAGCTTAATTAGACCAACATGGAACATTTTCTACATATTATTTGTTTGTTTATTTATTTTGGTAGTGGTACAGGGCTTAAACCCAGGGCCTTGTGAGGTTAAGCAAGTGCTTGACCACTGAGCTACATCTCAAGCCCAAGTACATACTCTTGGTCATGGAATTTTTATAAAAATTGACACATTCTGGGCCTAAAAGCTAGTCTCAATTTTTTAAAAATTGATTCTATGATTGTCTTTAAGATTGTTACTTCAAAAAAATATTCAAATCAATGAAGAAATTACATTAGAAATCAAAAATGCTTACCCTTAAATGCACATATGAAAATTAAGAACGGTAAAAAATCAACAAAGTTGCACATTTTAGAATTTAGAACAACTGGAGAATTACCTGGACAAAATTCAAGGACTACAAATAAAATAGAATTGAAAATGACAAAAGTTAGCTCTTCTAAAGGACTATTAAAATAATCTCAGGTAGTAATGTTGAAGGGAAAAAGAAGACCAAACTACGAATGCAGGAGTGTAAAAGAGCAACCTGAGAAAAATATAAAACTGTTTGATTCTATAATGATTTTTTCAAGTAGAACTAAGATGTTTTTCTATCCCAGAGGATTTATCAATGAGTTTAAATACACAAGGGACAAATAATTCTAATCTTTCATAAATAATTCAAGAGTGATAGAACATGACAATGACATTATAAGAAAAATTTACAGAATACACTCATTCAGGAATGCGGGTACAAAATCCTAAAAATTATTAACACATGGTTTCAGGTATATATCGAAATAGTAGTAAGTAATGGTGAAGCTGGGTTAATGACAAAGCATGAATGGTATTGTCAACACATTCATATATTAAAAATACATATATTATTTCAATAGATAATATCCTTATACATTCTAAAATATATTTGATAAAATTCACAATACTGATAGAAACACAAAATTAGAAGGGAACTTCCTTATTTTTTATATTTTTGTTTGGTTTTTGTACTGAGGATTGAAGCCAAGGGCACTTAACCACTGAGCCACATTCCCAGCCCCTTTTTATTTTATATTTTGTTTAGATACAGGGTCTGACAAAGTTGCTGAGGGCCTTGCACAGTTACTGAGACTGTCCTCAAACCTGCAATCTTCCTGACTTAGCCTCCTGAGCTGCTTGGATCCTTATTTTGTTAAAAAGTATTAGAGGCAAAATAATTCCCCAGAGCAAAAATCATACTGAATGATAACTGAATTGTTGAGAGTTTAAGTCAGGAAGAAGCAATATTTCTATTTCCTTATAGTCAATACCATATTGCATAGTATGAAAAGGTCTAAAAAATGAAAAGATATAGAATTGTAATAATTAAAAATTAAGTGACTATAATGGAATAGAATACATAGAAAATAATCTGTACACAAATTATGAAAATTAATTAAGCTAGATGTTGACTATGATCAACATACCAAAAATATAGAAGATATGCATGTCTACACACACACACACTAGGGAAGGGAAAAGGAATACTTTTTTAAAAATACCTTTTTCTGCCAGAGTTCCTACTGAACCGGTGGGAGTGCAAGAGATGGCCCAAAACTGCCTTCAGGGACTACTGCAGGAGCCCAGCCAAGGGCAGACCTGAGACTGCTAGACACAGGGGAGCCCACACTCACTCTAAGGGCCACCTACAGAGACCCCTGTGGGAGACCTGGCCTAAGTGAGATCTGGGACCACTCCCAGTTCTGTTCCAGAGTTCCTGCCAATTGGTGAGAGCACAAGAGAGAGCCCAAAACTGCCTTCAGGGACCATCTAGGGAGCCCAGCCAAGGCCACTCCCAGTGCCCTCTTGAAGTATTTCCACTATCTCCTTCACCAACTTTAGTAGCAGTAGTGTCCATCTGGGGACACCTGCTGGTGACTGGAAGTAAACTCCAAGGTGAGATACAGGTAATCTGTAGTGTCATTACAAGATTATAGGATAGAAACTGCAATACCTCAGATCGGCATTGCAAGAAAGGAAGATACATAATCAACATGAAAAAACAAGGGAAGAAAGTGCCCCAAATAAACCTAGATACCACAATAATAATCCATTGACAGCACAGTTGATGAAATGTCAGAGAAAGAATTCAGAATGTACATAATTAAAATGATCTGCGAATTAAAGAATGACATAAGTGAGCAATTACAGGCAAAAATTGATCAATCCAACAAAAAAATAAGAGAGCAAATACAGGTAGCAATGATTACTTTAAGAAAGAGCTAGAGATTGTGGGGGAAAAAAAACAATCAGAAATTCTTGAAATGAAGGAAATGATAAACCAAATAAAAACCTCAATAGAGGGGCTGGGGCTGTAGCTCAGTGGTAGAGCGCTTGCCTAGCATTTGTAAGGCACTGGGTTTGATCCTCAGCACCACATATAAACAATAAATGAGTAAAATAAAGATCCATCTAAAAAATATATTTAAAAAAAAACTCAATAGAAAGCATCACCAGCAGACTAGATCACCTGGAAAAGAGAACCTCAGATAATGAAGACAAAATATACAATCTTAAAGTTGACCATACAGTGAAGATAAGAAATCATGAACAGAACATACAAGAATTATGGGACAGCATCAAAAGACCAAATCTAAGATTTATTGGGATAGGAGGAGGCACAGAATTTCAAACCAAAGGAATGCACAATGTCTTCAATGAAATAATATCAGAAAATTTCCCAAACATGAAAAATGAATTGGAAAATCAAATACAAGAGGCTTACAGGAAACCAAATGTACAAAATTAGAACAGATCTATAACAAGGCACATTATAATGAAAATGCCCAACATACAGAATAAGGATAGAATTTTAAAGGCCATAAGACAGAGGAATCACATTACATATAAGGGGAGACCAATTCGGATCTCAGATTTTTCAACCCAGACCCTAAAATCCAGGAGATCATAGAACAACATATACCAAGCTCTGAAAGAAAATGGATGCCAACCAGGAATCCTATATCCAGCAAAACTGAGCTTCAGATTTGATGATGAAATGAAAACCTTCCATGAAAAACAAAAGTTAAAAGAATTTACAGCAAGAGAGGGGGGCGGTTCCAAGATGGCGGCCTAGGCAGACGCTGTGGTCAGTCGCTCCAGAGCCAGAGATTGAAGTTGTGGAAATACCATCTACCAGCCAGCTTCTGGACATCATCCTACAGCTGCCCCGGCAGGAATTTCACTTGCGCGTGTAAGCAGGGCCACCAGGCAGCAGCCACTCCCACAAGCAGCGCATCTTCGGCAGCAAGCAGCGGCGGAGCTCAGCCGCGGCGGCTTAGAGCCGCAGCCCAGGGCCCCCCCCCCCCCGGGCCGGGCCTGCTTCTATACGGGGTTCCTGGCTCCAGCACCCACCCAACCACGCAGAACCCCTAGCAGCTGCTCCTGTGGGCACACAGCCTCAGCCGCTAGCCACTGGGGAGCCCATATTCAGGGCAAAAGTCGCTCCAGAGACCCCAGCGGAGACAGCCCACCGCACTTCCGCTCCAGAGCTCTGGTGCACCAGCAGGAGCCGCAGAGGGCCCAGATCCGCCCGCAGGAACCTGCTCGGGTGTCCAGCAAGAGAGCGACCAGGAACTGCCACTTCGAGCCACTGAGGATCCCAAACTCAGAGTAAGAGTCCCCTCAGACACCCTAGTGCGAGGCAGCCCCACCCAAGGGCAGCCTGGGCCCGC
>CM053405.1:125156559-125185687 GCA_028644305.1 Xerus rutilus
AGCAAACTACAGTGCCGCAGCCACTTCAATGTTTATAGTAGCTCAATTCACAATAGCGAAACTGTGGAACCAACCTAGATGCCCTTCAATAGATGACTGGATAAAGAAACTGTGATATATATACACAATGGAACATTACTCAGCAATAAAAGAGAATAAAATTATGGCATTTGCAGGTAAATGAATGGAGTTGGAGAATATCATGCTAAGTGAAGTAAGCCAATCTCAGAAAACCAAATGCTGAATGTACTCATTGATAAGTGGATGCTGATCCATAATGTGGGGAAGGATATGGGAACAATGGAGGAACTCTGTTCACAGGGG
The DNA here is from genome assembly GCA_028644305.1 of Xerus rutilus. Lineage (NCBI taxonomy): Eukaryota > Metazoa > Chordata > Mammalia > Rodentia > Sciuridae > Xerus > Xerus rutilus. The sequence goes on from CM053405.1 coordinate 125,156,884, forward strand.
TATAAGGGGGGAGGGGGCATGGGACAGTAAAGGTGGTGGAATATGATGGTCATCATAGCCCTAACTTTATGTATGACTGCATATATGTTGTGATTGTATACAACTTACAACTAGAGAATATGTTATCCTCTATCTATGTGCAATGAATCAAATTGCATTCTGTTATCATGTAAGCCTAAATAGAACAAATAAATAAATTAAGTTTTAAAAAAGAATGCCAACAACAATAAGTGTTGGTGAGGTTGTGGGGGAAAAGGCACACTCATACATTGCTGATGGGACTGCAAATTGGTACAATCAATCTGGAAAGCAATATGGAGATTCCTTAGAAAACTTGGAATGGAACCACCATTTGACCTAGCTATCTCACTCCTTGGTCTATACCCAGAAGACTTAAAACAGCATACTACAGTGACACAGCCACTTTAATGTTCATAGCAGCTCAATTCAGAATTACTAAACTATGGAAGCAACCTAGATGCCCTTCAATAGATGAATGGATAAAGAAACTATGGTATATATACACAATGGAATATTAGTAATAAGAGAGAATAAAATTATGGCATTTGCAGGTAAATGGATAGAGTTGGAGAATATCATGCTAAGTGAAGTAAGCCAATCTCAGAAAACCAAATGCTGAATGTTCTCTCTGATCAGTGGGTGCTGATCCATAATGTGGGGGAAGACACGGGAAGAATGGAGGAACTTTGGTCACAGGGGTGGGAGGTGAGAGGGCACATAGGGACAGTAAAGATGGTAGAATATGATGAACATCATAGCCCTAGCTTTATGTATTACTTGCATGTATGTTGTGACTCTGCACCACATACAACCAGAGAAATGAAAAATTGTGCTCCATCTGTGTACAATGAATTAAAATGCATTTTGCTCTCATGTATACCTAAGTAGAATAAATAAATAAAAATAAAAATACCATTTTCATCAGCCACAAAAGATACACTAAACTCAGGTAGAAAAATTTGTTAACAATTAGGAAACAATTAATTCAGAAAACAACTAATTAGACACAATGTTAATGGATTGAACTTAGATCCAATCAAAATCCCATCATTATTTCCTTTGACACTCAAGTTCCAAAATTTAAATGGAAGTTCAAGAATAGTAAAACATTCCTGAATAAAAAAGAAAATGGTAGGCAGATTTGCCTTACGAAATAAAAAGAATTTAAAACCTCTAGTAAGTTAGCTAAAATATTTAAAGAATTTCTGGGGGGGGTGGGAAAATAATATAACAGACTAGAAAATTCCCAAAAAGAATCATAAGTGTATGGAAATATCATTTATGACAGAGCTAAGTGTGGGTTTTTCAGCATATGATGTTGAGATTACCTGCATTCTGTTTAGACCCAAACCTCACACCACACACATAAATCAATTCATGATGAATTAGATTTCATGGGAAAAAAAGCATAAAACTTTGTAAACAATATAAAAGAACATCATGATATCAGTGTAGGGAATGACTGCTCAGATAAGACACAGAAAGCACAAACCCTATAGGAAAAAGTAACAATAATAATAAATGTGTCTGCACTAAAATATAAAATGTAATTTCTGTTCATCCAAAGATATTGAACACAGTATGACAAGCCAAACCACAAACTGAAAGAAGAAATTATCAATATATAGGACTGCTAAAGATTTTTCAGCATATATACTTTACAAATCACACCAAAAACATTTAAAGTAAAATAATTAAATAGAGCAGAAAGAAAAAAAAAAAAGGATAGCATTTTACTAAAGAAAATTCCCAATGGCTTACAAATGCAAAGATGCTTCAGTGTTAATTAGGGAAATGCAATTTTAAAAGATAGTAGCCTCCTATTTCACATTCATTTCACACTTAACATTATCAAATGCTAGCAAGAAAGTGGAACTCTATACACTTCTAGTGGGGAAGTCAATCAGAACAATCATTTTTGAAAGCTAATTGGCATTATCTAATTATGCTAAAAGTATGCCTCCCCTAGGAGTAGCAATTCTAGTCTCCCCTAAGTGCCTCACAGAGATTTTTACATGTACGCACCAGCAGCACATGCAAGAACGCACACAGATGTACTATGTGCAGAAACAAAAACCTAGAACCAGTGCAAACATCCACCAGAGGTGGACAAATAACTCATAGGGTTACGGTAACACCAGACAAACAGAATACAATAGAACCATGTGCCAGAACATGGGAACATAACGTGGAGTGGGGAGGAGTCACTAAAGAAATATGTAAGTGTGCATAAAGCTCAAAAACGTGTAAATAGTAAACAGTATATTCTTGAAGGAAGCGAACGTACAACAGTATAAAGAAAAGAAACCATAGACAGAAAATTCCAAATAGTACTTACTACTGGAGAGAGACAGGAATAGATGGGATCAAAATGAGCTGAGGGCACTACCAAGGTTTTTTCTTTAAAAAGGATGGTGAGGGGCTAGGGTTGTGGCTCAGTGGGACAGCGGTTGCCTCACATGCACCGGGTTCGATCCTCAGCACCACATATAATAAACAAATGAATAAAATAAAGGTCCATCAACAACTAAAAAAAAATTTTAAAAAAAAGGATGGTAAGCATACAAGGCCCCTTGCATTGTCATTCTTTATACAATAGTTGTGTTTTATAAATATTCTTTTGTACCTATTAAAGAAACTTCATGTATCAGAATAAAATTAATTTTTTTTAATCAGAAAAAAAAAAAAAGATCAGAAGCTCTGGCAACACCTGACCAGGTTAGAAGAGCAGCTGCCTTCAATGGACAGCATCTCTCTTCTCTCCTTTACATTCAAATCAATGTCATTTGCCAGATATCACTGTGCTGAGACTGTTTTATTTTCAGCCTTCTTGTGGGTGCCTCACTGACATCACCTAAGGACTCTTTCAAAACGGGAAATATTGCATTCTGGGAGGTACGCCTCACTCAGCTGTACATGGTGCTATCCTTGTTCTCATAGACATGGACTAGCTTTGGAAATATGAACATTAATTCCACACACACAAAAAAGGTGACATTTAATTATAGAGAACAGGGTAGCGATATGGATAGGAAAAACAGCTTTTCTGAAAGTGGCATGGTATGGTAAACAACATACCAGCTTTGGTTTCTACTAAGTTTGAATCTTGGTTGTATCATTTAACTACAAGTAAAAACCTGAGCAAGTCACTGGCCCTTAGCTTCCTTCTTTGTTGAAGGAGTTGAAGTTCCTAAGGACCTTGAGAAGGTTTTGATTTAAAAAAAAAATAATAACATAGTCAATACTTACTTCAGGAAGATATATTTGTGGATTAAGTACATTTCAAAAAAGGAAGAAAAAAAATGAGACAAAGCTTGAGAAACAGGTAAGTAGATTAGAGAAGTTCTGGTCTCCTGAGAAGGGGAAGTTGAATTAAAGGCTGAGTTAACTGAGGACATGAGGGAGGGAGTTAGGGAGGAAAGAAAAGATGGCTTCAGCCTGGGGAAGGCGGAGTAGGGCAGTGCCACCAAAGAACTGAGCAGCCAGTGCTGTGAGAGTGCAAACCTGTGCTAAAAGGAGATGGGGTTCACCATTAGTGGAATGTCAGAAAACTTGGAATAAACTGTATAAATCAGCCAGACTGTACAGGAGAGAAACCCAGAGAAAGTGGCGTAAAACTATCCTCATATTTCAAAACTGAGAGTTGGTCAGGAACATAGGAGAAGCTCCACTGAGTTGGACTGAGGTCTAGGCAAGGCTGTACTGCAAAGTTCCTGTTGCCCTGGTAACCAGACACCTTCCTTATCCCACCAGCGTTCTCTCATCAGGAGAAAAACCACATGCACATGAAGTAAACCATGACAACAGGCAGAACCACACCCAGCTCAGGCAGCCATAGTGAAGGTCTCCTGAGAAGGAGAAGTTAGGGATGGGGGATTTTCACCATATACAGCAGTGAGTAAGCAAAGATTGAGTTTGAGAGAAGGCCAAGGAATTGTCCAAGAACAATAGGTCTGTCGCTTCTCTTTATGACTCTGGTTGAATCACTGTAGGGGAAAAACAAATCAAGGGGGAAATCTGTTGCCTGGACATAATCATCAAGAACACAGACCCTAGCCAGTTGCAGTGGTACATGCCTGTAATCCCAGTGGCTCAGGAGGCTGAGGTAAGAGGATTGAGAGTTCAAAGCCAGCCTCAAAAACTTAGGGAAGCCCTAAGCAACTCAGCAAGACCATCTCTAAATAAAATATGTAAAAGGGTTAGGGATGTGGTTCAGTAGTTAAGCACCCCTGGGTTCAACCTCCCCCAACCAAGAAAGAGAACCCAGATCCAGCAGTGTAGTGGTATCCTCCAGCAGCCGTGTAACATGGCCATTGAGTACTAGGGGGTGGCATCACACTGGTCTTTGTTCTTCTCGCCCCTCACTGAGGCTCCAGAGGGTTTGCCTTCCCCGAGGGAGTGATGGAAACATAGCAGCATGGACACAGGGGACAATGGTCCTTCATAACATGTGCAGGGTGACCAAAACTTACAAATGTCAACTTGGGAAATTGGTCTTAATAAAAGCAGTTTGAAAATCATTGCTGAGGCCCCTGCTTCTATGTCAAGGTACTTACTTTGTAACAGAGAAGAGGATCTTGATACATTCCTAATCGTAATGTTAAAAATCTAGAATATTCAGGGGACGACTGAGTTTTAATTAATATTTTTCTCATTAAGGTGAATTAGAAAAATAATGTTCAAGGAGTTCTGTTTTGCCATCATAATTATAATACAGCATGGCTGATGGGTCTTCTCTCGGTTTACTTACCTTACACACAATAAAATTCACTAAATCGAGAGAGACTTGTAATCACTGCCACAATCAAGACACAGAACAGAGGCCCACTATCCACAACATCCCCTCCTGTCATACCTTGGTCAACAAACCACCTCAACTCTCAGCCCTGTTCTAAATCTTTTTTGACAACCACATTGTAGAACAGAGCTCAAGACTTCTTTATAACTTGCTGGTATTACGACAATAGTATCACCAGTCCAGGTTGAGTGTCCCTAATAGAAAAATCCAAAATGCTCCAAATAAACTTCTTGAGTGCTGATAGGGGGTTTCAAAAGTTTCAAATTTTGGAGTGTCTTAGATTCTGTATTTTCAAATCAGAGATGCTCAACTAGTAAAGTCTATGCAAGCATTCCAAAATCCTTAAAAAGAAAAAAAAAGACTGGTTCTGATGCCCTTCAATAGATGAATGGATAAAGAAACTGTGGCACATATACACAATGGAATATTATTCAGCAATAAAAGAGAATAAAATTATGGCATTTGCAGGCAAATGGATGGAATTGGAAAGCATTATGCTAAGTGAAGTAAGCCAATCCCAAAAAACCAAATGCCGAAGGTTCTCTCTGATTAGTGGATGCTGATACATAAGGGGGGTGGGAATGGGGAACATAGGAGAAATAGAGGAACTCTCGACGCGGCAGGGGGGAGGTGGGGAGAGGGAAAGGGGAATGGGTACAGGAAAGATGGTTGATTGAGATCGTCATCACTACCCTTGGTGCATGTATGAAGACACAAATGGAGTGACTTTATCTGGTTTGCAACCAGAGAAATGGAAAAACTGAGCTCTATATATGTACTATGACTTGAAATGCAACTAAATAAACTAATTTTAAAAAATAAAATAAAATAAAATTCAACTAAATAAAGGCATTTAGGTTTGAAGAAAAAAAAGTCTGGTTCTAAGCATTTTGAATATGTAATTTCAACCTGTAATAGTTAATACATATGTGCATTTCCAATGTGATAGGCACTATTGGAAGTGCATTATAAAAGAGGAAATTGATACTTTTTGAAATTATAGAAAGGAAATAAAAAGAAGAGGAAAAGAAGAAAGATTTGCCCATGGTCATATAGGGACATACCATGACTCAGTCTAAGCATGTCTTGCTCCTAGATCTATTTTCTTAACTTTTATCTGATTTCATATCCACAAAAGATACAGAAAGTAAGGCAAAGTGGAAGGAATATCTACCAATTTCAGAAAACTCAGTTTAGACGTAGGATTGTCTTATTCTTTAAAAAAAATGCACATGTGAGAGTTTTATTAATTATACCAATGAAGTAATAATAGCAATAATTGAATGGGTATAAGATAACATGAAGTCATGACCCTAGAACACCTTCCTTATGACCTTTGTGGAATGCAATAAAGATAGGACCTAAACCCCTATCCACTGTCATAAACTTGACCAGGTTTATAAAGCAAAAACTAGAAACATTCCCTGATCAAATTCTGAAATGCTCTTTTGATGAGCACCAACCTTCTCTGAAATTCACCAAAAAGGGAATAGGATCTTTAATCTTCAACTTGTGTGTGTTTCAGGTTGGAGTCTCCAACCCGTTCTCTGGTGATGGAGGCCCCAAAAGGAGTAGAAATAAATGCAGAAGCCGGCAATATGGAAGCCACGTGCAGAACAGAGCTGAGACTGGAGTCCAAAGATGGAGAGGTAAGGACTAGAACAGAAGCCGAAAGAGAGATAGGTCCGAGAGGCCAACGTTTCCTAAAGCTCATTTGCACCAAGATTGATCCTGCCCTGCTTCAACCAAAGGAATCAATCTGAAGGTTGTATTTCATGAAACAAAAGTTGAATAACATGATTACAAGCCAAAACCATAGTACTTAAAAGTTATGATTCATTATTTGTGACATGCTACAATAAAGGAGTGTATTGCAAGTTCAGAACTATATGACCATAACGTGAGTGCAATTTCCAAATTCTCTCTTATTGCTTTAAAATAATATTTAGTTAGCCAGCATAGTCAAGCTGAATATTTCACCCATCTGGCAAAAGATGAACTTAATTTACATGTACTTATTTTATGTTAAGTTTCTATTTTCATGGAGAATGGAGAGTCAGATCCAACAGCTATTTCTAAACCAGAACAAGCTAAAATTTAATAGGGTAAAACTAGGTAACCAGAGAATGAAGGATTATAGATATCCATTCTCTTATCTCACCACAATTCCAGTTTGATAAATAAAAACACTTCTTGTGTTGTTGCAAGCAAGGTAAGCTTCTTTGCCTCCACCTCCCAAAAAGTATGATTTGACTACAAACTTTTTAAAACAGCTTCTAAGTGTTCACTTATGAGTGAGCCTTTTAATTTGAGAATATAAATAAGAAGGAGAAAATATGAGGTTTGTTTTTCTTTTGAAGGTAAAACGATTCTACCTGTCATATCAACTCACAGGGAGTTTCCACTTGCCTCTGTACATTCATCCTGTGGATATAAGCCTCCCCCCTTTTGATTGGTTTGGCATTTACTATTTTACTTTGAAATGGAGAGAGCATTCAATTATCACAGCTGCCTCTTCAAATAGCCACAAACTGCAAACCACACACATAAAAATAGTGACTATCTCACATCTACAGTTCACAGTTCTCAGAATTTGAGCTCTGGAGGAATAAGTTATGATCATATCTATTGGCACTTTGACTACTGCTAATTTTTTATAGTCATGCATCTAAGTATATTATCCGTAGAATACCAGTAACACAAATTGTTCAAAAAAGAAAAGGGAAAGCTCACTCATCATTTAAAACTTGGAAAATGCTATCTGTTCCCCCTCTTCTTGAAGATTCCTCTTGCACATTGACACATGTAGGATCTGAGAAGCCCCCAGAGAATGAAAACTGTTAAACATATGCTATTCACATTTTACATTTCATATTTTTTTGCAAAATTGCTAATGTTGGTCAGTGTAGTATTATCTTGCTAGGATATGTTTCTGGGAGAGTAGAAATTTCACCTTAGAGATCTCAGATCCCCAGTACCAAGATTGCTCCACACACTGTAGGTGCTCTTAAGGTTTAAACAAAGCTAAACATTCATCTTCTCACCGTTACTGCATGTCAAGAGCATAGATGGCAGCCTCTAACTGACTCTTTCCTTCTTATTTACTCTTTTTAGATTAGGTTAGATGCTGCGAAAATCAAACTACCTAGACTGCCTCATGGATCCCACACACCCACAGGAACGAGGCAGAAGGTCTTCGAGATCTGCGTCTGCGCCAATGGGAGATTATTCCTGTCCCAGGCAGGAACTGGTTCCACTTGTCAGATAAACACAAGTGTCTGCCTTTGAAAGACTATCCACAGTGGACACTGTTGGCAGCATAAAGGCCTTTTTTTTGGCTTTAGACATTGGCTGCCAGCTATTTTTACTAGAACACAGAAAGCCTATCAAAGACCTTGTTTGTGTGTGTGTGCGTGTGTATACATGCGTGCATGGGTGAATGTATGTGTACACGTGAGTGTTTGCCTGTGTGAGTGGATATAAATATATATAAATAAATATAAATAAATATATATATCCTCTGTATAAAATGAGGTTTCAGTACAAAAGGAACCATGGGTGACCCTGTGATATCCACTGTCATTTTCCATCCCATCCCTACCACCTACATGTCAGAAATCAAAACACTCATTCAAGCCCATCATCCCCAGACCCTTCAAAGTCACATAGTGGACAGAACACTTGGCAAATATTCATCAACATGCTCAAGTAACAGCATATCTTCTTCACTTGGGTCATTAGAGGTAGCGATGGCGGGAATCGGCAAATCGCAAGTGCTCAGCTCCTTGTATGAAGCTGACACACCTTGGGCTGGGGGCTATGGCTCAGTGGTAGAGTGGGTACTTAGCAAGTGTAAGGTCCTGGGTTCAATCCCCAGCACCAACTACCCCCACGCCCCACCAAAAAACAAGATGTTTGTTTTCCCTTTCTTAGCTTTAGTAAGGCTATAAGACTGGCCCAGGGGCTCCTTTAAGTCAGAGATGGGTCAATGCCATGGAAGTCGGTGTAGGAACTCAAAATGCCTGTCCTGCCCCTGTAGCCAAATGTGTTGGGATTTGTGTCATTGCGTGAACTTTACCAAATTTTGAACTTCTCACCCAACTTCAGCTTATCTTACTTCCTTTAAACTCTCATATTCTTCCATAGTCAAAATTAGAGTTGTAAATCAGCACAAAACAGGAAAACAGCTGCTCCTCAGTCGGCTGGAAGCAACTCAGTGGCCTGACAGGCAAAGAATAAATGGGCGATATGTCTCTGTTTAGAGGAAAAATGGCTCTAAAGCTGTTACAGTCTCACTTCTGATGTTCTCCAACAGAATCTGTTCCAAAAGGATTAGGTCATTCAAAATTCCAAAGAGTGGAGCCCCTACCCCAAGAGAAATCATTTTAAGATGAAAATCTAATTAAGAGTAGCATAGGGGACCCAACTGCCATTCATGTATTTTGGGGATCCGGTAGGTAATTTAGACACACACTTTGTATTTTTTTGCACCAACTCCCTAGCTTATTTTTTTTTTCAGTACTGGGATATTCATATTCCTAAATCCACTGTTGTGCTTTCTCTAGGAATCACAGGTTTAAAGCACTACATGCTGCCAAAATCGCTCACTGCAAGTTAATGTAAACTGAGAAATGTGTCTTTATCAGAATCACTGTGTGCCGTGGGACACAGCAGCACCCACCACCCTGTAAATGGAAGCATTTCTAATTCCCGCCATCAGCTACCTCTCATCTTTCCACCTTCATCACCACGCTCCAGGGTCACCCTGGCCAGCTCTTGTGCTGGGACAGGGGATTACACCATCTCTGTTCAAAGAGGGGGAAATGTGCCTATGCCTTAAGTCAATGCACTCAGCAAGGAGAAGCACATCCTATTTATCTTGTTACCTGTAGTTTATTTTGGGTGATCGGAGAGGAATGGTTTAGTTATGACTGGGAATCAAAAGCTGGTAGACAAACCAAATGGTTAACAGATGTGGACTCTATGGGGCCCAGAATGGAGATGTAACTGGTTTAGACAGTCCTGGATGCCATTTGACAAGCAGCGGCCCCGCAATTCTAAATGAAGCCGTATGTATTGGCCTGAGTGTTTTTTTTTTCTTCTTCTTCAACAAGGTTCTAATTTTTCTTACTTCTCAAGTAGAGGAAGGTTTGTCATAAAGAGGTTTGATATTTTTGAGGTGGCACTCAAGCATCAGGCTGAGGTTTGAACACATGGGATGTCAAAGCGAACTGTGTATTGCTTGGTTTCTTAGAAGAGGGAGGGTGGGATAGTCCAGCGACTCGGCTGGCTTCTCCCAGACTCGCTCCCCTCGTTCTCACTTGGATGTCAAGCAGAAGAATTGGGTTGGTCAATCTTAGGGAAAGGCCATAGGACTGCTTAGTTTGTAGCACTAAGGTCTAAAAAAGAATATCATAAAAGGTATCAGGATGCTCTGGATCAGTATTTCCAATATCCTGTTGGGTCACGCTGCCAGAATCTGCATGTATCACACCCAGGGCTTTTCCCAGGCAGGAAAAATTCCTCATTGGCCATTCAGATCACCTACCCCATATCATTCAGATAAACAATATAGCTCATAGTAGATTGTGGCTAAATACCTTAATACAGGTTTGTACTTTAAGCAGACAGACTCTCTCTGCATTTTGCCATCTCACATACATCATCAATGGATGATAAGAAAACAAAAGTTCCCTGAACCTCTTTCTTCTGATTTTGTTTTAATTGTGACATGAAAGTCTGAGATGAGCACCTTGGGAGGTCTATGCCAGTTAAGAAGATACAACACTGGTATAGTCCGCTTGCAAAATTTAATTCTAAAGGTAATCAGATCACAAACGGAATAAAAATAATAGCAATCATGATTATAAATGAAGCACTTTTGAGGGACGCATGATATAAAAATCTGGCTTTCATGTATGTTAAATGACCACAATGTATAAGGTAATAAGCAGAAACTCCAGTGTGGATGAAATTATGCATTTCAGTTCAGACTTTAGAAATTGGTAAAATATATTGCAAGATCTTCAATGTACTTTTTCCCCCCTTCCCAATGCCCTCCAAACAGAATATCTGTCCGTGGTCTTAAGAGAACGTTTTCTTTGAATTCTGGGGAAAAAAATAGATTTTACATTAAAATCTGCTAATCCCTAATTTTAAAAAACAAGATTCTTTCTAATCTTTGTATAAAATACCTGCTAGACAATCACACTTTTGGGTGTAGTAAACAGCTGGCAATATTAGAATTCAAATGAATCTTCAATATACTGAAAGTTCTAATAAGCTACTATTCTCCAGAAGATTTTTTTAAATGAAAACTTGATCTCTAAATATGTTTAACATTTAGTTCTATTTGATCTCTGCTTGATAAATCATGAAATTTCCATCTTGGGAAATAACTTCAGTATGATGAAGGTTTTTTGAAAGCCCTATGGTGGCATCTACCAAGATGGAAACTTGACATGTGGCTTTATAATGCTTTTGTTGCCCAAGTGATAAACCTTAGAAACTTGAATTGGCTTCTAACATCTTTTAAGTCATATCCCCTTGGGATAATTTTCATTGTACATCCAGCAGCCATAGACCAAAGATTGCTTGAGGTTTGACCCTAGAGCAAGGGTCAGCAAACTCTGACCTGGAGACCAAATCTGATTCACTACCAGTTTTTGTAAATAAAGTTTTATTGGAACACAGCCATGTGCTTTTATTTACATGTTGTCTATGACTGATATCACTCCGTGGTACCAGGGTTGTCGCAGGCCACATGGCCTGCTAAACATAATGATGGCTATTTGGATCTTTACAGAGAAAGTTTGCTGACCCCTGACCTAGAGGCCATGTGGTATCTGTTGGACACAGCAGGAAAGAAAGCAGACCCTCTAGTAGCGGGGTAAGCCTGCATTTCTGTGTGGTCATGGGAATATAAATACTCTGCAAACTAATTTAGGAAGGAAGAGCTTCCTTGAACTACATGAAGAAATGATCCCTCTGTCGGAGAAACACAAGATCAGATGATTTTGGGGATCAGGGAGAACGGAATGAGGGGTAGCTTAGTGGAACAGGAAAGCTGTGATGGATCCGTCGAGAGCCTTTTCTGAGGATTCTTAATAAATAGGTTGGCATCATTGTGTGGCAAGAAGTAAACCCGGATGCTATGGTTGAAATGGACGACCTCTTTCCCGAAAACTTTCTCTGGAACTCTGAAATCTCATATAGAAATTCCCACCTCCCCTGCCCATTCTCCAGAAAGATGAGCATGCCAACGTCCTTCAGAGAATAGTTTTGACTTCATTGTCTTTTTTTGGTTTTGGCCTCCATTACCTCGGTTATCCATGTCTCCAGCCTACTTCATACTCCTCTGGCCACACCATGCCTGAAGGTGTGGTCAGAAGGAGGGATGATTGGAAGTATCAGAAGAAGCAGGATCTTAATATATGTAGGAAGAAAAAGTACAGGAAAATTCCTTTTAGGCAGCCATTGGTGAGAGGAACCAGATAATACCAGTTTGCTTTTGTTTCCGAGGATCTGGGTATTTTGATCCTTGGTGCCAAGTGCTACTCTGCTTCTGTGTGGGAAGACAGGTTTCTACCAGAAATCTGTCTCTCCAGTTAACATGCTTTTGCTCATTGAGGGCTTTATATTCCATATTGTTAAAACACTATCAGTTATGAATGACCCTCTGTAAGTATGAGTATTCATGTTGGGGAGGAAGGATTTTTTTAATGAAAATTATCATCATTTACAAGTCCTTAATCTCTATCCAATAAGGAGCCCCTTCAGCCGCCTATGTAGATACAGCTGAGAGAAGATTAAGGGGTCAACAGATTAAGAACATGTTGCTTTTATTTTAGGCAAAAGGTAGCATGATGTTTGGGTGCAAAGAGTAAATAGATCCATTTCAGCACCTGACCCCCCCCCCTTTTTCTTAAATGAGGCCTCTATGAAAGCTTTAAAAATTTCATTTAAGGAAGTTCCACCCACACCAGTTTACCCTCACCCCTGCTCCAGGAAAACTTAGGCATAAAGAGGATAAAGTAGCAGTTCCTTGAATGACACATTTGCATGGCGCACCAGTAGCCAGTGGGGAAAAAGTTAAAATGAAAGAAACAACCTTAGAAAACAGGCCTTTTATATCCAAGATAAAATGTCCCTCTTGTGGTCTTTCATCACTTTCTCCTTGGTAGCAAGTTCCCCCAGTTCCAACATATTTCCATTAAAATAGTCAAAGCCACTGCATTGGGATGTCAAATGCATCTCTTTCTTTGTGCTAATCAGAATTTAAAATTATACAGTTGCCTCTGAATTTCTCATTCACAAAGCCAAACCACTGATAAGAGATAGAGCAGTGGGAAGCCGTCAGCACTGCACACCATGGCATCAGCTTTTTTTGCAAGCAATGTGATTTCTATGGTCCACAAAAGCTGTCTTCATAATAGAGTCCTTGAAATTTCTCCAGGCAGGTCTGAATGGCAAAGGGAAAATAATTACTTATGGGAGGTCCTTTTGAGCATTGTTAGAGCACAAGTGTAAAAGAAAACACCCTATGCTTTTGGTGCACTCTATGCTCATATATGCTACTTAGGCTTTCCTCCCACTCTTTTTTGTAGATACTGATGGAGCAGGAAATAAGTATCTTCCTTTGAGAGAAAAAAACCAAGGATGTCATGAGCCCCCATGCACCTGAAAGTGTGATGCATAACAGCATTAATGATGCCTTCAGAGCATCAGTTAGCAGTCTCAAACACACCAACCGAGATGCTAACTACAGTTTCCTTTACTTCAGCACAGCAACTGGTAATATTAGTACCTGTTTTGTGGTTTGCAATTGCAAGAAAACAAAGGAAAAATTACTGTAGGTAAGAAGCAGGTTTGAGTCCAAATCCACCTGTCATGGTAGGAAGCCACTGTGGTGTTCCAAACACCTCAATAAACATGTAGACATCCTGGCTAGAAAGTGAGTTGATTCTGCCTCATCACTGAACACTCTTAGCTGAGATCAGCTAAGTAAAATATGAGTCTGCTCTCAGTGGGAGAAGAGAGAAGAAAACATCTGTTTGATCTAAAATCTATCCTGCATGCCCAGAGTTGTATAGCAGGCCCCAGTCCAGTGTCTTCACCGTCTACTTCTACATTCAGGTTTTTTAGTAAAATCAGAGATAACTCAGATTTCATAAAGTGAGAAACTCTAAACTTGTCTGTTAGCTTATTTGGAATTGCTAGAGCAACAGGTTGTCTGAGAGCAGGAAGATGACATTTGTTAACAAGAGCGATGTCAATGTCTCTTTAGTTTCCATATCCCTCTAATTCACAGGATGCTAACATCTTAAGGGTCATGGATTCTTTTAAGAATAGGAGCAAAGCTATGAAACTTCTCTGCAAAAACAATCATATCCATGAAATTTGCATAAAAAGGTTTCCTTTGATCCGAACCCTACCCTAAGACATGGAAAGAGTTCGATTATTTTCTCGTATCATAATGATTGCTTAATTTTCACTGAATATGTACTATGTGCTAGGCACTGGGCTAAATGTTTCACTTGTATTCACTTATTTCATTCCTAAAACAATCCTTTGAAATGGGTTTTATTATAGTTGAATGTATAGATGCAGGAACTGAACCACAGAAAGGTTAAGAAAATTGTCCAGAGTCGCTAGTTAAGGAACTGGCAGAGATGGAATGTGGATCTAACTTCTGACCACTATACTATGAAGTCACCAACATGACACACTATGTTTCAAGAAGTTGGGAAGTGTCTTCTACTAGGTTTTAGAATAGATCTTCTTGAGCAAATGAGGCTGCAGAATGTTTATCTCCTTGCTTTTTGTAGCCTCTTATGGTAACAATCAATACTAAATTACAGACACCTGGGGTGAAGACCTGCCTGAATAATAGAATCTAGAACCAAATAAATTTGTTTGCTCTGGATGTGATGCTTGTTAAGCCAGGCGCCTTGTCCTTACAGATTATTAGCCTCATGATTTTTACATTTTGATACTCAGTAATCTATGGGTATAAACAAGGTGGTATTCCTGCACAGATACCTTTTGTTCTCTGTGTCTTATTTTAGGTGACACTATTTGGTTCTCATTCTTTTCTACCTTTACTTTTGGCAGAATTAAAGGAAAGAATCAAATAGTATGGTGCTCAGGAGAGCATCACTGTCCCTGTTCCTACAGTAAGACAAGACTACCTACAGGGGGTTTGGTTAGTGTTGACCACTCAATAGCGATAGTGCTGAGTGGGTCACTTTGCCTTTGCCAGGGCTTGAGCACCTCACCTCATCAGCTGTCACTAATGGACCATAACCTTCTTCATGTGCAGAAGTCTTTTCACCAAAGCTTTCAGGCCACAATTCCCAATTCATCCAAGTTGGAGATGAGAGCCATTTGCCAATTTTTTTGTGTTTTTCTTTTTTTTTAAACAGTGGCACTCTGTAACCAGAGTAGGTCTTATGCTGGCATCCTAGATTCAGCAATGAGGCTAGTAGCCTTCCAACCAGGAAAGGAGAAAATGAGTGCACCTGAAGTTCATTAGAACTGAATAGCTTTGCAGCACTTTTATCTTCTGAGCAAAGACATTGGGCTTTGAACTGCTAGAGTTAAAAGACAAAGTCCTTTTGAAGAAT
This sequence comes from Xerus rutilus, assembly GCA_028644305.1. Lineage (NCBI taxonomy): Eukaryota > Metazoa > Chordata > Mammalia > Rodentia > Sciuridae > Xerus > Xerus rutilus. The sequence goes on from CM053405.1 coordinate 125,172,328, forward strand.
TAACTCAGCCAAGGACCATCCGAATAGGTTATGCACCAGTATGCCCCTATCAAGGTCCTACTGTCAATCAGCCCCCACCCAGAGCTGGGAGGGCCACAGCCACAGGGGTTGTGATCCATCCTGCTTGTATGTGCTCTCTACACTGCACATATCTCATCTACTGGGGGAAGCTGTGCATCCACTCACTGTACCCAAACACACTCAGCCCCTGAGCTAGTGCTTATCTGACTCAGCCTCCCCATAAAACCTTACAACAGGATGAGCTAAAAATGTTTAAGTCCCTATTATAGAGCAAGTCAGTCAGGAATTTCCTTTCTAATGGCGTAGATGTCCAAATGGCAAACCAGGAACAGATACCTTTAAAGGGTCTCATGGAACCCACCTCACCAGGGCCAGAAATCAGGCTCCCTGAAAGACAGGGGAGATTCTAGCCAAGTGAAGGGAATTGTTGGCACACTTAAATTTGGGTGACACAAAATTAAGATAATTGTTATCCACTGTTTTAGCGAGGGGTTTAGATGGATTTTTCCATAGGTTACCCACTTTTCCTGGTCAAGGTTTTCCCTTCTGGAGTCCATGAAGGAGCAGAGGCACCTCTTAAGGAGGTCATAATTGAGAAAGAAAAGGCAGAGGCCATCCATCATGATGTAGCTAGATGCACTAGGATGATTCTGGTGCTTTTAACAGAAAAAATATATGAGGTCATAGAAGTCCCATTGGCTTGGGAATTCAGAATTTTTGAAAAAGGAGACCCATTCCCATGAAGCAGTTGAGGTCAGCCTTTGTGTTATTTTTGGTTTGGTTTTGTTTTTCCTCTGGGTTTGGGTGTGATGTAAGAAGAAGAGCTTTTTAGTTTTGTTTTGAATAACATCAATCCTTGCACACTCTATGCAAAAATTTTGTAAGCATTGCAATAATGCTATGAATTACAAGGAACTATTTTAACTTTATTACACTTTCTGTATAAAAATTTGTATTTAATATTATTTCAATTGCAGTCTTGTAAAATATATTAATAAAAATAATGATTGGTAAGAAGGAAAGCACCCTTGTCCACTTCTTCAGGAAACTCCTCTCAGTTAATAAACCAGTTATCACTCTTGTGTACTATGCTTCAGAAATAAAATTTGAGATTAACTTCTCTTCTACATCTCTTAGATGGGTGGCCTAACATGTTGATGAAGCTATTTTGGCTTTCAAGAAGAGATTCGCACAGGCTGCCTTTTAAAAGAAAGCTAGTTATAAGGTTATACATAGCCTAGAATTTGGAGTCCCCAGAGTTTGAAGCAGGTCAAGGGACTAGTTAATCTAGAGTGTTCTTTTAATGACTTATATGGGCTCCTCTGGTTATGGTTTACAATCCCCTGTCTAAATCTTTGAGGAAACCAGTCTGAATTGTCCCTGCTGGATACAAGCTTTTCAACCAACATTCCTGGTCACCTGTGAATAAGCCATTTTAGTCACATGTACATGCCTGGTCCAATTTTCATCCTCTTCCAAAGACAATCCCAGTACTGCTCCCCTAAATGGAGCCTTGAGTAAGACAGTGTATGTCATGGACAGCGTCATGGCAGAACCACATGGCCCTGCCCACTACAGTCAATTCTTCCCGTGTCATTGCTCCTAGCCTATCACAATGACAACTTGTGGTAATACTGTTTATTCCATCTGCCAAGAACACCCTCCCATCTAGCACAACCCCAGCTCAGGATATTATTATTCTCCTTTTCATTCATGTACGTCTTCTGGGTGGTCCTTTTCGTTTTCCCTCGAGTCTCCAATAATTCATTTTGCAATACTACATTGTACTATGGTTTGCCTCCTTATCTATATGGGAACTCAGAATACGAATGATTTCTAAAGTCTATACAGAATTGATCACGTATCTGAATGGATCTTCACAATAATGTTATCATAGGTACATAGGTAATTTTGTCATCTAGAAAACCCAAGACAAATTTTACACATTCAATGCATGAAAGAACCAATGTCTCACTCCCAGTTATATTTTCATCAAAGGCCACATCTCATTACATTTACTTCCTGACTCCAAGCAACACCGAGGGAACATTACAAGGTAAAAGACTGTGTTAAATACATCATCCCCAGGCAGGGGGAAATTTATATTTAAAAATGCAATCATTTTGTTACCTGGCTTCACTTTGGGAAAAATTTACCCACTCTCCTTGCCCCGCAAATATCTACATCAGAGAAAGTTGAATCTTAGCTAAAATAGATAAAGGCTAATGTGAGAGGAAGACTGTCCGTACAAATCAAACAACTAGATATCATTGATAGAAAATTAGAAAGCAGATTGAAATGCCAGGAAGCTAAAAAAAAGAGCTCTATTCATTTGCATACAAGGAAGGGAATTGTAAAAAGTAGCAATTAGGTATAAATTAGCAACTTTTAGATTTCTTCTGATCTTAACTTCTTCAAAAAAGATGAAAGATTCTATGGCACATTTAATGATACAGCCCACATTATCCTAGGATAAAGGGGACGGGAACGAGCCTCAGAGTGGCGGAGAATAAACCAACAGTTTTCAGAAGAATTTGTGAGCAACATATATGAATTGGAACCTTCAATTAAGTACAATAACAAGTTGATTTTAGTTTGTGAACACCAAATTTTAATTCCTCTCAATAATTCTGAACACTTGCAGTTGAGTATCAATGTATAGCCTCGTACAAATAGATACCAGTCAAGAAAACTTGTGAGACTTCAAGATAACTCCTCCTGGAATTTAAAATGGGTACATAAAATGTGAAATAAAATCTTCCAAATTATAGCTTGTGTAGACAGGACAGTAAATATTTTAGGACAGCAAAGTTAAGGATAATAGATATTAAATCAGAGGCAATAATCGGTTTTAATCTACTAGGAGACTAAGTCAATAGTTGTATTTTAAAATGTTGGGTAAAAATTAACCTAGATGATTTGAATGAAAAGAAGTGAGCATTTCAGTTTATGTGCTGCTGAAGCAAGCACAAGAAATCAGTATTTTGAAGTAGAATTTAAGGTAAAAACATTTGGAGCAATTCAGTTTAATAATGTACAGTGAAATGTGCCCTATCTTGTGAATTATACACAAACTACTATACTGAACAGAGCTATATCAAAAACCAACAATCCAAACTATGAAAAAGAAGATGCAAATTAAATATAATTGTAGGCAAAGTTTTTTACCACTCCATTCTTATAACTTAATTGGCAAAGCATGAAAAATTAACTATTATATACACACACACACCCCTCTACATAATAGCAAAATAATCTTCTTTTACCATGATCATATAAAAGAAATATAATTTCAAAATTTAAAAGTTAAAAACTTTACAGATTATTTTCTCTGAAAATAGAAAGATATTTTTATACTAAAAATTCTAGAAATTTAAAAACTAAACATTTCCCTAACTAGTTGGTGATTTGAAAAAATAACCAATCTAACTGAAGAATCAGAATTAAAAATGCTACAAATTATATAATTTGATCAAAGTAATATTTCAACATAATAAAAGTATTTAAACTTATTAAAGCAGAAATAAAGCAAGCATTTGATTTAAGATTCTAGAATAAGTAGCAAAACAATAAAACTGAGATCAGTAATTCTAAATTTTACATCAAAAGTTGAAACAAAGAATCTAGATGATAAACATTTTAAAAACATAAAAATAAGCTTAAAAACACATATATAAAATTTTAAAGTGCTACAGTAACATGTTATTTCCTTATAAGAAAAACAGAAAACAACAATGAAATGTACGATTTAAAAATTTAACCAAAAAGAACAAAGTAAAAATTGGCTCTTTTTTCTTAGGCAAACAAACTAATTTTCATTTAGGAAATTCCACCAAATTTTCTGATATAAATAAATATTAAACATAATATACATGCATAATAAATATGCATACTTTCATAAGTTTATGTGTGAAAAGATATCATAAGACATCTGTTCAACCCATACTAAGTAAAATATACATTGTTGGAAGAAAAATATAAAATGAAGAGATGAGCTCTTAGCTATATGACCAAAATTGTTTTCCTTCAAGCTAATTTACATATTTGACAAAACACCCATCAAAAATCCCAACAGATTTTTCTGGAGAGTAAACAAGATTTAAAGTGTATCAGGCAAAATAAAAATAGGAAAAAAAAAAGATGAGGAATATTCTTTACACAAGGCATTAAAATGACAGTTACCTAACAGACTGTTTAAAATCACAAAGTAGCAACAGTGAAGATAATTATTTCAGAAACAAATACAAATTGACTGCATTGGACATTATTTTTCTACCTGGAAAACATCCTCCTCCTCTGGTTTCCTCCTGCTCACTCTTTAAGATTTCATGTGGACACTTGCCTTCAGCAAGGCTTCTCTGACTGGTCCTCTTAATACATCAAGCAATCTTTCCTGGGCACCCTGCCCACACCTCCACCACAGCTTACACTGTACTGGAACAACCTGTTAATTTTTACACTTACCCCACTAGAATATGGTCCATAGAACAAAGGCACAGCTTCCTCAGCATTGAAAAAATACTGAGCCTAACAGTGCCAGGCTCCTGAATGGAAAGGACTGAAGTAACCAGAAACCCCAGAAATAGAAAATGCAAATGAATGAAGGACTGTCTTACCACTTATTTTCTCACTCCCAAACCAGAGAGCATGTCAGTGATCTCTGCTCCCATTCAGCTTGCAAATGGCCAATCTTGACAACAAAGCAGTCACAGACATGACATAAGCCACAATGGCAGAGAAGTTGGTGCCAGGAAAGCAGAGAGCTAGAATGTCTTTACAAACTAATGAAAAAGGTCACGATTATTTGACTGGTATTAGAAAAACTGATCACCGGTTTCTTTGGTGAGACCGAGGAAGCTTCAGAGTTTCACCTTAAATTAATTCCAGCGGACCAGAGTTGCATACATTTGTCCATCCAGTGTCTATTGAATTTCTTTTGTAAATAAATCATACCCTGTCCTGGCCCTTGAGTATCGCAGAGCCTAAGGGTACATAGGGATATGAAATGATCAAGGACCACACAGTATGGAAGAGCTCCACTAAAGACAAGACAAAATAACAGGATACGGACTAGCAATCTCCCTAGAATTTGTGGAAGAATGATAGAAGGAAATCTCAAAGACAAAAGACTAGCCCATTCAAGCATATTTAATTGTTAAATTCCTTTTCTTTTCCCACCTCACTGCCATGCACAGGAGACTTTTATAAAAATAACAGCACTAGAGAAATGATTAAAAAAATATGAGCTTGAAGGAGTTGAGGCAAATTAATAAGAAAACCATCAAGACATCAATAAACAAAGAGATAATAAGCACATAATTCACACAAGCAAACATGTTCATTTATTTCTTAATTCTGAGACACTGAAAGATGTAATGAAATTAATAACTTTCCAAGGAAAACAAAGATATGCTACCACATTAAATATTCATCTTAAGAAGCAGTCTGATTTTTAAAATATTAAAATCATAAAAAGTGGAACATAGAATCTACTAAATAAAATGTGGTTTAAATGTTCATATCCTTGATTTTTTAAAAAAAGTTTAATCAACAAGGCATTTTTTTAATCTATTGAGTTTTTGTTTTGTTTTTAATGTACCAATCAGATTATTTTTAATCTACCAGATTGGTTAAATAGTGCCTGCTACATTGAAGGCCGTTTTATACTTTGTTTAATCCTGAAAAAGTAGGTAGGTATAATTCAGGTGCAGCAGCACATACCTGTAATCCCTGTGGCTTGGGAGGCTGAGGCCTGAGGATCAAGAGTTCAAACCTAGCCTCAGAATTTAGTGAAGTCTTAAGTAACTCAGACTTTGTCTCTAAATAAAATGTAAAAAAGGGCTGGGGATGTGGTTTAGTGGTTAGGTACTCCTGGGTTCAATACCTGGTACAAAAAAAAAAAAAAGTAGGTATTAATCCCCACTATATAGAAATCTTTAAGCAAAATTGCCTAAGATAATTCTACCACCAAATGATAGAGCTGAGCATTAATTTCCAGCATAGTTTCCTCCTCTGTATGAGTTTGTCCACCTTCCTGTCAAAAAGAAGGAAAATAAGGCAAATGCATCTCTGCACTGATGTGTGGACACTGGTATATTCTTTCAGAAAGTAACTGGCCAATTTTTCAATGGGTCACACCCTTGGGTCCACCAAACTTGCTTTCAAAATTCATCCCGGCAATGATATTTAAATAGGAAAAAGTGCTTAGCAATATGTATTGCAGAATTTTAAAGATGGAAAAATTAAGCAATGTTGCCTAAACAGATAAAAGGTACAATCAATTAGATCATGGTTATTTCAACTTTATGGAAAATCATGCTGTCTTTAGAAAGATTTGAAGGATTTTATTTTGATATGGAAAAATTTAATGTTAAATATATAAAAATGTGTTGATACATGAATAGAGACTTCTAGGGAAACTGAAAGATAAAGCAAGTTGGTTTTTTTGGATGGTGGTATTGTAGGTTTTTCTTTTATTCTTGTGTTTATAATATCTGTAAAATAAAGCTTTTTCAAAAAAAGACTCGTATCTGCTCTTATTCTGTGAAACAGAAATGACAACACATAGTTTGATCCTAGAAGTAATCTATAAGAAAACCTTTAGACCCCAAATTATGTATTGCAGTATTATAAAGAAAAAATATTTGGAATTTGCCTTTTTAAATCAATAATAGGAATGATAGGTAAATAAATCATTGTGCATCCAATCAATGGAATACTGTAAGTATTAAAATAATCTGGAAACCACAGAACAATTTCAGATGTTGAAAATAAGTTTAAAAGACCTAGAATTACATGGAACCTAATTGCAGTTAGGTCTTAGTTTCAGCTGCTATCATTCTGTACTGTAGAGTGGGTAGAATTTTATATTTATATTTATAAATATAAAGGAAATTTATATTTCACAGTTCTAAGGCTAGAAGCCTAGACTCAGGGCATCTGCCTGGTTGCTTTCTGGTGAGGGCTTTATTCCAAGATGCAGAGTGTCAACTTCTTACTGTCTCTTTACATGGGAAGAAGAGGACAAGAGAGCTCCCTGAGGACCCTTTAATGAAGGCACTAATCCAATTCATCAAGGCACCACCTTCAAGATCTAATCAACTTCCAAAGTCTCCACCTCCTCATACCACCATATTGGAGGGTAGGATTTCAATATATGAATTTTCAAAGACACAAACATTCAGCACATTGAAAGTGGGAAAAACAATGAAAAAATAATTTAAGGACAAAAAAATTATCTCTGATCATTTTAAGATGTTTTAGTAATATGAATATGGCTATTTCAGATTACTTAAATTTCCTTAAGTATAGCCATTAATTTTGTACAATGAAGAAAGATCATTTTTAAGCTGAGCTTTAAATACTGTTTAATTTTCAACTTTTGGTCCATTTATTCAAGTCTACCAATGGGTCAAATTTGAAAAGACCTCTGAACACAAAGAATACCTAAGGATTTAAGGTTGCCTCTTCTTCCATGCCACAGAAGAATGAGATCTTTGAAATTGTCCTTCTAGCCCCTGTGATGGTTACAATGCTGTTCTATGCATGGACATCAAATACCAAGCCATACATCTAAGCTCTCTGTGGGCACCAAGGTTGTAGGAGGTTGGCTCCCCTACTGGATTTCAAGCAAGCATAAGGTGAGGAAGGGCCCAACCCTTCCCCCTTATAAAAGACATGAAGAGGAACTAAAAAACATTTTATCCACAACTTGAAATGGATAGCTAAGTTGTGATAATAATAATAAAAGATCCCTTCTGATCATTGTTACCCTTCCTTCACTTCCATTCCTCAATATTCCACAACACCCTCCCGCCTCAAACACTGCAGATTTGTTTTGTCAGGTTAGACATTATACTCTTAATGGAAAATGGTTTCATACCAATTTGGTGCATCTTGGCCCCATCCTTTCTGTGATCTTTAGACACCATAATCCACTTCCCTTAGCTCTCATGAGGCTGCAGCTCATGGTTCCTCCTCCAACATCTGACTCATCTTTCTCCTCTCCAGAAAAAAAATGTATAATAGGCAATGCACTCAGGTACTCAGAAATCTATAATTAACCTCTCCTCTAGTTCTATAGACAATTACTACAAAAATCTTCATCTATTCTTTAAAAGTCAAATAACTGATATAGATTGAACATACCTAAGTTGGAAACCTGAAATCTGAACTGGTCCAAAATCAGAAACTTTGAATGCCGACATGATATCACAAGTGGAAAATTCCATGCCAAGTATGTTTCGTGCACAAATTTACTTAAAATGTTGTATAAAATTACCTTTAGGCTATATATACAAGATATATGTATAAAACATAAGTCAATTTTGTGTTTAGACTTGGGTCTCATACTCAAGATATCTCATGATGGATATACAAATATTCCAAGTTCCCTCATAAAAAATGTCACTAAATTTGGATTTCAGCCATCTGGGTTCCTGACACCTCCAACCATCCCCACTCAGTTACCTTGTTTAGTCTTCCTAAGCATTGGAAGAAGGCTAAAAGTATTCTGCATTCTACTTTTCTCCCCTACCTCTAATGTGATGCTATTCATTTAAAAAGTCACCATTGACCTGTTAATGATGAAATCAGAAGCCTTTCCAGGGGACTGTTTTCCCTTTTGACACAATCTAGGGCTGAATCCAGTTTGCAGCACACTTTGTTGGTGGACTATTGGTGCTCATTTACCCATCTGATTTATTTACAGAGCCCCCACTGGATCAGGCAACCATCCTCCTTCCATGATATCCACAAAACTCAGAAAAGCATAAAATATTATCCATAAATAATAGATACATTAAGTGAAAGCCTTCAGAGTTCCTTAGTTTTTATTTTCTATCTTGATGAAAATTTGGTGATTTTATGCTATGCTAGATAGATCCCTGACATGTTTTAAAATATGCATAGTTGATTTCATTCCTTCTGACAGATGTATCATGATTCTGAGGGTTATAAAAACACTCCTTCAATCATCATGGGAAGTTTATAAATACCTGCCTTTCCTCATAATGTTCTCCTTGCCTTTTAACTCTTTCTTCAGGTTTGGGGGCTCCTAATAACATCTTTCCCAGCTCCTGGCCATCAATCCTTCCCTGTACAACAACATGTGTCATTGACACAAAGGCAGTAATATTCTCTTAGTGTTTCATTTTTCACTGCTTTTATCAAACTAATTTTTCACATGCATTGCCAAGTAACCTTTTAAATTAGCTCATTTAGTTACCACAGTATATCTATAATATACACAAGACACCTGTACCATGCAAAGAGAGAAACTGAGCCCTCGAGAGACTTAGTGACTATCCAAGTTATCATGTGTAAAAGCATCAGAGGCAGATCTGGAATCTGTTCAGTGCATCTGTATTGATTGAGGCCTGGTCATGTGACAGGGCCCCCATGGGCTGATGTGCCTTCAAAAACCAGTCATGTGGCAGGGATAAAGGAAAGTCAACTTTGCTTCCCAATTGGGTCAATAGTTAGTTATGTGACTGTGACAAGACTTGAGCCTCAGTATCTTCTCCTCTGTAAAATGAAAGTGTCAGGTGACTAATCTTCATGCGCCCTCATAGCTGGTGATTTTTCCTAGTGTTCTGTAAGTTACCATCAGAGTGGCCTGTGTTGACTCATGGTCACAACCCATCCATCCATTCACCAGTCAACTGTTTAATGAACATGGTCAGATGGCTGGCCATGCTTCTCTGTGTTTAGCAATTATAGCAAAACACAAACAGGCATGGCCCAGGGAGTTCCTAATCTAGTGTGAAGTGGCAATACAAAAATATACCAACAAGATCATCTCCAGACAGTGCAAAGTGCAGTAAGAGAATCGAACCCTTCCCAAAAGAGGTGACATCTGAGCTGAGATTTCCAGAGAAAAAATCAGGCACACAAAGATTTAGGAGGGCGTTGTGGCAGAGGAAACCATTTGTGGAAAAGTATAGGTTGTTTTCATTACTTAGAAGACTGAACATTTATGGCTTTGCTTATTTTCATTTTCTTCTGTGAATTAGACATATGGAATACAATTATTGCCTTTCACCTGCTAGGAGAGTGTGAATATTAATCTGTCCTCCAGGAAAGAAGAGTGCTTTTTTAGGTGCTAAAGATGGCTTCTATAACTGACCATCAGGGACTAGAAAGAGAGATCCAAAGGATAGAGGGAGTGCCTTTGAAGCCAACAAGAAGGCAAAGTAGAGAGCTCCTTTGAGGTTAGAAAGGAGACAGAAGTCAGAAGTCCCTTGTCTCAGACATTTCACACCCCACCACCAAAGAGGCCAAAGCATCAGAAATCAAGACACAGCACACCATGGATGTTATAGGGGGCTGCACCCCAGAAAGCAAGGTCTCACTTCAAGATGAAGTCTGATGCTTCAAAGTCCAGTCAAGTTGATATAATGAGATGGCACCTTGAGGCCTACTCTCTGATCCAAACATGTATCAAAATTAAAAACAGGAAAATAGTTAAGGTGTCTAAAACCCAACATAAACTTGAAACTGAAGAAAATGGAAAGTGTGTTAAGCTAAAACCTTGGGGTTGCTGGGGCCCAATACCAGGAGTGAGCAGAGGTTATCTGAGGGTATGCTCACTGCTTACCATTGGGGAGCGGGAGGAGGGGAGGAGAGGAGAAGCCTGCAGCCAACTGCAGCCTACACAATAGATAATGAAAAGTTCCCCATCCACAGTACGAGATTAGACACAACCTCATCACCAGCACCTGGAAATATGCAAAATTTCCCTGATGCTGCTCTAGGGGGGAAATTTACCAAGTAATGTGAAATCCAGTTCTGCACTAAGGACTTTTGGGGATCCTAGAAACAAATGGATTTACAAAATCATTTGAGTCAGAGAAAACCATTAAAATAAAGATCCCAAGCTGCCATGGGGAAATCTAAAACATATGAAGAAAACTAATACTAAGACAAGCAAGCCATAAGTCAACAACTTAGAAAATGCAATCTGGATACATTAACATCATAGATGAATCTCGGGGAAAAAAGACTTTGAAATAAGTAATAGCAAAATCCTCAAAGGAAAAAGTGAAATATGCTTAAAAATGGAAAACGTGTGAAACAAAAAATTCCTCTCTTCTCCTTTTCTCTCACAGACACACACACATACACTCATATATAATATGCATATATATGAAAAACTCAGATACAACTTTTGGAAATAAAAAATGCAGTCACTAAAAGTTAAGAGTAAAGATAAAATCTGGAACACCACAGGCAAAAAAAAATCAGTTAATTAGAGAATAACAGTATTCAGCCTGAGTATAGCCAGGGGGAAAAAGGGGTAACATTGACTGAAGTTCTGAGATGAAGATTCAGAGGTACTAATAATTATCTAATTACAGTTTCAGAAGAATAGAGGAAATGTTGCTGAAGCCATATTTTTTTTTCAGTACTGAGAACTGAACCCAGGAGTGCTCTACCACTGAGCTACACCCCCAGCCCTTTTTATTATTGTAATACAAGGTCTTGCTAAATTGCGGAGGCCAGCCTCAAACTTGTGATCCTTCTGATTCAGCCTCCCGAGTTGCTGGGATTATAGACCTGTGCCACCAGGCCTGACTGGTGAAGCAACACTCAAAGAGATATCTACTAAGGATTTTTCTAAAATAAAAAATACTACATATGAATCCTCAATTTGGACACATGCCAAACATAAAATAAATAAAAATTTATTTAAAGATAGAAATCTTAAAGCTTTAGAAATCATGAATAAAGAAAAATCTCAAAGGTTTCCTGAGTGGGTTATAACCAAGAGGAAGAACACAATTGTAAACATCAGCAACTTGTGTCATTTAAAGTGCTCAGGAACATAATTATAAATGTAAAATTATTTATACATTTAAACTATAATTAGAGATGGGACAGAAAAAAAAATTAACACTAATGTTTATAAACTCAATGCCTAGGAGGATGGGAAACTCTCTGGAAGACTCCTTGAACCTCCAAATAAGGAACTCACAGCAGAAAATTAACACTAGGTGGAGAAAATAAGGTAAAAAAATTAGCTTAAAAAAAAAAGATACGATGAATAAAATAGAGTATGTATGCAAACCTAAATGTAACAGCAATTATCTTAAGTAAAAATTGATTGCTTCTCCAACTAAAAATTAAGACTGTTGACGTAAATTCTTCTTAAAAATGTTGGCTGCTTATTAGAGATACAGCTTTAGAGGAAGGATAAGAAAAAGATGGAGAAAGCCATCCCACGTAGAAACTTTCCAAAAGAAAGAGAGCATCAACCTCAGAGTATCAGACAAAGCAAACTTGAAGACAAAAAATACAATTTCACATAAAAGAAGATACTTCACGGTGATAAACGGGTCAAGGCAAGTGAAAGCCCTGTGAAAATTTCCCTAATGATTTAACCTTCAAATACAGGAAGCAAAATGTAATTGCCAGTAATGACAAAAGGCAGAGAGAGCTGTGACAGAGGAGAGGTAAAAATGCCAATTCAGAAGTGCAATAAATTTTTTTAAAAAATTAAAAAGACTAGAGATACAGAAGTTTTCAGTAGCACAATTAATAAACTTATGTACTTGGAATATTCTGTGGAACAATCATAGAATATGCTTTCTTTTCAAATTAACGTGGAACAGTTACCAAAGTAGTCATTTGCTGTAACATAAAGAATGACAGAGCATAAATGTCATTTCTACACACACCCTCACACAATACCTGCAAATGCCTGTAATGTGTACATATTACTCTCAGAAAGAACACTCAACTTCTTAGAAATTGAACAGTATATTTTTCAATAATCCATGACTCAAAGAAGAAATCAAAACAAAAACTCGAAAATATTTTCACCTAAATGGTAATGAGAATGAGTATCCACAAATGGTGCTGGGACAATGGGAGATCCTGATTCAAAACAGTAAAAATGGACACGTATGTCATGCTATATACAAATAGTAACTTGAAATGTATCAGAGACTCAAATATGAAGAGCTAAAATGACAAAACACTGAGAGTAAACAAGAGTAAATTTTTTGTGATTTGAGTTAGATAATGAGTTCTTTGGTAGGATGCTAAAATCACATGTAATTGGGGGGGGGAGAAGCATTTGGAGTACATTAAAATTTAAAACTTCTCTACTTTAAAGTCACCATCAAGAAGCAAAGGACACGTCTAGTGTTTCTCTATTTCTCTTATGTTTCCCATTCCCGCCTCACTTATTCATCAGTATCCATTAATCAGAGAGACCATTCGGCATTTGGTTTTTTGGGATTGGCTTACTTCACTTAGCATAATGCTTTCCAGTTCCATCCATTTGCCTGCAAATGCCATAATTTTATTCTCTCTTATTGCTGAATAATATTCCATT
>CM053405.1:125185787-125244278 GCA_028644305.1 Xerus rutilus
GCAAAGGACAGCCAGATGCTGTGGTGCACACCTGTAATCCCAGTGTGGCTTGGGAGGCTGAGGCAGGAGAATCAAGAGTTCAATGCCAGCCTCAGCAACTGTGAGGGACTAAACAACTCAGTGAGACCCTGTCTCTAAATAAAATTCAAAATAGGGCTGGGGATATGGCTCAGTGGTTGAGTGCCCCTGAGTTCAATCCCCAGTATTCCCCCGCAAAAAAAAAAAAAAAGACAACTTACACAAAGAAAATATTTGCAAAACACATTTGGTACAAAGATAAAGATATTTTACTGATAAAAATATTTGAATAAAAAACAACTCAACCATAAAAAAATAATAATAAAAGGACAAGCAACCCAACAGCTACAGGATTTGAATAGACATTTCTCCAAACAATATATACAACTGGCCAATCAACACTTGAATATCATTAGTCAACAGGGAAAGTGTATTGTACAAATCTATACACAATGAGGTACCTCTTCACATCCTCTAGGATGTGAAAAGGGACAATAACAAATGTTGAGGAGCATAGAGAAAAACTGAAATCCTCATATATTGATATATACAGTGAAAAAGGCATCACTGCTTTTTGAAAACTGCATTGGCAGTTTCTCAAGAGTTACCATCTGACTCAGAGGTTCCCTCTCAAGTATATACCCAAGACAAAGGAAAACAAATGTCTACCCAAAAAAAGTACACAAATGTTCTCATAGCAGCATTTACACCCTGAATATCTCCTACTTAATGAATGGATAAATGAATGTGAGTTATCCATATCATGCAGTATTTTTCACCATCAAAAAGAATTAATCACAGATACATGCTTCAAAATAAATTTTGAAAATAGCATATTAAGTGAAAGGAGCCACACATAAAAGACCACATAGTGGTCTTTCGTTTGAAAAACCATTCCATTCATCTGAAATGCCAAGAATAGGTGAATACAGAGAAGTGGAAAGTAGGTCACGGTTTTCCAGGGTCTGAAGGTAGAGGAGAACAGAGAATGACTGCTAATGTGTGTTGAATTTCTCTTTTAGAATAAAAAATGTATTAAAATGAAAAAATGTATTTAGAATGAAAAATGTAAATTGGATAGAATCAATGGTTCTACAATCCTGAATACACTAAAAACTGCTAATTGTATATTTTAAACGGTGCATTGTCTCTCAATAAAGCTTTATTCAAAAAATTGAAGGTGGTTGACTATAGCTGAAACAGAATTCAGTTGAAAATTTATAAACATAAGTTCATATATTAAAAAGGACAAATTCTGAAATCCAGCTATATGAGCATCCATTTGAAACTAGAATAAAAAACAGCTAATCAAACACAAGATAAAAGAGAAATCAACAAAAATAGAATACAAGCATATATACAGCAAATTCAGCAGTTATTTCTGTGTGTAAATATTAATAAATTGATAATACCTTACAAATTGACAGGAAATGGGGGGAAACACAAATTAACAATTTCTAAAATAAAGGAGTCATTACCACAGAACCTATGGATATAAAAATTTAATAAGAGATTATAAATGACTATATACCAATATATTTGACAATCTGGATAAAATGTAGAACCCCTAAAAATAGCAACTTACCAAAGCTGACAAAAATACATACAAATTCTGAATAATCTAATAGCTTTTAAATGGAGTTCATTATTTGAAAAGTTCCCAGCAGAAACACCATTACATAGATATCTTAACCAGCAAATTTTTTAAACATTTATGAAAAAAATACTGCCAATTTTTCACAATGCCAGAAAACAGAAAAAAAGAAAGATAACTTTTTTAAATGAGGACAGTTTTTTTTTTGTACTGGGGATTGAACTCAGGGACACTCGATCACTGAGTCACATCCCCAGCCCTATTTTGTATTTTATTTAGAGACAGTCTCACTGAGTTGCTTAGTGCCTTGCTTTTTGCTGAGGCTTGCTTTGAACTCACAATCCTCAAGTCTCAGCCTCCCAAGCTGCTGAGATTATAGGTATGCACCACTATGAGGACAGCATAACTTGATTTTGAAATATAACCAGGTATTTATAAGAAATATTATTACAAACCAAATATTATTACGCTACATGTAAAATTATTTGCAGTACTATGGCACTAAAGCATAAACACCAGAAGGAAAATATCAATAAATGGACTTCATCAAAATTAAAAACATTTGTGCATGAATGGACACTATGAAGAGAGTGAAAAGACAATAAAAAGAATGGAGTCTTTAAATCCTATATTGGATAAGAACCTGGTCTCCAGATTACATAAAGACTATTTATATCTAAATAACAAAAAAAAATCCAATCAAAAAATAGGCAAAAGACTTGAATAGATATTTCTTCAGATAAAATATACAAATGCTCAAACAGTGCATGCAAAGGTGCTGAACATCAGAGTCATTAGGGATATGCAAATAGAAAACACAATGAGATATCATTCTGGGGATCCTCTTCCTGTAGTTCAAAATGCTATTTAAGCTTCAACCATCTGGCCCTTTTTGAGTCTCATATCTTGTGTGGCCCATTGTAAAAAACACATATACCCTTTCTCTTGTGAGTCAGTTTCTTACATAAACTCAAGTATTGAATCTTTACAGGGTGAAAGGAAAATTCCCTTTGCCCCACTGACACTACTAAAATCAAAAATTTAAATACAAATCGAATATTAAATATTATTTATAAATACTGCATATTTCCTACATTACATCTCATTAGTTTCTTAATCTCCACTCAGAGGTGTCTTACTATTATAGTGAGACCAGGGCCATTTCTTAGCCACCAAAATCTTTACTGCACGTATTCTCTAAAGAAGTGGTTCCTCCAGATGTCTTGTGATCGTACAGTTTATGGCTTTTTCATCAATCAGCAAGTTGTGAACAAGGATGCTGGATTGCCCAGGAGTTGTTTGTTCTGTATTACAAGGATTTATGGAAGTTTCTTTTGAGACTCAGTGCTCTCCTTGTATCCCTAAATTCCTATCTCATTATCATTGAGAAAAAGCTAGAAACCACAACAAAGTGAGCACTGTAGAAAGTATAAATTATGGTATAACCATACTACCATATTCTATGAAATAATTTAAAATCACATTTTTGAAGAGTGTGGATGCTGTGGAAGAGAGGCAAACCCTAGAATTTTGTACATTTAATGAACTGAAGAACCTCTGAAATAAAAATTAAAGCAGCATTTTCTGAATCATATAAGAACATTAATAGAAGAGGTTGAGAACAAGCTCTCTATTTGAGCTTTCTAAGTGTTTTCTCCTATTTCTCTGTACTATTATTTTCCTAAACTTTTTAAGTGTGCATTTATTCCTTTTGTACTTAGAAATAAATCCATTAAAGACACATTAAGATAGAGAACAGCAATATACCTCTTCCCTAATGTAAAAAGAAATTATAGTTTACCAAAGGCACTTTTCTTACATTAACTGATATTTCCCTTGTTTTGACACATGCTCAGTCTGCTTAAAGTTTTAATCTTTATTTTTTTAAAAATAAGATATTGTGCTTGTTTACACAGACATTAGAATACGCAGCATGTGCACCATTCCATTAAAGAGAATCATGCTCTTATGTCATCATGGAAAATATCTCTCACCAAGCTCCCCAGTTAGACTGTGGCATCCTGGCAGGTGGGTACCTCGGTATTAAATGATCATCACTGAGAAATGTTAAAATGTTCTGCTTCAGCCGGGCGCGGTGGCTCAAGCCTGTAATCCCAGCACTTAGGGAGGCTGAGACAGGAGAATCGCGAGTTCAAAGCCAGCCTCAGCAACGGCGAGGCACTAAGCAACTCAGTGAGACCCTGTCTCTACATAAAACACAAAATAGGGCTGGGGATGTGGCTCAGTGGTCGAGTACCCCTGAGTCAATCTCCAGTTCCAAAAAAAAAAAGTGTTCTGCTTCTTTAAAAAAGGAAAGAGTAAACATTTTTTAAGTAGAATCAACTGAGATCAAGAGCTGTATTCCAACTCTTCAGCAATATGTTTAGTAATATATAAGAAGAAAAGGGCCGGATGTGGTGGCGCACACCTGTAATCCCAGCACTTTGGGAGGCTAAGACAGGAGAATCATGAATTCAAAGCCAGCCTCAGCAAGTGCTAGCAACTCAGTGGGACCCTGTCTCTACATAAAACACAAAATAGGGCAGGGGATGTGGCTCAGTCATCCAGTATCCCTGAGTTCAATCTCTGGTACCCCCCTTCCCCCTCACCAAAAAAAAGGCGGGAAGAGAGCAAGAGGAAGTAAACAAGCCAGGGCAGGAAGAAAAGAGAAACAGATCATAAGAACAAATACAAAATGGAATGGGGGCTGCAAGCCAAATGGGGGTGGCCATCAGATGGAGATTGGATTATGGGGAAAGGAGGGGGTGAGAGAGGAGGGCATCATCAATGGTAGAAGAAAGGGAAGGAGGGAGCAAAGCAAGGGATAGAGGCAGGTAACCTGAGAAATCAGAAAGGAGGGAGAGGGTAGGGAGAGTGAGGAAGGAGAGTGGGGTCATTATCTTTCATGCATGCTTATTGCACACAAAAAAAATCTGAACCGATCTTTTGGTATTACAAGTACATAATGCTTTCATCTGGACCTAACTTTCCAGCCTCGTTTCTCACCAGCCCACATGTCTACTTGAGTTTTTAAGACCCTCACTGATCATTACGTCGCAGGCCTTGGCTCCAGCTGCGTCCTCAGTCCAGGATGCTCTCCCCTACCTCTTGCTGTTTTGATATTTTGGCCCTGTTTGAGCCAAATTCAATCAGACCACCTCCAAGAAGCCTTCTGAGATGTCCTACTTGGAATCAACTTCTTTCAAAACTACCTGATAATATTACTTGATTTGGGAACTTCTGGGCTTTATTATGCCTCATTGGTTTGCAGGGATTTAGAGAACAGGAGACACATCCCAGTCGTGTTTAGAGCCTCCTTCCACTGCAGTTCTAAACGCTTTACAGACAGAAGTCACCTAATACACGTTGGTTATATTCACCTAGACTCATATTTATAGCTGAGTAGCTATTCACATTGTCAAAGAGAGGATCCCCAAACATCCCTCAAACACCTGAGACCAAGCTGAGTTTCTTGTCAGCAAGGGAGGACAAATACTACTGTGGACAGAGTCTTCATATCCTTAAAAGTGGGAAAGGACAAAGAAGAGATGTCACTAGATTTGAAGTCTACTTTTAAGTCTTCCAGTGTGTGAAGCCTGATTAGGATTGAGTTTAGGATTAGTAGACAATTTTGAAGGGATATGTTCAAAAAGTCTTAGGGTATAAACTTATTTTATTGGAGAGTTGATTGATCTTCAAAATGAACACTAATAATATTTGCAATATTTATCTTCTTGGGCAAGAATTTCCTCAAAGATAAAATTTATATCATTGAAGACAGGATAATAGTAGTATCATCATGTTAATGTGAAGCTGGGGGTTGAGATGTAGATAGTTCCTTTCTGAACATCAATAAGGATTTGCCAGCCTTTCTTAATAAAGCTACGTTAATCCCAAGTAGCTACCACGCCTTTATTGCCAAAACCTTTGAGCAGATTCTCTTAAGGGCTCCATAAAAATACAAATGTTATTTCAGAGGAGGAACATAGTCATGGAACATTTGAAAGTGAAAGCTATAATAGATCAAGTGATCAGAACCTGGAAAGAATTGGGGAAAATGCTAGAATACTTTTATTGAGATTCAAGATTAAAAACAAAATCCCAAGGTTCTCTGGCTGCTGACTGGATTACAGATAGGAACATGCCTCAAGCTGCCCAAAAGAACTCTTCCCTAGTATTTTGTTATATGATTCTAGGAAAAGAAATCCTCTTTCTTACTTTGGGTGGGAGGTTGCTAAATTGGGTTCTTTTAAGCCCAAAGCTGTAGCAGCAGAGCACTGTCCCATACCTTGCCCTGCTCCTGATGCATGAAGGAATGCTGTCTAAAGGAGAAAAAAAATGGGACTTGCCCAAGTACAGAACATTGTACAGAATGCAAGGGTGACAGAGATTGGATGACATGTGTATCTGGAGGGTTGCCGCATTCAGTAATTACCAACAAATTACTTTTGCTTAATCTGTTTCTGTAATTTCAAACTCAGAAAATTCTGATTAAGCCCAAATTTAATGATCAGTCTTAAATTATGGAAGCCTGCATAATTTTTTGGTTCTTCAGGGATCTTTACTACTCTTCCACCCATGGTCATAGATCTCATAAAATAGAAATAAACTTTTTCATTACACTTTATAAACAGATTTCATACCACTCATCTAGGTCTTTTATACTGCAAGGAGCCTAGATCAAAATTTACAGATATTCAGAAGAATCCAAATATGTTCTTTAGAGATGACCGCATATGGGTAGACAGAAGAGAGAAATCATACCAAGCCATTTTGGGAGACAAGAAAACAGAAAAGAAGTCATATGACTCCTACTCATCTCTTTCAGACCTTGAACATTTTCTGGGGCTATATGATCATGGAAATGAAAATAAAATAAAAAATCTATCACAGTTTTCTTTCAAACAACTAATCTTGCAAAAATAGAGTCCACAGGGAAAACCTCCTTCTCCCAGTGATGGCTTTACTCTAATTCACCTCTAGAGGTCATATCTAGTCAACACAATCCTCTTGACAACACACATATTTCACTGGCTTCCTCAGACAAGTGTTTTGCAAACTGCTTCCTAGAATCTGCAGGGCAGAAACTTCATCAGGGTGAAAGAGAAAAGAAGAGGGCAGGACTCTTTGGTCACCTTGTATCGACCTGAATATTTCTTTTACAAATTCATCTTTTGTGTACTGTACTTTCAAGAAAAACTTCTCTGCAAAGGATTTTGGATTGCTTTGAAAATTAAGAACTATCTGCTTTAACTATATAACTTGCATGAATCCAGGTACTAAGTTCTTAGTTATCTTAGAGATTGAGGGTCTTTAAATATTCAGAGAAGATATCACTGGTTTCACAGATCAAGCCTTTGCTGGTCCTATGAATTTTTGTGCACTGTATTAACCTAAAAGGATCGCCCACTTCTGTCAACTCTGTATGAGGAAATAAGACTCTGTTCATCTTGCTCTTCAGAGCATGCACCAACTGATGAGTTCTATATTTGTTAAGAAGTAAAATAAAAATTGAGACAGGGCACTAATGCCACCTCTGGGGTTTAATCACTTGGGCTTATCAGTCTTGATGTAAAATTCTACCATTTGAGATCAGAAGCTCAGCATGCAATAAGCCTGTATTGTTCCAGCACACTGATCCCCATACGTACGTAATATTTCTTCAAGGCATTCCCTTTACATGTGACCAATAATGCAGAAAACACCTGGGCTAGGTAGTGCTCTTTGATGCAACAGAAAGATGCTCTTGGAAGCACTAGTATGATAAACTTTTAAAAACATTATTTTTTTGATAGGATTGTTCTTTAAACATCAGAAACTAAAGTTATTGTGACCTTGTTCGTTTTATCATTCTGTCCTTTTCCATCACCAAAAATGGACACACACAGAGAGAAGAACCTGTAATCCTTCATCCTACTCTCCATCTTCAAAGTGAGCTTTCTTTTCTCCCTGGTATTTAGATTCTATCCTTCTGCTTGAGGTAGTAAGTTCAGGGAATTTTCAAAGAGACAAAAGCTACTCAAAAGAATAGAAATGTCAGACACATGTGTAAATTTCTCCTGCTCCATTTTCCCCCAAGTCAGGAATGCCCTTTGTTGTCTCCCAGTATGTTTCAGCTGGCTGACATCCCTGGTGGAGGAGCAATCATGCAGGCAGCATCCTTACAATGTAATGACAATCAGTTACCAAAAATGTGCAGGCACTGATAACAGAACTCAGAAGGGTCAGAAACAAGTAGAAGGAAAAAGGCATTTCAAACAAATGCGCGGTGGCAGCAGCAGCTCTGACCTTGGCTTCAGGTGCATCCAAAACGTTTATTAATTTTCCACTGTAAAACAGAGGAAAGCCAAGTAAAGTCCCGATAAAGGATCATTTTGGAGAGGGGGAGGATACTGTACTGTTAAATGGTATTCTTGCAGTTAAATTAATCTCTTCTAGAAACATTTTTCCTCTCTTGTGCAGAAGAGGGGGATGCTAAGGGGGAGACAGGACATAACTTAAGATTTATTACATCTTTGAGGATGATTCTATTGTTTTTAATGGATTGAACAACTAAGCCAGGTAATATAAAGAACAAGTACAGAAGAGATTTCAGCCAGCCTTTAAGAACAACATCAAGAATTTATTCCAGCAAGATGCCCTACCAAGGAGAGAGCAAGTAGAAAAGTGCAAAACTACTGTAGCACCCAACATTTACTGAGGGCTTACTGTAAACCCACTATTTTAATTCAAAATAACTCTGCAAGCTTGATGATATCCTCCATCTTGCCAGTGAGAAATCAAAGGTTTAAATTAATTAACTTGTTCATGATCAAGCAATTGATATGAAAGAACCAGGATTTCCAAGTGAGCTTATTTGACTCTAAAACCAGGAGTCCATAATCTGTGTGGTCTCCCCTTAAAAGTGAAAAAGATAAACTAAGAAGCTAGTAAGTTGAGGAGTCTGAAGATCACGTCCCACTGGCTGAAAACCATTTCAGTCATTTAATCTAGAGAAGAGGGGGCTGGACGGACTTTATAGGAGGTGTGGAAATCGTCTGAAAGATATCATATGGTCAAGAGAGACTTTGTGATTGATATGTTTCATTCAAAACAAAATTATTTATAGGTTCTACTTCCAACTATGACAGAGAATCCCGATTCACGGTAAACTTCCTACTGAAAACAAGTAGAAGACCTAGGTAAAATTTTAAAAAATTAAAAATTGGTTACATATAATCATCAATGACCAATCAAGGCAACCAGTATGATTCTATTGTTTTTTTTTTTAAATATTTTTTAGTTGTTAATGGACCTTTATTTTATTCATTTATTTTTATGTGGTGCTGAGGATCGAACCCAGTACCTCACGCATGCCAGGCAAGCACTCTACCACTGAGCCACAACCCCAGCCCTGATTCTATTGTTTTTAATGGATTGAGCAACTAAGCCAGGTAGATAAAGATCCTGAAGAGAAGGGAAATGTACTGAAAAAGACCTTCTCTTTGCCTCTTTTTATCCTGAATACCATCCTTGCCAGCTATTAGAGAACAGCATGGAGGCAGATCAGAAAGCAGCACTCCAGTGTTTCTGGTGATCACCTTGGGCTGGGAAGATCAGAATAAATGAGCTCAAGGCTACCGGGGAAGCCGGGGCTTAAGGGAAAACATTTCTGAATAATTCCCCCTGAAAGTGTGATAGCAGAGTGACATTAAAGAAATACTATGAAGGTTCTTTAAGTAGAAGAATCCCTGATAAAAGAATACTAAGGTGGAGAGAAAACAAAGACCAGAAAGGGCAAATTCATGGACAAATATGAATGAATGTTGACTATTTAGTAAAACTTGCCTCACAGGAACGAACACACACACACACACACACACACACACACACACACAAACACACGGGTATGATAGATTTTATACATGATTTATATATGTGACAATAGTAAAAGGTGAGAGACACCCATAAATGGAGTTGAAGTTTTTGAATTTTTATTTATCCTAGAAATGGTCAAAATAAAACTAAAGTTAGGATACTATCAAGGCTTCATTGTATTATCTTTAGGATAAAATCTAAAATTTTTAGAATGTGTAGTTAGGAAGACAATAAAGGAAAAAGAGAATGTTAATAAAAATATTTAACTCAAAAGAAGACTGAAACATGAGGAGAACAAGAGAATAATAGGTGAGAGAAATGGAAAACATGGGTAAGATAATAGATTTAAACCCAAATACATCATCAGTTGCATCAGATGTACATGCACTAAATATCCTACAAAACCACAAGCAAAGTCAGATTGGGAAATAAAGAATAAAACTCTCACATATGGCTTCCAGGAAACACATCTGTAGCTTCAGAGAAACTCACATGTCTCTGTAACTAATAGAACATTACAAAGGGACATCTTTAAAAATCTCAGAAATGTTTAAAAACTGACTTCCAGACAAAAGAAAGGAAGTCTTGAAGGACCATTGCTTCTGTCCTATAAACTAGAAAAATTAGTGAATTACTCATCTCTACCCTACATCTTGTATAAGAGGTTGGAGAACTGCAGACACCAAAATGGTCTAAGAAAATAAATTACAGAGGAGGATAAGGTCTGAGTGAGCAAATATCCATGACCATATTCTCATCTACAGAGGCCACTGGAAACGTGGGCTTACAACAGGCACTGGGGCCTCGGTGGGGTGAGAATCCTATACACCTCTTGGGCTGGCAGAAAGGGAATGAAGTCTTCAGAAGCTCCAAATGCAAAGAACTTGTTCTTCCTGCCCACCATCTTCCCCCATGGAACTTTTGTTGGCTGTGGAAGTGGCATGAAACAGAATTGGAAGAGTGCTGTGCAGAACAGAATTCAATGTATTGATCCCAAAGTCCTAACCAGAGGGAGTGGCCTATGACATACACAGACAGACCACGTTAGCCCTAAAGACATTTGAAAACACAGTTGAAGTGAACCTAACCAAAGCTGAAACCAGCCACAAGCCAGCTCAAATCCTGACTGGACAGAGCATGGAAGGACATGCTCTCAGAGAAGGTAGTCTCTTCTCCAGGGGCTAGAGTCATTTCATTACACAATTTCTGCCATGCAAGAAAAAGTCATGAAACAAGTGAATAATGGGTAGGATATGACTCCTGATTGAAAGGAGAAAGAAAACTGTTAATACAAGACCCAGAAATGGCGCAGATTTTGGAATGAGCAAAGACTTTAAAATAGGTATAAGTCTTTAATAAGATATATTAAAGAAATTACAAAAAGAGACAAAATAGATTTTAAAAGTGAGAATTTTAAGAGTGAAACAAAAACTCTGAAATAAAACCACATGAAAATTCTAGATCTCAAATAGTAAAATACAAGAAATTGAGATTTTTTTTATGGACCTAAAACAATGAATAGAATAAAGAATATGTTATCTCAACCAGGTCATCACAGTCAAACTGATTGAAAACCAAGGATCAAGGAAAAACTTTTAAACACAGACAGCAAATTCTTTATGCAAACCTAGGAAATGGATTATATATACAGGAAAACAACAATAAAAATGATGTCTGACTTTTCATTAGAAGACAATGGAAAGCTGGGTGCACACTGTGGCACACGCCACACTTTGGAAGGTTGAGACAGGAGAATTGTAAGTTCAAAGCCAGCCTCAGCAACAGTGAGGTGCTAAGCAACTCAGTGAGACCCTGTCTCTACATAAAACACAAAATAGGGCTGGGGATGTGGCTCAGCGGTCCAGTGCCCCTGAGTTCAATCCCCGGTACCAAAAAAAAGAAAACAATGTAAGACCAAAAAAATATGGAATTGACATCTTTGAAGTGCTGAAGGAAAAAAAATCTAAAAATGAAGTCTACATAAATATTTTTTAGACAAAATATGTCATTGGCATTTCAGGCTAAAAGGGAGCAACCCAGGAGGGATGCTCAGCCACACGGAAGGAATGAACACCAAGAGGGCCAAATATGTGCATAAATATGAAAGGTTTTTTTAAATTTAAAAGTATTGACTATTAAAAAAAATTTTAAATTTAAAAGTATTGACTATTAAAAACCACAGTACATCTGGGGATGCACAATATATGCAGAAATAAAATTTATGGCATGAGAGAGATTAAAATGTCACATCCCAAATATATTTCTTTGGCATATTTCAAGTTGGTTATTCAGAGAAACTGCAGACCTCTGCACACACAGGAATGGTAGCTTTTCATTTATTAAAAGAAATTTACATTTATTATATTAAAATGCTACAAGCTACTTATTCTAATGTAAGTCAAGGATCATCTTAACTAATGATAACTGATAACTCCTGCCTCTAGTCTCTCCCTTTCAAAAAAGAAATTGGGGTCTGACCCCTAGCCCAGAGAGAGAGGACCTCAGGTGCTGTTATATGGAAGTCTTCATCTGCATAACCACACACCCCTGGTCACTGTGTACATCCTCCCCCCAAACTTCCATAGCCCGCCTTAGATCTCCTTTCCCCCAAAACACACATCCTCATCCCTTTGTTAAATTCTATATAAGCTTCTGTCATCTTGTCCCTCTTCGAGTCTCATGTTCTTATGTGTATCTGGCAAATAAAATTTTTTTTTCTGTTGTCCGTCTATTGCTAGTTTATTTGACAGACTAAAATGATCAAACCTTCAGAAAGAAAAGAGTGAAGCTTCCCTACAAACATCAGTAGCATAATGGACTGAGGAGACATTAAATGGAATCATACCCTTGAAAATTTTTTGCATTGTTTATTAAGTGGTGAAATACTAATTCAATTATCCTGATAATTTGGGGTGATAGTTGAGGATGCAGATTATAATCTGTAGAGCATTAGTTCTCAACCTGAGATAATTACCTTACTCCATCCTAGACATTTTAGTGGACACAACTTAGGTGGGGGATAGTTCCTACTGTCATTTACTGGGAAGAGGACTTGTGTTTATGAAAATTCTGTAGCTAAGGAAACAGGCTTCTGTAAATTAAAAAAAAAAAAAACTTTCATAAGACTGTGATAAGCTGAGTAGCAGTCCCCAAAAGATGTCCATCTCCTAAACCACAGAACCTGTGAACATGACCTTACATGACTAAAGGGATTTTGCACACTGTTAAGAATCTTGAAATGAGAAAATTATCTTGGATTATCCTAGTGTCTCAAATGTGATCATGAGGGACCCTATGTGGCAGGAGCGGGGATACAGGGTTCAGAAAGCAGCTATTATGAAGGAAGAAAAGGTAAAAGAGAGAGGGGCAAAGGAAGAGAGAGGAGGAGATTGAAAATGAATGAGATTTGAAGATGCTACATTGCTAGCTTCAAAGATGGAAGAGGGGTCCTCAAGCCAAGGAATGCAGGCAGCTTCTAGAAGCTGGAAAAAGTAAAATGGATTCTTCCCTAGAACCCCTGAAGTTAGCACAGCCTTGTTACCTTAGCCCACTGAAAACCATTTTGGACTTCTGACCTCCAGAACTGAGGCAATAAGATTGTGTGGTTTTTAAGCCACTAAGTTTGTGGTGATCAGTTAAAACAGTCACAGGAAGGTAACAGCCTACCCAACTAGGATTTGTTCCCAGGTTATTTGTATCTATGGTCTATGCTTTGAATCATAAGATGGGTATAGGTACCAAACTGGAGGGGAAAAGTAAACTATCTATCATAATGGTTTGCCTTGCAGAGATGTTTGGTATTACTTGATGTCTGGTGTTCCTAAAATTTAAATATATAGGAAATTTACTTATCTAGGGAAAAAAAATCAAGATGAAGTAGCATTGATTTGGGGCACTTAAAATGTCATTGGGAAGTCACTGTTAATCAGATCACAGAAAAATCTGTCTCTGAAACTTTGAACATGGCTACAGAATGATCACTGCCAAATAAAGTTGACCTGTGAGTCACTCTTAATCTCCCTTGACCCTGTACAATGGACCATTTCCAACAAACCAACCAGAGGCTGAGACCACATCCAATCACTTCCTTCTAAGACAGCTTATCTACACCAGTATCAACCATAATTCCTGACTATCAAGTGATGTGATTTTCAATGCCCTTATGGTTTAGAGCTGCCCATACCACCACCAATTTTTAAAACCTCAGAGCACATTTCAAAGCTGCTTGAATCTATGTTTTTCTAAATAGCAATCCTAATTAGCCCCATAAAAATGTCATTTTCTTTGTTCTCAAATAGGTGGGCTTTTTTGGGGGGTAGGATAATAAGCATTACAGACACCTGGAGGAATCAATCAACTGGCTGAATCCTCATAAAGTGAGATTCCTGAATAATCTTGAAATCCTCTTTGAAATGCGTATATATACATATGCATGCATACATGTATAACATACTGCATATGCAAATTTATATATATATACTGTTTACACACATTCTTTTTTTTCATATTTTATTTATTCGATTTAGCCTTACATGTTTGTTTACACACATTCTATGGACATTCATATAGATATGCATGTAGATGTACACATATTTGTGTGTATGTTACATATATATGAGTAAAATATTCTTGGAAGTATACATAAACTGTTTATACAAGTTGCCTCCAAAGAAGGAGAACTTGAGTTTCTAAAGAATGGGAATGTGTGTTTTTGAATTAAATATCTTCCTGCATCTTTTTTTTAAATATTTATTTATTTTTTTAGTTGTAGGTGAACATAATATCTTTATTTTATTTTTATGTGGTGCTGAGGATGGAACCCAGGCCTCATGCGTGCTAGGCGAGCACGCTACCACTGAGCCATAACCCCAGCCCCTTCCTGCATCTTTTATGTGTTGACCCACATGAATTTTTTGCCTGTTTAAAACTACACACACATAAATTTATAAAAATTAAGAGTTTTATTATACCTCCATCAGCAAGAGTTCAAGAGAGACTAGACATGTTTCTCCCAAGACCCTTGCCCATTGTTTTAGCCAGCCTTTGCTGCTCTGAGATTGTGAGGCAGAATCTCCCTGTGTCCTTTTATCCCTGTCTCCACGGGAAGCTCCAACCCTCCAGGTGGACTCATGGCCCAGATTCACTTTTCCCATGACTCTGCACAAATACAATTTCTCCTCCTGCCCACTCATCTCTCTGTCCCAGCTTCACTTTTCTCCATAGCGTTTATCACTATCTGGAATATTCTATGTTTTCCTTGCTTGTGTTGATCATTGGCTAGCTCCCTCCAACAGATGGTGAGCTCCATAGGGCAGGGATTCTTGTCTTCATGTTCACTCCTGGATCCCTGCACATGTAACAGAGCAGGACACAGTAGGCTGCCCCTGAGTATCTGATAGGGAAGCAAGAGAGGGAGGGGGTGAAGGAATGAATGAGTGAGCTCTCAGCGCTCGGCTAGGAGCCATGGTTCTGCTGGCACCAGGGAAAAGAAGAGACAAGCAGAGAGAGGTATATTCCCCATGGCCACCCATCCCCATCTAGCAAGGGGTAGGTGGGAGGAAGACATTGCTATGAAGGCAGGTCCCCTCTGTTGTATGTCAGACCTCCTCCACCCACGTCCACCTTGCAGCTCCTACTGCAGCAGGAGCGTAAGCAAAATGCTGGAAGCCTACCACCCAGATGAGCGGTAGGTTTGAAGGGTAAGGGCCACGTGTCTGGAAAGCACTGATGTGCAAAGGGGGTACAATTACACTCATGTTTCCAACAGGTAGCAGAACACCATGAACAGCTTAATAACAAGTTACTATTGCTTTAATGGAGGGCAAGACAGACCTGCACAAAGATTAATTGAGAACTACACTTAGAACTTGCTGTATCATTTGTGTTAATCATGGAAAAGTTTCCAGGGAGGAGGGCCCAATGTTTCAGACTGTGCTTTGTGATGCATAGGAAATCACCTGAGCGAACCTGGGCACACCTACTTGATGAAGGTGGAGCAGACAGCACCAGGAGTCTGATTCCTTCACTCTGCACATAAGGTGCCCGCTGCTCACAGTGTGGTCCTCTGACCAGCAGCAAGGGCATTATCTAGGCGCCTCTTGCAGCTGCAGAAATTTGGGCCCCACGCCCCAACTCCTGAGCCAGTCTGCATTTTAACAAGATCCCCAGGGTCTGTATGCACACTGAAGTCTGAAAAGGACTCTTTGGGATTGCTTCTCACCACCAGTGTTGGCTCTATTTCCACTGCTGTCTGCAGGAGCAATCCAGAAGCACCTCCTCCCTACCTCTGAGGTCTCATATCAGTGGCTGAGGGAAGTGGGTATATAAATGTCCCATGGGGTGATGCTGAAGCAGCATTTCCCCCTTGTCCAGAGCTTCCCCAGAGATTAAGCTTGATTGTCCACCATGGCAGTTGGAGACCTTTGTTGGTTGCTCACCCTGCTCATGTTCCCTGTTACCACCACTCACTTGTCTCAGAATGCTCCAAAAGGGACCCTGAGCTAAGACAGAAGACCTCTCTGAAGAGGAAGTATGTGAGCTTAAGACTGAGGATGTAAAGGACGCACCTGGTGAAGAGCCAGGAGGGTCCTCAGGTAGGCGACAGTCAGGGAAAAGGCCCTGAAGCTGGAGACCTCGCACAGTAGTCATGGAGGAGAACTGAGGCCAGCCCGGCAGGAGCACTGTGGGAACTCCATGGAGAACAGATAGAGAATTCCAAGAGGAGAGGGATGGTGAGAGGGCCGTTGCCCTACTGGCACTCAGAGATGACATGGTGTAGGAGAACCAGGTGGGAGCGGAGTTAGTGAAGAGTCAGAAAGACCAGAAAGAGTCTTGACCTATTGTAAAGTCTACATTGACAATATCCACAAACTGTTTGAAATACCCCCCTGTTCTGTTAACTTTTGACCAATGCCATGAAATTAAGTATATTCTCCAAAATCACCTCTTTTGATGTATCTTCTATGAGGATGCATAAGTTAACAGCTACATGAAAAACAAAAAACAACTATTTGGTTCTTATATAAAAATGTCCAACATAGCATCTGGCATAGGTTAGGCACTTGATAACATTTCTTTCCCTAAAATTTAGTTCAAAGAGAAGCAAAAATACCTCAGATTATCACTAAGCCACTCCCTGGCTTTTGTGTTCTTGGACTTTGCTTTTCATTCATTTAACAAACATGTGTCAGGTACTGTCTGCTGCTAGGTGCTGTGCTGGGTGGTGGGGATCCCAAGATGGGCAAGACAAGGTTGCAGAAGGAAGAAGCCCGGGTGTTGCAACTGCATGTAGTAAGTGTGATTCACACTCTACAAAGAAATCAGTATGCAAATACCTAAAAAGTGTGTAGTCCTTTGTAGAGAGTCGCAAAAAACTCAACAGAAGAGGCAAAATAATAACTGCAGCTGAGTAAAGTCCAAACTGTGAGTAAAAACTTGTCAGTCCAGGAAAAGAGGAAAAAGAAGAACCTTTGTCTAAGGAAAGGTTCTGTAGAGCTGAAACAACCTGCATCCCAGTGATGGGGGAAGAGTATAGTACTGACTTCTAGCACTTTAACTTTCAGGACTTCTGGAGGACTCTAAAATGTGTTTTGTGATTTTCCATGAGGAAAGCATAATACTGAATACTTTCTAGTCATATTCAACCATAGATAGTACTATTTAATGTTTTAATTTTTAAAAATTAGTAGTTAACCTCCAGATAAGAACATGACTTCCAACCATATTATGAAGTAATTAGTGTGCTAAACTCAGGAATTAGGGGTAAAGAGCTAATATTTTTAATAAAAGGATATAAATATGGCAGACTAGTGTTTTACAGAGCTAATTCTAAAAGCAGCGTTGGTTTGCTTGAACAATGAGAGCTATAGTAATGGATTAAAGATTAAATCCCATTATCTCTGCCAAGAAGACATTCTAATCTTAAGACACACTTCCTGTGAAGAAGTTCTTCAAGACAAAGTAGGCCCAGCTCTCCGTCATGTCAGCTTAGGAACCAAATTCCTCAACCAGACTCCTAAAGCGCAAGAAGTAAAATCAACAATCAATACACGGGATGTTATCAAACTAAAAAGCTTCTTCATAGAAAAGGAAACAATCAAGAATGTGAAGAGCGGGGCTGGGATTGTAGCTCAGCGGTAAAGCGCTTGCCTCGCATGCGTGAGGCCCTGGGTTCGATCCTCAGCACCACATACAAAGCAATAAAATAAAGACATCGTGTCCATCTACAACTAAAAAAAAAAATATTTAAAAAAAAAAAAAAAAAAAAAAAAAAAAAAAAAAAAGAATGTGAAGAGCGAGCCTGCAGAATGGGAGAAAATCTTGGCCACCTTCACCACAGAGCAAAGGAACTGAACAGACACTTCACAGATGAAGAAATATGATCGGTCAACAAATAATGAAAAAACATTCAACATCTCTAGCAATTAGAGAAATGCAGATTAGGACTACACTGAGATTTCCTGTCACTCCAATCAGAATGACAATTATTAAGAATATAAGCAACAAGAGATGTTGGTAAGGATGTGGGGGAAAAAATGTTCACTTATATATCACTGGTGAGACTGTACATTGGTGCAACCACTCTGGAAAGCAATATGGAAAGTTTTCTGAGATTCCTCAGAAAACCTGAAATGGAACCACCATTTGACCCAGTTGTCCCACTTCTTGGCATATATCCAAAGGACTGAAAATCAACATTCTATAGTGACAAGGCATCAATATTTACAGCAGCTCAGTTCACAATAGCCAAGCTATGGAACCAACCCAGGTGTCCTTTGACAGATGAATAAAGAAAATGTGGTATATATAAAAAATAGAATATTACTCAGCCATAAAGAAGAATGAAATCGTGGCATTTGCCACAAAATGGAAAGTGAAGACTAGCATGCCAAGTGAACTAAGCCAATCCCAAAAATCAAAAGCTGAATGTTCTCTGAAATGTGGATGCTAACACACAATAAATGGGAGGAGAATAGAAGTTCATTGAATAACATAAGGGGAATGAAGGGAAGGTATTGCATCCAACCTGCACCTCTCCCCAAGAAGTGCAGCCCAGACAGCTCTGCAGAAGCAGCAAAGTTTATTGAGGAAATAGGCACACAGACCAATCCATTGGGGTCAGCTCTTTTTTCCTTCAAATAGTGATCCCGAAATGAGGGTTTCAGAGGTTATTTTAGAGTAGGCTAGCTACATGACTCAGGAAAACCAGGCTTGGCAAATACTCAACCTATACTTATTTTCAGTTCAACCATGATGGCGCCTCCTATGTCCTCTTTCAGTTCCTGCAACTTTAGGTAACTGGCCAGGGAGTCTGGCACCCTGTGGTTTTGCCCCATCCACGAGAAGCAAGCATAGCAAAGCATTAATCACAGAAGCACAAAAAGCAGGTTAGCAGATACGTGACTCCATTTTGAGTTTGGATTTTACATCCCCACCTTTTCTAGTGAATGGAGTCAAACCTTTGACTCACCATCATCTGAGGGGGTTATAGTGGGACCGGAGGAATCCAACAGCATTAATTCTTTGTTTTATATAGTTAACCAGACAGTTACTAATGCAGGGGCCTATTAGAAATCCCAAAAGCAAAAGTATAAGGGGGCCTGAGATAGCGGATATGAGGGTAGTGAGGCATGGTGACAGGAAAATAATCCCTGATACCAACTGCAGTTATCTGTTCTCAATTTCTCTCTTTCCCTTGAATATTCTCAGACCAGAGCTAATGTGTCCCTGATGACTCCTGATTGGTTTCTGTAGAAGCAACAAGTTTCTACTATGGCTACACATAAACCTCCCTCTGTGAAAAGTAAGTCAAGGCCTCTGAGGTTCTGGAGGGATACTTCTGCTAAGGAATCTACCTGTTTTTCGACGCAAGAAATAGAAGACTCTAAGTGCCCTAAGTCTAGGTCTACTTGTTGGCTAAGGCTTTTGAAATTTTGATTACCGACAACAAGGGAAGTTGTGTGTAGGGCGGTGGATCCTGCTACTACTAGTCCCACTAACGAGGGTACAAGTACTTGGGCAGCTCATTTTACCCTGTTTGTAGGTGAACTCACAAGATGTTCATGACCTGCATCTCCTCCATACCAATATATCTGTGGCAAAATGTGTCCTAGAACACAAAGTTCCTTTGACCCATCATTTTTAAAATACCAGGCATTGATGCAGGGAGTAATACCAGAAGTGCAAGCAAGCCAAGTAGAAGCCTTGAAAACATTACTGTGGAAAAGTGAAACAGAAAGGGAGTCATTAGGAGTAACACTGTAAGTGCAAGACTGAGTCTATGGTGAATCAGCTAACATAAAGCTGGGGGTCTTAAGGCATAGGCCTTGACCTTGTAAATTCCCCAGGGTTAGGACAGGCTGGCATCCCCATTTACATTCGGTTTCCTTGGGGTCCAAGGAGGCTTAGGACTGAGGCACATCCAGCAATCCTGTGTAATTAGGTTGGGTTTGATTAAGGAATGAGTACATGGATCCATAATCATTTGTACCTGACAAACTCTGTACTTTCCATGATAATTTATAATTGACAAAGCTTTGGGTTCAGCACAGGACCATAAGGAACTAAAATAGATGCCTTAGCTAAGATGGAGTCACTCATGCTAACCTAGTCCAGAACAAAGGGATGGGGGAAGGGAATAGGAAAGACAGTAGAAGGAATCAGACACAACTTTCCTATGTTCAGACATGAATACACAAGCAGTGTAACTCCACATCATGTACAACCACAAGCACAGGAAGTTATACTACATATATGTGTAATATGTCAAAATACACTCTACTGTCATACATATCTAAAAAGATCAAATAAAAAAAAGAAGTTCTTCAGTGTACTGGATTTAAGCCCTTGCTGCAAATTAAGTCCTTGTACCAACCCTGCATCCTCCTTTAAAATTGATGATAATTCCCCTGCAGATAATAACGGCAGGTCATTTTCTTTCTTCATCAACTCTAGAAGAACCCCTACTTAAATAACAGTGCACCGGAGAAATACAGGCAGTGAGCACTAAGAATCAGATGATTTTTCAACTCAAATTTGCTTTTTGTTTATTATAAACAATTCAGCTTCCTAGGTGTTTGTTCCAGAGTTTATTCCTTTCTAGATGTGAATAATCTTCTCCCAGAGTCTGTTTCTTCTTTTGTATGATTTTACTTTTCCTCTCTAACACTGCTGTCCATGAATATTTGCACTCAACAGATAGTACTGCCTGCTGGGAGAGCTGCAAGCTCCTCCTCACCACTGCCCTGTGAGACCCGCCATCAGGACAGCTGGAATCAACAGTTCATCACCACCTGCTGTGTGACTGCCCCCATCTGCACTTCTTCCTAATCCACTCAGTGAAAGTCCCATTCCATGACTGAGTCTGAGAACTGCTGTCTCACACTCACCTCTCCTAAGAAAGAGACCAATCTCAGCGTTGGGAGAGGCTTTGAGGTACTTCCCTCTTGGGGCTCCCTTCCTAATATATTCACAGCCAAAAACTTACCCAACATGGAAGATGTGGTTGTGATCTATCTTTCCCAAACTTAAATTAGATTAAATTAGGTTGAGGTTGGTTAGTTAACTTTTCTGGGCTCCCACCCCATCAAACATCTGTGCAACATTTCCTTTTGATTGAATTAAAAAGTGATACAGTCACCAAAGACATATAATCCTGTGCATCTCGCAAGAGACCTTCCCTTTTTATGCTGAAATCTATCAATTCACTCAGATGTAGGTGAAATAATTTCTGTCAAGAAGAAAATGTCCAAGTCGCAATACAGAGACTAGCTTATTCTCCTAGAAGTCCCATATTTAGTGCACAGATAGGTTTGGGGGTTGTGGTTGTTGTTGGTATCATTTAAGTTTGAGCCAGATAGTGCAAATGAGAAGAATTCACATACAACTCCAGACTTCTCATTTCTCCTGAAGGATCTGAAGATCTACCCATTTCCCACTTTGCGTGTATCACCTTGCTGGCATGGGTCATTCTCTATTGTCACCCCAGCATGTAACCAAGAGTCAATTTTCTTCCATCATTGTGACTTTGCTGTTTTTTAAACCACAGAAGAAATTTTTCTGCATCAATACAGATAGAATAAAAGATATACCAAGAGAATTAAGAAAAACAAGGAGAATCATCTCTCTATGTGAATGAAATTGACTAAATTATGCTATGTATGTATATGAATGTACCATAGTGATTTCCATCTTTCTGCATATCTGTAAAGCACTAACTGAAAAAACTAATAATAAATAAAAGGAAGACCAGTAGAACAGAGGAAAGGGAACAGGTAGAGGAAGAAGAGGAGGGGAAAGAATTGGAGGGACAGAACTGGAGCAAATTATATTCCATGCATCTAAAATTATGTCAAAATAAAACTTGATATTATGTATCACTATAATGCACCAATTAAAACAAAATAAAAAGAGCACCCCTTTTTAGTTCATTAGGTGAATATCAAGCTCACTTGAGTCTTCACTCTTCCTGACCCTGGGGTCATTTAAGTGTAGATCCTAAGCTAGCGATGTGAGAAACCCAGGGTGGTGAAAGTCATCCTGCACAGGAAGAAGCTGTTCCTTCTCTACAGCTCAGACCTTCCACCTGTAAAGGAAGCCGGTAGGACTACATGGTCCTTCCAGTTCAGGCAGAAAGCCCAAGACCCAATATTCCAACAAAACCAGAAAGTCTAAAAAAGACAAGACAATCTAATTCAGTTCCTGCCAGGGTAAGAAAAGACAATACTGACACCAAGTGGTCCCAGTCACTAGCTTCCTGGTGATGTCCTAACATTTCCTGGGACTGTTGGGTATTCAGGCCCAGCACAAAAATCATGTCCTAAATATGCAGGAAGCAAAAGGCCACCAAAAGTTAGTGTAAAACCAGTGTTATGTACTGGCTTGTTTTCCACATCTCTCAGATGAAGACCTGGCTGTATCATGGTATGGCTTAAATATAATGGGTCCATTATATCAAGGCATTTGTATTCCGTAATGTATTTCTCTTACATCATGAAAACAAATATGGCTTTGAAAATACCAAACTTATTTTCAGAAGGTTAAAGCCTGAACACCCTGTACATTTCTATCATGATTTCTTTGATTTATTAATTAGTCTTCTAAGCTCTGAAGAATAATAAGTATCTGGGATGAGAGGATGAGGACTCTGACTAGTTTTGTGACTTTCTCTGCACAGCCTCAGATCCTTAAGTTTGGAATCCTCAGGTGACCATGGGAGTGCAATAGAGGCAGAACTGGCAGGAAAAACATATTTTGAGGATGTTTTTCTCACTTCTGATGGGTTAATAGTTACCAGAAGTTTAAAATCAGCAAGATATAAAATATAATTTCCAGTGACATTTATTCTGACTGTAGATGGAAGGAAAATAAAAGAATGAAGAATTTTTATTTTAATCATTTAATTTATTTTAATCATTGCTATTTCACATTGGAAGCCTTCAATTTCTGTGAAAAAGGACAATGGCCTGGCCTTCCATCACCTCCTATCTTGATGGCACACTCCTAGTCAGGCCCCAGAATCATGACATTGGTATGAAATGCAAGAGGACTTCTGCAGCTATGAAAATACCTAAAAAATCTCAGCAGCTCAGGAGGCTGAGGCAGGAGGATCACAAGTTCAAAGCCAGCCTCAGCAGCTTAGGGAGGCCCTAAGCATCTCAGTGAGACCCTGTCTCTAACTGAAATATAAAAAAGGGCTGGGAATGTGGTTCAGTGGTTAAGTACCCTTGAGTTCAATCCCTGATACAAAAAAAAAAAAACAAAAAAACAAAAAGTGAATTCCAAAAGTTTCAGTTGTGAACAAAAATGACTAAATGATCATTGACAGTCAAAAAAAAAAAAAAAAGACAGGCAAAGAAGAAGTAAACAATCACTATCTCTCCCCTCTCCTAACCATGAAATAAAGATAACAGGATAAAAATAAATTGCCCACAACTAAACAAGAGTAAATGCCAATCTGCCCAAAAGGTGGTAGTCAAGAGGGAACAAGATGGCTTCCAATTTTATCCTCCAGAGGATACTGACTCCTGAGTATATTCCTTAGTACTCTGGATTTGGGCAAGAAAGGAAAAGGGGATGGTGTCTCCCATGTCTCCTTTGGCCTCAGGGAGGTGCAAAGCATGATCTGAGGTGTGAAGAAAGGAAAAGGCAAGGGAGTTGTCAAGCTGACCTACTTCTCTGCAGAAGCACAGGCTCCTGGACACCATGCTAAATTGGGAAATCAGCAAAGGAAAGGACGCTCTGCTTCATGAAGTGCAGCCAGCTCAAGCACAGGTCAGAACACAAAATTGAAGACAGAGAAACAGAAACTTGCTCCTTCAAGAATGACTGATGGCTCCCAATCCCAGCTGAATTCTCTGCCCTCATCTCACCCACAGGCTACAGAGACGGAGTGGAAAACAACACCTCACCTCCAGCTCTGCTGGAAGATAAGATGCCTCCAACAGAGTCAGAAAGGAAGCCAGGGTCGCTCAGAGGGTCAGAGGGGCAGTGGGACTCAGAGCGGCTATTCAAAAACGAGAGTTTGCAAAAGGGAGTAGCGTTTTAACTTGAAAACATCCAAGAAAATGCCACATGAAAAAAGAAATTTTAAAAATATGATATCTTGGTTTCCTAACATAGGATAATTCCCAAGTTTTGAGTCCAATAGAATAAGTTAATGAGAATAAGATTATTTAAAAAGAAATAAGCAAAAAATTAAACCGGTAAAGTCTACATGCTTCAGAAGTATGAGGGGTCATGGTCGACCATGGGAAATAAATTTGAAGTCACAATTATACCATTTCAGAACTAATGAATAAATTAGAATAAGAAAGAAGAGATATAGTTGAAAAGGAAATTAAGGGGCTAGAAGACACACTTAAAATCTCAGTCAATATGGGGGGAATATAAAGTTAACAAAGAGGGAATAATTGATAATGGAAGAGGAAATTGTTATTAGACTCTAAAGAAAGAGTTCCTGAAGTAGTTTTGTGGGTTGAATTGTGTCACCCCTCAAAGGATATGTTAAGTATCTCTGCATGGAATCTTATTTGGAAATAGGATCTTTGCATATGTAATCAAGTTAAAGTAAGGTTATACTCATTAGACAGACCTCATCCAATATGACTGGTCCAATGAGAACCAAGGATAGCCGGCCAAGAACAGGAGGGAGGAGAGAGGAACAGCTTCTCCCCAGAGGTGTCAGGAGGAATCAATGCTGCAGATACACTAATTTTGACCTAGTAGTCTCCAGAACTGCAAAGGAGTAAATTTATGTAGTTATTTTTTGGAGGGAAGGGATACCAGGGATTGAACTCAGGTCACTCGACCACTGAGCCACATCCCCAGCCCTGTTTTGTATTTTACTTAGAGCCAAGGTCTCACTGAGTTGCTTAGCACCTCACTTTTGATGAGGCTGGCTTTGAATTCACAATCCTCCTGTCTCAGCCTCCCAAGCCATTGGGATCTCAGGCATGTGCCCTGTAGTTTAAAGCCACTCTGTTTACAGTACTTTGTCATAACTACCTTAAGAAACTAATACAAGAAGCAAGTCCTACAAGTGGAAAAAATAACAAACCATTTAAATACAGGTCAGCAAGATTTTTGAAATGAAATTAAAGAAACAGGAAAACTGTAGACAGGGCATATCGTGTTCTAGGAAAATTTGAAATGGCTGATTGACTCTGAATTCTACCATGTTAAGAAATAAACTTTAAGAATAAAAGTCTTCGGGGCTGGGGGGCTGGGATTGTGGCTCAGCGGTAGAGCGCTTGCCTCGCATGCGTGAGGCCCGGGGTTCGATCCTCAGCACCACGTACAAAGCAATAAAATAAAAACATTGTGTCCATCCACAACTAAAAAATATTTAAAAAAAAAAAAAAAAAAAAAAAAAAGTCTTCGGGGCTGGGATTGTAGCTCAGCGGTAGAGCGCTTGCCTCGCATGCGTGAGGCCCTGGGTTCGATTCTCAGCACCACATACAAAGCAATTAAATAAAGATATTGTGTCCATCAACAACTAAAAAAATATTAAAAAAAAAAAAGAATAAAAGTCTTCAAGTTTGAGGCAGAAAAAGAACTCAAGGACTCTGGACATCTAGGAGCCTTTCATTGTTTTTGGTGAAATGATTAAATCCAACCAATAGAGGCAGAAATCAAAATAAAGATCCAAGAAGCCCAGATCAAATAGATAAGCATTTGACCAATTTAAACATGGCAATAAAAAATTTTAAAAAAATTTTAAAAACCACTGGGAACTAGGACTGGGGAATAAAATAGAAAGCCTATAAATATTGATAGTACATTAGAAAGCAACTCATAATATTCTAAAAGATAAAGAGGAGCAAAAAAAACCTGGATTAAATTTAAATATGTGATTTTTAAAAATAAGGAGTTCATTTTCTCTGATATATGGAAACTAGTCCAAAATAACAGGGCATGGGGAGTTCTATCAAAATAGAAGAAAGATCAGTGACAGGTGGTGGAAGGCAAATGAGGGGAAGGAATAGGGACATGATAAAGGAAGAACAGTGGAATGAATCTGACTGAACTTCCCTATGTCCAGATGTGAACATACCACAGTGAATCTCACCTTTATGTGTATCCATAAGGCACTAATTAAAAAAAAAAACTAAGTAAACAGCAGAAAGATATTAGAGGGAAGGGAACAGGGGAGGAAAGAGGAAGTACTGGGGACTGAATTAGAGCAAATTATATTCCACGCTTTTATTATTATGTCAAAATGAATCCTAATGTTAGGTATAACTAGAAAGAATTTTAAAAAATACCATGCCGAAAAAAAAGAGTCCAAAAAATCTACATGGGAGCTACTGTGCTACACAACGGGACTCCAATATGATTAAAATGTGGTCTATATCATCCAAAGATTTATCATATTTGAAATATAATTAGCATATTTGAATACTTTATTAAATATTTTACATTAGTGTCATCATAGCCACTCACATCCTCGTATGAAATAGGCATGGATCCAGATGCTTTACAGGTGTTGCATGGATTTCTCAAACTACAACTGCCAAAAAAGTACACTGTCTTCATTTTACATTTTATGAGGAACGAGTATTTATCTAAAATTAATGAAGTTCAGCTTTGTTTCCACTTCTTTTTGTCTATAAAATTCAAGTAATATCAAACTTACAAGTGTTTTGTAAAAGAAACAAAATGAAAGAAAAAAAGGGAGGAAGACAGAAAAACAGAATCCAGTTTTAGTTCAATTGTTAACTAGCTGTGTGACCTCAGACATAGCCTGTTCTGCATCTCAGACTAGAGGGATGGTGCCAGTTGTCCCCATATCAATTCCCCTTTTCAACTTTTACCTTTAGAAACCCCGCACCAAGTACAGTGGCCCATGCCTATAACTCCAGTAACTTGGGAGGCTAAGGCAGGGGATCACAAGTTCAAGGCCAGCCTCAGCAACTTAATGAGGCCCTAAGCAACTTAGCAAGACCCTGCCTCAAAATAAAAAATAAAATGGTCTGGGAATGCAGCTCAGTGGTAAACTGCCCTAGGTTCAATCTCCAATACTACATAAATACATACATACATGCATTCCCACCCACCATGGATTTTAATTGGGCACATAGCAACCCAGAATAAGGACAATTCCCAGCCTCCTTAGCAGCTGGTATGACCATGTGACTAAACTGCAACCCAATGGGTATCAGTGAATCATGTGCAATTTCTGAGAATTGTCAAAGGGACAATTCCTTTTTAATGTTTTAAAGCAGCAAGACCCCTTCATTCATCTTAAAACAGCCACAGGGCCTCTCTGGTTGAAATAGGAGTAAGGCACAAGATCACATTTTATCAATGAGAAAGGTGAAGCTCAGAGAAGAGAAATAATTTACTAGCAAAGAACAAAGTTTGGATCTGGACCTGAATTCTTCTAACATCTGCAGGTACTTGCTGGTGGCACAAAGTTACAATTTTCAATTCATTTTTCTCTTGACCCTATTTAGTCTCCTCCCCAGAGGAGGAGAAGAAGAATAAAGACATCTGAAGAAGAATAAAGACAATTTTACTATTGGGCATGGAGAACTGTTAAAACATCATAATATATGCAAAAATGATAAGGCTCATAAAACAGGGGATGTCCCTTTTAAAAACCTGATGTACAAGTTTTGACTATACCAAAAAAAAGGAGTGAAGGGAAGAAGTCAGAGAAGTGTTAATAACCAACCTGAGAATCCTACAGGCCCCTCCCTCTCCACCTTGAGAATGACTCCTGATGGCTTCCCAAGCACCAGTCTTCAGTCTCTCCAAGGCATGAGGGAAATTTGAAAGTTTCCATTCAACAATGGTAAGGATCTCCATGGGAACCACATGCTAGAAACTGGGAATCCAGCACAAAAAGACAATCACTGCCTTCCAAAGACATATAATCTCCTAAAAATCATTATCATATTTGAACATTCATTAGATGACATATTATTGTCACCAGAGCCACTCACACCCTGGATAAATAGGCATTGATCAAGCTGCTCTACATGTATATTATAGTTTTCATACAAGTGATAGAAAAGAAATATATATAATCACTCTTATTTTACATGTGAGAGGTGAGGCAGGTGACGATAAATAATTTACCCAAGGCTGCCCAGCAAGTAGCATATGCTGTCTCCTTTGTTTCTCACAAGAGTCCTAGCTCACGCTACCTGCTTAATAATCTAAGTGCTATGCTTAATTTGGTAAAAGTGGAGGGCAATGGCTGGCTGCACATGTATGCATATTGGGAATATAAACTGATACAATTCAGTGGAAGAAATACAAAGAAAAGAAACAAGAGACAAAATGACAGTCTCACAGGCATGAAAACTCAAACACGAGTCCAGGGAAACTGAACTCCAAACCAAACCTTTTCCACAACCTGTGTAAGGAGTGCTAGCATGTAGGTGAGCAGAGGCCCTGGCAGACACAGCCAGGGAGGCTGGCGGGATGCAGTAGGAGAGCATTCCTTTCAGAAGGGATGCCCATGCTGATCCACAGGGTGAGTGAGCCCATGGTGGGGAAATGCTTCCTACATGAAAAGAAATGAGTGCAAAATCCATGGCTAGTGCCTGAGGGGGAGTTGTGTTGGGAGAGATGGAGTGGAGAAAGATGTGACTAGAGATGGCATCTCTGTCTGCTGGTCTCTAAGTCTTTGTCTCCGCGACAAGGGCTCATCTTTCTGGAAACATTTACTCTTGACTCTGCTTCTCTGGTTCAGTGATCCTCTTAGTCACTCATGTTCCGAGTCTTTGAATCACCTCTGATGTGTCCCTTTCCTTTTCCTCCTTATCACATCTTGTTAAATTTTGTTAGCCCCATTGCCACATCTTAGGGACACTCTTCTGAGCCTCAAGACTAGACAAGAGCCATATCCCATGAGCCCACAATTTTCAGCTCACATTTCTATAACCCACATGACCCGTAAGCCCATGGGTCTTGTCTCATGGGCACAGGGCAGAAAGAGGCATTTCATCCTCACATATGAATGCCCACTACAAAGAGCAAGAAATATGTAGATACACGCTTAGCCTTGTGAGCACTCTCAAAGAAAGGGAGATAAGAAGAAAGTTTTTACTTCTGAAACTCTGAAAATTTTAAAGAGATCATCAATGCCCATTGCTGACAGGATGTGAGGAAACGGACACACACAGACTTCTTTGGGAGTACAAGTTGATAAAACAACAGTGGAAAGCAGTTTAACAACGGTGTCAACACCCTTGAAAAGGTATGTGTCCTCCTCCTTAAGAAATAATCACAGCTGAGTCTCCAACAAGGACATTAATGGTTACCATAAAGTAATTTTAAAAAAACTGAAAACAAACTATGTATCTATCATTAATGGACCATTTTGAAGACTACGGAAGAGATGGGCAGATATGGGAATATGTCCAGTGAATAAAGATGATATTGGATAGATATGTTTACTGACATGGAAAAATGTCAACATGGATACATACATGTGCTTGTGTAAATGTACAGACACACCTATAAAAAGTGAGAAAGTCTTCATCCAATAAAAAAATTATGTGTAGAAAGAATGGTCCCAGATGTGCAACTATCTCCAAATTGTCAAATCTTACCATATAGCATAATTAAAGGAAAACATATATGGGAACTATATATTGGAAAAAAGGAGAAAAGGCTAAATTCCAAGAAACATGAGACAAACTAGAGATACATCCTTAGTGGGATCAAAGGAGATCCGGTGTTCACCTCAACAACCCTTCTTACAGCCTCTGGCTGCTTTTCCCTGGTCTCTCGGCATCTCACAACTGGACACAGCACAGAAGCCTTCCTCTCCTCACTCACCACCATCCACCAAAACCTCTCTGACCCACGCTTTCTTCCCTCTCCTCCTGTTTTCCTTTTTCTCAGTCTCTTGCAAGTCAGCCATGTTCCAAAACATCCACCTCCAAAGCCCATCCGGTCATCAGTGATCACCTATGACAAACAGAGAGAGAAACCAAAGAGAAGGGAAGAGCCACAGGGAAATTCCCAGAAGACAATCTAAAAGTATGTATTAAGTATAGGGCTACTGAACGAAGATGCCGGAAAATGTTTTTGTTTTTGTTTTTTCCCTGATCAAATCAGACTGACTCAAAATTCACAGAGACAAAAAGTATAGGAGAGGCCAGGAAGGGCAGAGCGAGGGAAGGAGTTGGTTACTGCTTCATGGTTACAGAGTTTCTGTTTTGAATGATGAAACATTGAGAAACAGTAGTGATGGTTTTATAATACCATGTACATTGTTGATGCTACTAAAGTTTTCATCACTACTTCAGATAGGTCTGCCCCAAGAACCTGACCTGAAATAGTAAACCAAATTGTGTGTGCATGTGTGTGTCCACAAAAAATTGGTGGGCGGGGGGAGAAAGGCACAAAGTACTTTTGTCTGCTTTCCCACTTCTTCCTGTCCAGAGTATAAGTGATAGCCAAATTGGTGCCAGAGTCATCTAGAGACCATTAGGCAGTAAACACAAGGATGAAAACCAATATATTAAAGATGATAAAGAAGAAAGACAGAGTACCAGCATCCCTGCAGGCAAGAGGAGCCTTACAGTTCAAACTGTCTATCCTAAGGCTTTTTATTATGAAAGCAAATTAAAATGACCTTGGTTAGGGTTCTAGTAAGTTTTCAGTTCCTGGCAGATACCACTCCCTGTTGCCTACTCCAGAGAATCAAATATTAGCATGGCATTTAAGACCCTTTCCAGTCTTTCCCCAACCCCTCTTTGCAGATTTATCTGTTTTGTTTGTTTTGTTTTTTCTCACATGAATCTCCAGATACCGAGTTTGCCTTTCTCTAAATAGAACCGTCTCTGTCCTGACCCCATGTCTGCTCATGACAGGTCCCTACCTAGAACATCCTCTCCTGCCACCTCACATAGCTGCCCTTCTGTGCCACCTCTCCCTCGAGGACCTTGCCCAGCTCCAGCAAGAAGGAAGTAACTGCTTCTTCTGAAATTCAGAAACTGCCTGTGTCCCATGTATCGTAGTGTCCGATCCATCACCAAGGCTTTTCACATCTACAGTCATACTCCCCACCCTCTCCGCAAAAATTTCAACCATGACCACCAAGGGCCACTTCAACTCTCATCGGAGAACCAACACAGTCTCCGCCTGGCCTCCTCAATCTATTCTAGCCTCCCTCCCTCCAGTCAATTTCTAACACAGATGCCAGAATACTTTCTTTAAAAATATTGCCAGATCATGTCACATTCCCACTGAAACTCTGCAGACATTTTCCCAACACACATAGAATAAAACCCAATTTAATGCCCTTGGCCAAACAGCCACAATTGCTTTCTTTTCCTTGCTTACGCTGACCTCATTCCAGCCTTAAGGTATTT
Organism: Xerus rutilus; assembly: GCA_028644305.1. NCBI lineage: Eukaryota > Metazoa > Chordata > Mammalia > Rodentia > Sciuridae > Xerus > Xerus rutilus. The sequence continues at coordinate 125,217,090 of CM053405.1, forward strand.
GCACTTGACATTCCCTCTGCCTAGAATGATCTCCTCCCAGTCTATACATAGCCGGTTCTGGTCCATTTCCTTGTTACCTGTAAATCTCTGATATATCACTACCTCGGAGAGGCCTGCCCCGAGAACCTTATCTGAAACAGTTAACTCAATCACGTTCACCTCTGGTGTGCCTTTTTCTTCTCCCCAGCATTTGTCCTTCCCCGAGTTTAGATACATGTTCATTTGCTATGTTCTAGGACTCAAACACCAGGTCTACTGGGGTACAGGCTGTGCTGTCCATCAGCGTCTCTCCACCAGTCATCCCGGTGCATGACACAGGGCTCACGTATCTTCTTCAACTTGTCCTGATGCTTACAAATTGGGAATTTGCTGCATTATTACCCTGAGTGGGTATTTTCACCTTGACATCATCATACCCAATGTCTTCTCCAACTCTGTCTCTCCCTTCATCCTGCCAATCCCCCTACACCTATGGCAAAGTCCAGAACATCTGAATATTGGTAAAACAAGGGGACATTTCCATTTCTGATTTAAGTCTGTCAGAAATCATTTGCTTAATCTGTGATTTTACTTAAACTAAAAAAAATTTTCTTTATCAATAGTTAACTAATATTCTAAAAAATAGTTAGAACTTGATATTCTTTCTTCTCATTCATACAGGGCATTATGCTTTAAATAATTTTGATTTGAATGATTATGATTTTATTCAATTTTTATTATAGAAAGCCAACTTGTATTTTTCTATGTCATTAGACAAAGCCAAACCACTTTGAATCTTTGCAAAGAGCCATAAATACATTTTTAAATACAAAAAGTAAAGTTTGAAATCCAAATAGAAACATGAATGATTTGCTATTTAAAAGGGCAGGATCACTAGCATCCACACAAAGGGTACTTATGAATATTAGTTAACAGCTCTATTTCTGCTTCAAATCATTCTACTAGATAACTGTCACTCAAGGATAAACTTCTAAGCTTCTCTTTCTTTCTTTCTTTTTTTTTTTTTTTTTTGTGCCAGGGATTAAGCCAGAGGCGCTTAACCACTGAGCAACATCCCCAGCCCTTATTATTTTTTATTTCAAGACAGGGTCTTGCTAAGTTACTGAGGCTGGCTTTGAATTTGTGATTCTCCTGCCTCAGCCTCGTGAGCCCCTGGGATTACAAGCATGAGCCACCACACCTGACATAAGTTTCTAAGTTCCCAAGAGTACCCTCCTGTTGAGGTTTGGATCTGGTTTGCCCCACTTAGGCCTGTTGACTGCTTCCTCAGTGCAGGAGTATTGGCCTAGGGTGACTTTCTTGGGTTGTAGAGGCAGGGTCCTTATCCAGGGCTTGTTGGAGTTCCCCAGAAAGTGGGTAAGTTATCTTGAGAACAGGTTGTTGTAAAGCATCTGGTCCCCTTTGTCCCTTCTTCTCTTCCATGTAATCCTGTTTACCCTTCTGCTTTTTTTTCTTTTTTTCTTTTTGCCACAGACAATCTCCAGTAGATAACCAGACATGGGGTCTGGACTTTCCAGCCTCCATAACTAGGAGCCAAAATAAACCTCTCTTATTTGTAAATTTCCCAGCCTCAAGTATTCTGTTATAACAATAGAAAACAAACTAAGACACCTTCCAATACTAGCCTCATTCCAGGCTTCATGTATAATGGGCTTGTGCCTATGATGGAAGTATTGACGACTAAAATACTCATCAGCACCACTACTTCAGAGACCTATTCAAACTATAGTTTCCTTTTATACACGTTGGTTAGTGAGAGAAGCCAGTCTAAAAAGACTACACACTGTGATTCCAATTACATGACATTCTCAAAAAGGCAAAAGTACAGAGAGCAAAATACCAGTTCAGTGGCTGAATGTACATAATGCTATTAAACTTGATGCTTAAATCAGGGAAAAGGCAGATGAAAACACTGTACTTTCTGGTCAATTTTATGCATTTCTGAAAAATAAAGTCTGTTAATTTGAACAAAGGGAAACAAAACAGTCCTTTTTATGGTTATCAATGTCTTCTCAAACAGAAGTTTAAAAAGTCCTTACTGACAAATTGTACATTTAAGGTGGCATTGCTGTAAGAGCATTTTCATATTTCTTTGATTTATGGAGGAGTTTCCAATTTATTCTTAAATATATTAAATATTCTTAAATATATAATAATTTAGGCTAATATTTATAAATTCCCTAGCCTGTGCAAGGCTCTGTGACAGACACTCATATACTTCTAAACAAATTAAGCAAGATATTTATTCCAAGTAATCTTTGAGGGTAGAAAAGATTCTCATCGGGTTTTCCCAGAAGTGTCTGTGGAGTACACAGCTTACCTTGTCCCCAGCAATCTTAGAAGAAACTAGAGTTCCCCCTCCTATCTTCTATATATTTTTACAGATTCTTCAGTTCCTCTTATCAGAAAGAAAGTAATTTCTCAGAGTGAACAAGCCACATTGGTATGCATAGGATAAAAGTTTGTAAGTGAACAGCAACACCCCACTAATGTAAATTTCATACACAGCTTCCTAAAGGTTAAACAATGCTGCTTAGCTCTGCTGTGCCTGGAAAGCAAATGAAAGCAAGAGGCTGAACCCTGGCATCAGGCTGTCCTTGTGCAGAAAGTTCTCTGAATAACAAAGTCATGTTCTCTGCTTGGGAGGGATGTTCAACACCCTTGAATAGTCAGATTTCCCTGGAAACTAATAACTTAGCATACACACAAACAAGCTTCATTCAATGCTCTTGACTCAATGACAGAAGTCCACAGGTAAAGGATGGGAGAAAAATAAAGATGGAAATCTTTTCAAGTTTGCTTTATGATTGCATAGTTTTAAACAACTTTCCCAAATATGCTCACTGAAAAGCGTTATCTTTTCTTCCTGTCCTTAACTTAGTACTTTGACTCCATCCTCTCTCATTCAATCATTAGTATACACTAAATGCCCACCCATGCCAAGTATCCTTGGAGGTGCTACAGGTACATCAATGAGTAAGTCAGATAACTTCTTTGCATCTTTTCCTATTCTGGGAGAGGCAGACAATAAGCAAGCTAATTTCAGATGGTGTTAAACACTATGGAGGAAAATAAACACAGGTAACGGTGTAACGAGAATGATGGTGGTGGGCATTGGGTGCATAAATTGTAGATAGGTGGTCATAGAAGGCCTCTGTAAAAAGGGGACATCAAACAGACTTGGATGCTGAGAAGGAGCAAACCATCTAGAGACGTATGGAGACCCTCCAGCAAAAGAAACTGGCATGTCCACTACTAGAAAGGAGGCCAGTGACCAGAACAGAGGAAGGGCAGGAAAAAAGTGGTGTCAGGAGCTGGGTCCTGGGGAGGGCCTGAAAGCATATTAAATATTCTGGGTTTTGTGCTTCAGGAACATGAAAGCATCATTATGCAGGAAAGTAGAATTATCTGATCTATGCTTTGAAAAAAATCAGTATGACTAGGGTGTGCTGAAAAGAAAGCAGAGGAGCAAGATGGGACACAGGTAAATGGCTTGGGAGAAGCACGGAGGAAGTGTACTGGAGGAGAGGGACTGGGAATGGGGATGAGCAGGGCTGTGGCAGGCGGCAGCCCCGTCTGTACAAACCCAGCCCCGTGACCTTACTTGGCAAGAGGCTGATTCTGACTACATGGAGAGTCTTTTGGCAACCTGTTCACCCCAAGGGAACACACTGCCCTCTGCATGGAGACCACTTATCTGCGTGGGGAGCTGGTTGGACCGCGACAGCCCCAGTGGGATGCAGGGAAGAGATCTGACAAAGAAAATATCATAGAAACCAATCAGAACAGGATTTGCTGATGGATGGATTTGACTGGGGTGGGGTGTAAATGGGAAAAGGAGAATTAAGTGCCCCCCAGGTTTCTGTATGGAGCATCATTGTGGGTGTTGTATTTCCTGAAATAGGGAAGAGTGGAGAGGTTAACCTTTACAAGGTTAGAAAATCAAGTTTCATTTCAAACACATCAATTTGAATTGTCTACTGGATGACATATGGACAATCACAGAGGGGGAGAGTGGAAAGAGGAGAGAAGGTTGAATGCCTTCACCCTGGCTGAAGAGTGGAGGCATTTAGAGGTCAGGCAGAGGAGAAGGAGTCAGGAGACTCCATGCTCCATGCCTTAGTAGCCAGTATGCACTCATGCAATAAAACAGAGCACAAAGTCCATTTGCTTCAGAAGCAGCAGCCTGGCAGGTGGAGACTGGGTGGTGTTCACTCAACATGTGCTTTATAGCTCATTTTCAATCAAGGGCTCCCATATAAATCCAGACAGTAGATCATCTACAAATTTAATTAACTGTATTTGTGCAGAATCTCAATTTGGCCATAAAATTTTAATGCTTAATATAGTTTAAGGTTCAATGGCCTTTCTTTTTAAAAGGAGACAGACGAAATGGCCACAGATTAATTTTTCCAGTCATCTTCAATATATTAGAATTATAAAGACAACTGAGAAGAGGGGATGCTTGATACAAGTACCAGGATGAATGTTGGATAAAATATAGGGTGTAACTATCTTCTACCAAACTCTCCTGAAACCAGACTTTATTTTCTCTGATTAAGTAATTGTTTGCTCCTTAGTAGCATCTAACTAGGGCATCCTGAAGCTATTCACTGAAGCCAAGTATCAATGCCCAGGCAAAACAATCATCACTTCTGATACCCCCTCACCTTTGTGTACACAAGGATACTCTGTGTATTTGCTACTAGTAATTCATGGAGGGGTTGGGATGTCATCTCGCAATGAGTTGGGCCAAATTTATAAATGCTTATAAAGCCTAGGCTGAATTTATTCACATTGTTAGGTCTTCTAATTTAAGAAGAGTTATCATAAAGAACGCTGAACCTAGATTTTAGTCTCAGCTTTCATATTTGCTAGTTGTGTGACCTTGGACAAAGCAATCAGCATCTATTTCTTCTTCTGTAAGTGGAGGAAAGTGATGCCCACTCTTGCTACTTTACTGGGAAGATGAACAAAATGAGTGAAATCCAGACATGTGAAATCAACTGCCATTCATTTCTGTTAACAGGATATATGAAGTCAGGCACATAACAAACTCCATGTTTTCTAAAATGTTCTACCATTGTAATTGCTAGAACAGCAGAAATGAAATGTGTCTGCAGACCTCATACCAAGCAGCACAAAGCCTATGTTCTTTCACACTGGCTCATAGTAGTTCATCAACATTCACTCACTTTGTTCTGTGTGTACTTCCTCAAACTTCCTGGAAGAGATGCCAGTGATTAATGAATTAATACTTACTGTTTTAAATAAGAGGGAACCAAGGACCAGGGTAGGGGTGAGGTATAAAATGATATACTTAGGTTTCACAGGAAACCTGTTTATCTATGTTTCTCCAAGTAAAGGGCTTAGCATAGATAAACCACTTAAAAACTATTTTACAGCAGAGCTCACACACAGGGTTAGGGAGAAACAGAATCTAACTTACATTCATTCAGAGCAAATTTGCTTTTAGGACACAATATTGTCCATATGATCAGTAGGAAAAGTCTCAAGCTGCTAACAACAACAAAATACTTTAAAGAAACTCTTGGATTATGAGAGTTGACAAACTGGCTTGGCTGAATCCCAGAAGCTGACTGTGTTTGGAGCTGAAACCTGGTCCAAATGCTAATGTCTTCCATCAGGTTATAGCTTTACAAAGCACCGGGTCCCCACAGCCTCCTTTTGTCTTGTACCAGCCCACTTCACTCAACCAAGTACCCTGGCTGGCCCTAGATTACCTCCACCTGCCATTCTTCATGTTTCAGAGAAATTCTATGATTCACTTGCTTAAGTTCTTATCTCCATAATTAAAATGTCAATTTGCTGCAAAATATTACAGAAGCTTAACCAAGAGAGCTCATTTTCATTCTCACAAAGGTTTGCGTCTAAGCAGTCTAGGGATGATGTTGCAGTTCTCTGATGTTTGGAAGCAATATTCCTCTTGCCTTGCCCTGTCATCTTTAACCTGCCACTAGGTACCCATGGGCCCAGAAGAAACTCAGGATTCCTAAATATGGAAGGGAAAATGGCCAGTGGAAGACAGGTATTGGTTCAGGCCACATCTTTTTTTTATTATTATTAAATTTTAAATACTGGGGGCAGAGGCAAGGAAATAAACTTGTATATAGGCTACACAGTGCCAGTCCTATGCAAATCTATGCAGATAACTGCTTATCACTCATTTATGGTGAGGTGAAATCAACCAAGTAAGAATCACTTAGGAATAGGAAAAGAAGGTTGGAAGAGATTATTTTGGACATGTTTAGCTTGAAAAGCTGATTAGGCATCCAAAGCAGAAGTCAAGTTGACATTGGTATAGTCCAGCATGTACTGCAATGGGGAAGACGGGATGGGGAATGTGCACTGGGAGTAATCAACTGGTGGGGCATGTCTAGAGCCTTGGAGGAGAATCTAGGAAGACAGAGGTAGAATGAGAAAGAGGTCTGGGAACTGGGTTTGGAGCTGCATCAGCATTAAATGTTGAAAAGATGAGGAAAATTAGAAAATTAGAAATAGCAGCCCTTAAGGTAGGAAGGGGAAGGATATTTCAGATAACAAGAGAAGAGTTTTAAGGAGGAGGTAATGATAAAGTGTCAAATGCTGCTAATAGGTAGAGAATAAGGAATCAGAAGTGTGCATTCAATTAGTCAAGGGAGGTTGTCAATACTTGTCAGTGTTCTAATAGAATTGGGAAAGCAAAGCCTGTTTGGAACAGGTTTCAGAATGAAGAAAAGGAAAAGAATTGGAGAGAGCAAGTATTGATGATCCTTACAAGGAATAAAGGGGAATAAAAATGGGATGCCATGGAAAAGAAAATGAAAGATGAAGGGTCAGAAAAACTTTTAAGAGGAGAGACAAGTTGGGCTCAGTGGTACACAACTGTAATCCTAGCCACTTAGAAAGCTAAAGCAGTAGGTTTGCAAGTTTGAAGTCTGTCTGGGCAATTTAGTGAGACCTGTTCTCAAAAATAAAATTTTAAAAAGGGGGCTGGAGATATAGCTTGGGGGTGAAATGCATATCTAGCACATGCCAGGCACTTGGTTCAATTCCTGGTCACATACACATGAGAAATAGCCTATTCCATTGCTGATCCATTAGAGAGATAAAATCAATGATGTAAGTGAGAGGAAATAATTGCAGCATCGTCCTTGAATGGGTGGGAGGTGATTGGATCTAATGGAGAAGTGGAAGGATGGAGTTTGATAGGGGAGCAGACAGTTCATCCTTGGTCACAGTTGGAAGGCAGAGTTTGTGGGTGACAAAGAAGACAAGTGAATGAGAAAGAGGAATCAGTGGATGATCTCTCTTGCATAACTTCTTTAAAAAAAACAGGAACTACGTTATCATTGAGAGTGAAGATGGGGAGGAGGATGGAAGTTTGTAAAGAAGGAGATACCAATGGTTATGTAGAGAATGGGAGTAGGAAAGGACAAAGAATGTATGGGATGCTTGCCCCCTTTTAAGACCAACAGAGCAGAATAGAGGCACCCAGCACTCTCCTCCTCCTTCATAAAGAAGAACCAGAGTAACAGGTATATAGCTGCACTTTGAGGTGAGGGGATGTGAGAGAAAGTAGAAATCAGAGAGAGAAAGATGGAACATTATAAGATCCAAAGACTTGGGACAACAGCATGGAAAGAGAAACAAAATACCCTGGCATCTGCCACCCCAGATCCACTGTCCTGGGAGAGGGAGTCTCCCCTTTGCAGATGTAAGTGGGAAATAGAATCCTAGCAAGGTCAGTCAATCCATATGCTGGCAATCCTAGCTGCTGGAAAGTTTCACAATCCTCACAGACTTGTAACTGAGTTAGTTGGACAAGTAACATGAAATCTGCATGTTAGTCTTACTTTGGAAAGAAATCTCACATCATCTGCCAGCACCTAGGGTGCTCTAGGGAAGAACTATCTTGTGAAGTCAGCTACTGTCTGAGTTTAGACTGCCCCAAGGGTCGAAAACCCCTGCATATTCCCTCCTCTGGGACTCCACAGACATTCCACCTTTCTGGATTGGTGAGTAGCTAGCTGCCTTGAAGAATGACTGTCACCTAAGCCTGTTGTGTGCCCTGCCTGTAAGAGACACGTGCGGCCACATGGAGGGGACTAGAAGGCACTGCCCTTGAAACCAGATCAGATCATTTGCCCTGAGAGCCAAGAGGTTGGCCAGGCACATGCACATGTTTGCCAGTGCTGGGACCTAAGGCAGCACCCACACTCAGGCATCTGGTATTGCCAGTGTTTCCTGCTGCACTCCCACCCAAAGGGGCATACTGAGGGACCTTTATCAACTCTGTGGCTCTAGTTGTCACCCTGCTCCTGGACACATGCTACAGATGAAGGATTGGATGAGAGTAGAAGAGCCCCATCTCCAGCTATCCTCCCATCCCCACGTATGCACAAAGTGGGCCCAGAGGAACTCTGCACAGCACCAGTTGTGATCTGCTCTGAGCTCACACCATGATAGCCAGAGAGGGATACCACAGTTCCTGTTGCTATCCCACCTATGTTGTTTCTGCCACCACTCTATCCATGCACTTTGTCTGACCACACACTGCTGTCAGAACAGTTCTAGCACCACAGAGGGGATGTTGTGGTTCTTGTCAATGCCTCTCCCCATACAGCATCATAGCCCACACCACTGACTGGTTGAAGGACAAATGCTTCAGATCCCTCAATTCTGAGAATTTCAGTGTCAGAAGCCCTTACTAGTAACAGAGCTACTAGTACCTAAGGAAACTCCCATCACCTCATACAGACAAGCACTCCCTGTAGGATCAGCCACCCAAGGGAGCACCCCACACCCACTGTTGTCTGAATCTCACATGCCTGAACTGCTAGAGTGTCCCTATTCTTGTATAACCTACAGAGACTGTGGATCTCTCTAGCTCTACCATGATACACACTGACCCAAGTCATTAATCACAACAAAAGAAAATAGAGAGTACAATACAGTGCCAATATTGCATAGCATAAAAATAAAGCCAATATTGCATAATAAACCAACTTCTCAGGACATATCTTCAGGAGAAAGCCACTTACTAAAAAGGTCAACCTGGAAAAGTAGTAGATATCCACCAGATGTTCAAGTCTCAATGTAAAAGTGCAAGGAATATGAAAAAACAAGGTAATAAGACACCTCCAAGTGAACATAATAACTCCATAGCAACAGATCCCAAAGAAATCAATATGGATAAAATGCCTGATGAGCAATTCAAAAGAATGATTGTAAAACAGGTTAATGATGTCAAAGAGTACAGATAAATCATTTTTAAAAATTAGGAGAAAATACATGATATGAATAAGATATTCAGCAGAGAGGGATTATTGAAAAGAACCAAATAAATGTTAGAAATAAAAAGTCAAATAAAAAATACAGTTGAAAGTCTCAAAAGAGTAGATCAAGTAGAAGAATATCTGAACTTGAAGACAAGTCTTTTGTGAAGGAGAAGAGGAAGGAGAAGGGGAGGAGGAGGTAAAAGAGGGAGAAAGAGGGAAGGGGAGGAGGAAGAAAGAAAAGAGCACATTCAAGACTTTTAGAACACTATTACATAATTAAATGTGCAAATATCCATGCTTTCAGAATGCTCAAAGTGAAGGCAAAAATGTTAACCATATAGAAAAACTATTCAATGAAATAGTAGCAGAAAACTTCCCTAATCTTAGGAAAGATATGAGCATCCAGGTACAGAGGGCTAATCAGACCCTAAATAGACATGACCAGAAAAGATCTATAATATGGTGTATTATGATCAAAGTTTCAAAAGTACAAGACAAACAAAAAGTTCTAAAATCTGCAAGAGAAAAGTGCCAAGTCACCCTTAAGTTTGTTCCCACTAGACTAAGAGCAAATTTCTCAGCAGAAATCCCATATGCCAGCAGAAAATGGAATGGCACATTCCAAGTCCTGAAACAAAATAGCTGCAACAAAAAAATAGTTAGACAGCAATGATAACCTACAAAAATGAAGGAGACATCAAGTTCTTTCAAGAGAAGCAAATGTTAGGGAATTCATGACCACTAGGCAAGAAAAAGAAATTTAACGAAGTCCTACATTCAGAAGTAAAAGAAAGAAAACTAGTATCCTGAAAGCATGTGAAAGAATATATTCCTCCAAAAGGTTAGACACACAATTGAGAAACAGACCAAAAGAAACAATAGCCCAAAACAAACAAATGAAAAACAGCAATGTTGCCTTCAAGAAATACATTTCACCACTAAAGACACACACAGACTGAAAGTGCAAGGATGGAAAATTACATTCCAAGCTAAAGGAAACCTTAAGTGAGCTAAAGGAACTACATTTATATCTAATAAAGTAAGACTTTAAGACAAAAAACTACAAGAATAGACAAAGATCACTACATAAAAATCAAGTGTCAATTCAACAATAAGCTATAACTATTGTTATAGCTAATGTTGGAATCCCTACTGATAAAACAAACACTATTTGACTTCAAAAGAGTGACAGGTTCCAATACAATAATAATGGGAGACTTCAACACTCCACTCTCATCAATAGACAGCTCATCCAAACAAAATATCAACAAAGAAACACCAGAGTCAAAAGATACTACAGATCAAAGAACCTAAAAGACATTTACAGAACATTCCATACAACAGCTTAAAAAATACACATTCTTTCATCAGCACATGGAACTTTCTCTATAATAGACCATAGGTCTCAAAATAAATCTTAACAAATTCAAAAAATTGAAATCATATACTGTATTTATTTTTTCTGATCACAATGGAAAAGTCAAAAACAAGTTAGGCATGGTGGCGCATGCCTATAATCCCAGCAGCTCAGGAGGATGAGACAGGAGGATCAGAGCCATCCTAAGCAATTAACAAGGTCCTAAGCAATTTAGCAAGACTCTGCCTCAAAATAAAAAATAAATAGGACTGGGGATGTGACTCAATGGTTAAGCACTCCTGGGTTCAATCCCTGGTACAAAAAAAAAAATTTTAAATCATACAAATAATTTCATTCTTCTTCACAGTTGAGTATATCCATGTTACGTATATCTACCACATTTTCTTTATCCATTCATCTGTTGACACAGACCTGGACTTGTTCAATAACATGGCTCCTATGAATTGTGTTGCTTTAAACATTAATGATCTGCATCACTATTGTATGCTGATTTTAGTTATTTTGGAAAAACACCAACAGGTACATTAGCTGGGTCATATGGTAGTTCCACTCCTAGTCTTTTGAGAAATTTCTATGCTGCTTTCCAGAGTGGTTGTAGTAATCTTGAGTCCTGCCAACAATGTATGATGCATGTACTCTTTTGCTGGTGAATGGTTGCACCAGAGAATATCATGCTCAGTGAAATAAACCAGACTCAGAGAGTCAAGAGTTGAATGCATTCTCTCATATGCAGAAGTAAAAGGAAAATAAGGAGGAATGGAGGACTCATGAAAATAGGAAGGAGATCAATGGAGAGGAGGATGGAGTTTGAGGGGAAAGGAGGTGGCATGAGAAAAAGAAGGAACTGCTAAACGAAATTGACCAAATTATGCCACATAGGTATATGAATATCACACAGTGAATTCCACCTATATGTATACATATAAAGCACTATTTTTTTAAAAATAAAGACCAGTGTAAGAAAGAAAGAACAGGAAAAGGAGCAGGGAAGAGACTCAGGGGAGCCAATTATATTCCATGTATGTATGATTATGTCAAAATGAACACCATGTTCCTTAGAAAACTTGGAATGGAACTACCATTTGACCCAGCTATCCTACTCCTCAGTTTATACCCAAAGGACTTATAAACAGTTTGCATACTACAATGACACAGCCACATCAATGTTTATAGCAGCCCAACTCATGATAATCAAGATATGGAAACAATCTAGGTGTCCTTCAACAGAGGAATGGATAAATAAAATGTGGTATATATATACAATGGAATAGTAGTCAGCCTTAAAGAAGAATAAAATAATGGCATTTGCCAGTAAATGGATGAATTAGAGAATATCATGCTAAGTGAAATAAGCCAATCCCAAAAAACCAAAGACCAAATGTTCTCTCTGATATGTGGATGCTAACCCCAAACAAGGGACAGTGGAGAGGGGAAGAATAGAAATCCATTGGATTAGACAAAGGAGAATGAATGGAAGGGAGGGGAGAGGAGAATAAGGACAGTAGAATTAAGTGGATATAACTTTCTTAGCCCTGTATTTGAATACACAAACAGGGTAACTACATCATGCACAGCCTCAAGAATGGGATCCTGAATAGAATAAGTTATACTCTACATGTATATAATTAGCCAAAATACATTCCTCTGTCATATATAACTCAAAAGAATAAAAACAAAAAAAGAGACCAATGATAGGCATGACCAATGTAGAACCCTGTTTAATGATTGGTAAAGATTTAGAATTTTGTGTATAAGAAATGTATAAGGTTATAAAAAATCATAAATGTATTCAAACATTCTTAAGATTTGTAATAAATCATTTTATATTGCAAAAAATGCACTCCACTATTATATATAACTATAATGCATTAATAGAAACATTAAAAACAAAATTATACAGATACATGGATACAAAACAACATAATTTTGAATGGATAATAGGTCATCAAAAAAATTAAAAAGGGGGCTGGGGCTGGGGCTCAGTGGTAGAGCGCTTGCCTAGCATACGTGAGGCACTGGGTTCGATCCTCAGCACCACATACAAATAATAAATGAATAAAATAAACATCCATCAACAACTAAAAAAAAAATTAAAAGGGAAGTAATTTTTAAATACGAGGGTGGAAACACAACATACCAAAATTTACAGGAAACAACAATAGTAGAACTAAGAAGGAAGTTTATAGCAATAAGCATCTACATTAAAAAAAGAGAGATATTTCCCAAAGTCCTAACAATGCATCTCCAGGATACAGAAAATCCAGAGCAAACCAAACCCCAAATTAGAAGGAAAGAACAAAAGTTAAGCACAAAATAGAGAGTAAAAAAAATACTAAAGATCAATGAAACAGAGTTGATTATTGAAAAGATAAATAAAATTAACAAATCTTTAGCTAACCAAAAATAAATAAATATAAAGAAAGAGAAGAACCAAATAAATAGAGATTAAAAGAACACTAAAATTAGTCTTATGGTTTGGTTGTGAGGTGCCATCCAAAAGCTCATGTGTGAGACAACGCAAGAAGGTTCAGAGAAGAAATGATTGGGTTATGAAAGCCTTAACCCAATCAGTGAATTAATCACCTGATGGGATTAATTGAGTGGTAACTGAAGGTGGGTAGGGTATGGCTGGAGGAGGTGGGCATTTAAGGTGTAGTTTGGGTGTATGGCAAGGGAAGTGCTCGTGCTCGCTCCACTTTCTGATCATCATGTGAGCTGATTCCCTCTGCTACACTCTTCCTCCATGATGTTCAGCCTCACCTTGATCCCTGAGGCATGGGGTCTGCTCTCTATGGATTGAGACCTCTGAAACTCTGAGCCCCTAAATAAACTTTTCCTCCCCTAAAATTGTTCTGGTCAAATTTTTTAGTCATAGCAGTTGAAAAGCTGACTAAAACAACAATCAATACCATAGAAAAATATAGGATTATTAGGGATCATTATGAAAAACTATATACTCACAAATTGGTGGACTTAGATGAAAAAATTGAGGCAATATGACCTACCAAATTTGAATAGCAAGGACAAAATAATATCAGTCTGAGTAGACCAGTAACAATGAGATTGAATCAATAATAAAGTCTCCCAACGAAAAAAAAGCACAAGATAGCTTCACTGCTGAATTTTATCAAATTTTAAGGTAGCACTGAAGACAATTCTGCTCATACTCTGTCATAGAATAGAAAGGGAGGAAACCTTTCCAAACTCGCCTGATGAAGCCAGCATTGCCTGGTTATCAAAATCAGACAAGAACATAACAAAAAAGAAAACTATAAACCAATGTTCCTGATGCAACTATAGATGCAAAATTTTCAGCAGAATCATAAATTAAATAGCACATCAAAAAGATCATTTTCCATGATGAAGTTAGTTTTATCCTAAGGAAGTTTCAACACATACAAATCAATAAACGTAAAACATACATTGACAGAATAAAAGATAAAATTTTATGATCACATCAGTAGAGAAAAAGCATTTAATCAATTTCAACACTGCTTCATAATGAAAGCCCTAAACAACTTAGATATAGAAGGATTATACCGCAGCATAATAAAGACTATATGTCACACACACACACACACACACACACACAGAGAAAGACAAACTATTCCTGTTTGCAGGTACGTAGCAGGATACAAAATCAATATACAAAAATCAGTAAATTTTCTTTATACCAATATCAATTTTGCTGATAAAGAAATCATGAAAGTAATCGTATTCACAATAGGTAATAATAAAATAATTAGAAATGAACTTAACCAAGGAAGCAAAAGACATTTACAATGAAAATTATAAAAACGCTTATGAAAGAAATTAGAAAAAATACTAAAAGATGGAAAGTACTCCCATGTTCATGGATTATAAAAAATAATATTGTCAAAAATGCCCATAGTGCCCAAAGCAATCTACAGATTCAACTCACTGCCCATCAAAATGCCAATGACATATATCACAAAACTAGAGAAAACAACCCTAAAGTTCATATTGAAGCACAAGCAACTGCAAATAAAGAAAGAAATCTTGAGCAAAAAGAACAAAGCTGCAGGCATCATAATACCAAACTTCAACAGGACCCCGATAGCATAGGGAACAAAATTAAAAATTGACACATGGGCTTTTATCAGACTAACAAGCTTCTTTTTGACAGACAAAATAGTGCAGAGGCAACCTACAGAATAGGAGAAAATATTTGCCAACTATTCATCTAACAAAGGGTTAATAACAGAATATATGAGGAACTTAGCAAACTTAACAGAAAAAGCAAGTAATCCAATTTAAAAATGGGAAAATGACCTGAATAGTCACTTCCTCAAAGAACAAATGCAAATGGCCAAGAAATATATAACAAATGTTCGGTACCATTAGCTATCAGGGAGATGCAAAGCAAAAGTACAATCAGACACCATCTCGCCCCGGTTAGAATGGCTATAATAAAAAAAAATGAAAAAATAACAAATGCTGACAAGTCTGTGGGGAAAAGGTGCTCTTAAACACTGTTGGCGAAAATGTACATTAGTACAGCCATCATGGAAAACAGTATGGAGATTTATCAAAAAACTAAAAATAGATCTACCATATGATCCAGCTATTGCACATCTGGTATATATCCAAAGGAACTGAAATCATTACATCAAAGAGATATCTACATACCCATGTGTATTGTGGCACAATTCACAACAGCTAAGTTCTGGAATGGGTCTAGGTATCTATCAACAGATTAATGGAGAAAGAAAACAGTACAGATGAAAAATGAAGTATTCTTTAGCCATAAAAAAGAATTAAATTTGCAACAAAGTAGATGGAATTACACAATATTAAATGAAATAAGCAAGGCACAGAAAGACATACTGTTTTCACTCATGTGTCAAAACTAAAAATGTGGACCTGAAAAAAATGGTGATTACTAGAGATTTGGGAAGGGTGTGTTTGGTGGGCAGAGAGTGAGGGAAGGAGGACTGAAAAAATGGAGGCTGGATTTATTCAGGGCATACTATATGTATGTGTGGAAATACTATGCTGAACCCCATAAATATATATAACTAATACATGTTAATAAAAATTCTAATTGAACTGTCTTAAAAATTATAGTGAGGAATTTAAAGACAGACCAATTGACTAATTATATGGTTCATTCCAGCCACTTTTAGCTGCAAAGATCAGGCCCCAAGAAGTGAGAATGAGTAAGGGGTATATAAAATCTACTGATCATAATGACTGATTTAGGAATTTAAGAAGGAAAGTGAGGCCATTATGGTGGTGAGGTACAGTGAAATACAAGTAGGATTAGTAAATTAGTGATTTAATTGAATGTTCATTTAGGTTTGGAAGACAACAGTTGAAAGGTAAAAGTAAGGAGCTAAAGATGGAAATATTGTTCACAGACTGTAGGAAATTAAGATTATGGAAGAGGTACTGGCATATGTAAAGCCCCCATCTGGAGTTAGGTCATGTGAATAAGTAACTGCTAAATTTAAGAAGGAAGCTTGTTTACTGGGACAAAGACAATGCCTCTCCTAGGTCTTCTACCCCCATCAACAACATTAAGGAGATGCCTCTGCACTTGGAATAATATGTAACTTCCTTAGAAGTCAACCTGTCAATCAACAGGTCAAGATGAGCATACACAAAGTTTGTTCTACCTAAAAGGAATAAAGAAGGAACTAGTATATAAAAACTGATACATCCCGTCCCCTCCATCCTCTGCCTCGTTTGAAGGATAAAGCAGGACCTCTGCCTCTACCACCCACAGTCTTGCTGATGTGCTACATGCAGAATCCACCATGTTGAATCTATTTTCTTTATTGTAAAACCACTGCAAAGAGCACCCCTATCGGGCTCCCAGATCACCATTCATCTCCAGTACTCTAATCTTCATAGAGCTCTGCATACCCTTTTTGCTTCTGTCTCCAAACAGCCTCCAATTTGATAACTAAACCCACTTACATTCACAGCCTATCCATGGCAAGTCTTAAATCATCAACCTCTTCTCTCATCTTCATCTTATACTCTATATGACAGCTGGCTCTCTCCTGAGGACACTGTTCCCTTATACCTTCTCACACACCTCCTAACCTCTGAGTATGCAGAGGTGGTTGTTTTGCTCATTGTGGTTTTCAAAAAATTTTCATTCCCTCTCTTATTTATAGGAAAAAAAAGAGCAATGAGTTTTGAGCCTCATGTTATTGATTGTATCACAGATTATCTCCCCTTGTTAATGTCATTAAAGAATGACCCCTGAATCACTCCCATAAGTTCTCTAACACATTCAGTTTCTGGCTTAGTCATTTTCTCCCCTACTATTACTTAGTTCTTGAAATCTTAAAAGGGAATTAATTGTCCAACAATACTTGCTTGATTGCCTTCATCTAATCCCATCCACTTAAGATCATTCCATTACCAAGTGTTATGGTGCATGCCTGTAATCCCAGTGCCTTGGGAGGCTGAGGCAGGAGGATCCCAAGTTTGAGGCTAGCCTTAGCAAATTAGTGATACCCTAAACAATGTACTAAAACCCTGATTCAAAATAATAAATAAAATGGGCTGGGGATGTGGCTCAGTGGTAAAGTGCCTCTGGTTTCAATTACCAGTAGAGTAAGAGAAAAAACAAAAACTATAACCACTCCATTAATTCAGTTCTGTGGTCTAAACAGTCTAAATTATGCCCCTCCTGAGAAAAAAGGCATGTGTTGAAACCCTGACTCCCAAATGTAATGGAATTTGGAGGTGAGGCCTTTGGAAGGTAGGTAGGTTTAGATAAGACCATGAACATTAAGCCCTTGTGATGGTATTTGTGCCTGTATAAGAGATGCAGACAGTTTACCCTCTCCCTGAGAAGTCAGTGAGAAGGCAGCCATCTACAAGCCAGAAAGAGGGTCCTCACCAGGAACTGACCAGACTGGAATCTTGATCTTGGACTTATAGCCACTTAATCCACCCAGTCTTTGGTACTTTGTTAGAGAAACCCAAACTGAAAAAGACACTCATCCACTCATCCAATGAGCATAGCTCAACTGGTCAGTACTTGGTTTAGGTGAGAGAAGTTAAGTCCACACAGGGTTTTGTTTTTGTTATTAGAAGTATTCTCTATTGCCTCTTTCTGGACATTCAAGAAAGAGACATAGTATTTGACCCAAATTATAGATTAGACTCCAGTACTTCTGGCCATGTGACCTCAAACAAATTCCTTAAACTCTGCTTTAATTTCTTTTTGGTAAAGGGAAGATAATATCATCCACCTCACAGGGTTAAGGATTAAATTAGATTATGTATGGTAAAAGCATGGCACTGTGCCTGAAACTTCAAATGTACAACACTGATAGAATTGTACCTTTTTGCTCCAGAGGCCCTATGAGACAGTGTTAACGCTAGACTCTTTAGGTGGCCTGCTCAGGTTCAAATTTCAGTTCCACTATTTTAATTGATCTTGAGCAAATTTTGTAGCTATTCTGTGCCCATGTATACAAATTGGTAAAATGGGGGTAACAATAAATCCAGGTTAGATTATCATGAGAACTAAATTAGAGAGGATTGGAGAACTGCAGCCCACATCAAGTTTTATTGGAACATGATCATGTTGTTAAGGTTCTGTCTATGGTTTCTTTTCATTTGCAATTATGAAGTTTAAGTAGCTGTGACAGAGATCATCTAGCATGCAAATCCTAAAACATTAACTCCTGGTCCTTTAAAGAAAAACTTTGTAGAACCTTGGTATAGGCAACCATTCAAAATAGACTGGTTCAGTGTAAGTTGTCAATAAGCAAAATTATATTTTTCTTTGAAAAAGCCTACTTCAATTTTCTCAAAAAATTAAGAAGTTGGGTGTAGGAGGGCAGATAGAAATAATCACTTGCATTGTGAAATGCAGGAGTCAATCCTAGAGATGCTCCAATTTTCCTCTGGGTTGTCACAGAGATTTCACTGTGGGTACAGGACTGGGTTGGGCTTTTATTGGATTTTCATGTCCCTGCTAATGCTTTGGCTGGTACTAAATCCAAAATTCTCACAGCAAAACAGGGACCACAAGCCTAAAAATAAAACTAAGAAGTTCTCAGAGAATGCAACCAGTAAGAAATAGGGTTTTTATTTTATTCTACAGTCCTGGTGGTTTTAAAAACTAAAAGCATGGATTAGCAAAATAGTAAAGAATGGCTAGAAGCCACTGAATGATACCTTGTGCTTTACTGGATGAAATACATAGAAATAGGCTTTTGTCATCAGTTGGGCAAGGACATAAAAGGACTTCATAAAAAATGTGTTTATGTGCCCCATATTGAAACACTAAAAAAATAAATAAAACTTGAATACCACTCCACATACTTTAGTACTTTTACTCTAGCACTGGCTATAACACATGGTAGAACTGGCACTTACACAGAATGGATTTTGTTATTCTCTGCATTAACTCACGACAAAAGACCAAAAGATTTTCTAGCTGATTCAAAAAAAAAAAAAACCAAAAGGCTGGATTTATGGTAGAGTGAGTCACGTGGTATAGTAGTTACCATCAGGGCTCAGGAGCTGGACACCCAGACCTGAATCCTTGAACTTCCACTTGAGTCTAGAGTCTAGCAGGGTGTTAAGGCTTCTCCAAATTCCTGATTCTCTCTCCACAGAACAGTTGTAAGAATTCAGGGCAATGTTGTGTTGATAATACTTTAACAGCGCCTCTTGCGTAATAGGTTCCCCATATATGTTAACTAGGCATAGTGGCAGTTGTCATTGTTACTGCATTGTTAAAACAGTAGAATACAGAATCTCAGAGTCCTGGAAGCCTAATTCAATCGTTGATGCCTTAATTTGCATTATAGCTGAGTCATTAAAAAAAAAATCCACAGCCAGTGTTGTTTGATCCACTGAAAAATAAAAGATTTAATACCTAATAGGTCATGGAACTCCTAAAAGGTAGATCTACAAGACAGTTTAGGGGTATTTTATCTTTATGTTGATTTAATAAAAATAGTTATAAAATTATATACATAAAATACATAACTAATTATATAGTCATAGCATTTTTATTATATAAGCCATTATGAATACATAAAATTATTATAATTTATAATAAAGAAAAATACTACCCTTCCCAAGAATGTCCATTAAAAACTTTTTCAATAAAATATTGCCTCTCAGAAATAAACACATCAACAGAACCTAGATATTCTCAAAATATACGCTCTATTGTAGATCCTCATAGGGGTGCAACTCATAAGATGGTGAATGAACAATCTTGATTAAAATACCACATCTGGATATTAAGGAGTTATTTCTTATGTAAACTGAGATATAATTCACATACCTTGAAACTCAACTTTTATTTGGGTACAATTCAGTAGTTTTTAGTATAGTCATAAGATTGTACAACCATTATCAGTATATAATTCTGGAAGCTTTTTTTCTACCCTACTAAGAAAGTCGATATATATCAGAAATTCTTCTCCATACCTAACCTCCAGGCCCTGTTTCCATTTCTTGAAGTTATTACAAGAATATAACTATTTTAAAAGGTTTTTAAATTCTATGATTAAGATAAAATCATGAGATACCTAAAAATTGCTGCAAAATAACGAAGACATGGAGATATAGTTAAAGCAAGAGTAGCTAAGTACCAATAATGATCAAAACTCAATAAAGGGTAAGTCATAATCATTACATTATTTCTACTCTTGCATATTTAGAATTTTCCATAATGAAAAGCTTAAAATAGAAATACAACATGAAATTTCAGAAAAAAAAAAACATTTCAAATGTAACTAAGACATGTCTAATTTGAGGTAATTAACCTCAAAATTAGAAAAAGCTGCATTCTCAAAGGCCACAGAAAATTCACTGCACACATCCTGTAAACATGAAACATTATCTTTTTCCAAGGTTTTGTTCAATCTTTCTGTGCCCTTATAGCTAAGATGTGTCTTCTATACCAGCATATAATTGAGTTTTGTTTCTTATCCACAGAGAAACTTCAAATTTTGACTGGAATATTTAATCCATTTATATTACTGATAAATTTAAATATAAAATTTGTTATTTCTCACTCCTATGTTCCCGCTTTTCTCCCTTTGTGCCTTCTTTTGCAACAAATATAGTTTTATTATTCCAAATTCTTTTCTTGTGTTGGTTTGTTGGTGTTATTTCTTTTGTAGCTACCTTAGAGATTACAACATATCTCATTAATTCATTTTGTCACTTCTGAATGAGAAACTTTAAATGGTTTACATCTCTGCTACATTTTGTATTAACATTGACATATATATTTTACTTCATATATTTCAAACCCCATATAGCATTTTCACTTTATATAGTCAATATTCCTCTAGATTTACCTGCACACTGTTTCAATTGCTTTTTTTTTTTCCTGTGTTTGAAGGTTCTTTTCTATGATCAGGCTTCCAGAAAAAAAATTTTAGTGTGTCTTATGGAACTAATGAATTTCCCCATTTTTTAAAATATTTTTTGCTTAATATAAGAATGATATCTTTAATGGCTATAGTTAATATTTTATCACTTTGAAAAAGTCATTGTCTTTTGGCTTTGTCTTTTCTTTTTTTGCCTCTGGATGTTTTATCATTTTTTTCTTTGTCTTTGTGCATTTTTACTATGCTATTTCCCAGTTTTCTTTTCCTTTATCATGATTATTCTTGAATCTGTAGCTTAATATCTTCAATTAGTTTGGGGAAATCCTCACCAAATATTTTTGCTGTCTCAATATAGATTTTTTCTTCTTTCTGATCTACCATGCAGATAAGCTGTGTTGAATCTGGTTCTAAACCTATCAATTGTGTTCCTAATTTCAACTATTGTAACTTTCAATTTTAGCATTTGTATGTAATTTAAATAAATTCCAAGTATCTGCTAACATTTTCCATTATTTTAAAGTCTATACTTAATAGCACCAACATAAGGGTCACCAATGAGTGTTTTCATTGTCTATATTTTCACTAGAAGCACTGGACAATATCTTAATTCTCCAGAGATTTTCTTTACATTCTGGCAGGCAATTAAAATAGAAACTGTCCAATTTAATCCAATAAAAGACTCAGCCAGTCAAGGTTGGAGTTCAGTCTTTGCAGAACTTGATGTGTTGCTCTTCCACCTTCCTTCCTGGGGCATAGTCCTTTAGGGCCCTTACATGAAAAGCTCTAGTGTGTATCAAGACACTTCAACTGGACCACAGTTCTTCCTCTCCATTAACAAGAACACTGAGTTCTATTTGCATTCCAGCTTCATCACAGCTGCTTCCTAGGTAACTTATCTCATCTGTTTATACCTTATGAATTGGAAAGTGTTTCAATAAGAAACTGAGAATGCTGGACTGATGAGCAGAGTTTTCCTTTTCAATGACATTGAACCCTGTTAAGTCCTGATTTACTAGACTCATTCTCCAATTTTTATTTCCCCAAGCTCATAAAATGACTAAAAATGCTATTCAGTTTCTTGGTCTCTTGGTCCATGACAATTATAAGCCAGTAAATGTTCTGAGGAACAAAGTGGAAGAACCCACTCAATTTGTATTTTTTCTCTCTTGGATCCCTCCATTCCTGGCTGATGTGGTAGTTCCTTGATCCTTCCAAACAGATCATTGTTCTTGTATTTTGTTGAGTTTTTCTAATTATTCCAGGAATGAGAATTTGTTTGCTATAAGCTAGTCTACACACAATGTAGACACAGATCTCTCATGTTTGGATACAGTCATGCAGATGCATACAGCAATGACCCTTAGTCATTTTGGTCTCAACATTCCTTTACCTTAATTGTAAAAGACTTCATTGAGTTTCTTTTTAGATGGCTTGAAATCTATTAAATTTACCATATTAGAAATTAAAACATCAAATATCTAAAATCTTTTATGATAAATAAACTTATTACAAATGAACAAATAATTTTAACACATAACCACATGAAAAAAATAGTGACAAGTGGCATTATTTTACATTTGTGTAAATCTCTTCAATATTTAGTTTAATAGAAGAAGGATGGATCTCATTATCTGTTTCAGCATTTAATTTGTGGCCACAGAGTGTTTTGGTTATAGTGTATGAAAAGCTATCGTCACAGAGATACATGGTTTAAAAAGTTGAAGTATTTTAAGTCTTTTCAGATGATTATGGATTTTATCTGATACAAAACACAAACTCAGTTTCTTCAAGTTTAATTGCAATGAAGTATCTGAAGCCCTATCGATGAACATTTTTCACTCTGACATTTAAATCTAGAGGTCTATTTTGCTTTTCAAATGTATTTTTTCTTCATCACGTTATTATGACATCACATGTTGATCATTTGAAAAATACCGGTGGACCAAGTTGTTTTTTAAATGTTAAAATTTTTCATTATAAAATCCTAAAAGACACATCAGTCAATATCACCATCATAATCATTAAAAGTACTGAGGAGCTATTGAACTTGAGATGGCAGAAACAGGTTTCTCAAAACTTGAATTTTATTATTCGCAACAAATAGTCATTTTAACTTTTAAGTTTTTGATGTAAAAGGAGCACTTTTTTTCACTTTCAAGACAATATCTACCAAATAACTATGTCTAAAAGGCAATAGTTGTCAGATACTCTTTCAAGTAAACTATGGTGTTCAATGAAATCAGTAGCTAGCTCGGCTTGCAAAATTCCCTCAAGATGTTTCTGTATTCAACAGAAGTGCTTTATGTGATATTCCATTGTCATCCAGAATATCAAAAATATATATTTATATTATATATATATGTATATATAAGGATCAAGATCTAATACTTTTTATGCTTCATCATAAACATTAAATGAATTTGGTATATATATATATATGTTCATGTATACATAACAATCCTCATTATTCACAAATTCTTATTTGCAAATTTTCCAGTTTGCCAAAGTTTGTCACCCAGAATCAATACTTGCTACTCTTTGGCAGACATGCTTGGACTTGTTAGAGTAGTAAATGACCCTATCCATTGGATGTACACATTCTCAGATAAGATCAAATAAGGCAATGATTCTGACACTTGTTTCAAATCCTATGATATAAGCAAGTGCCTATTTTGCAGCCTCTTTAGTGCCGCGCTTTCTCATTTTTATGATTTTTGTAAATTTTTTGGGGGGTAAAATGGCCTCTAAACAGTGTTGTAGTGCTGTGTAGTGTTTTTAAACATAAAAAGGTTATGATGAACCTCCCAGAGAAAATGAGCATTCAATAAGCTTCTTTCAGGCTTATGAGTTACAATGCTGTTGGCCATTGTCCAATGTTAACAGATCAACAATATACATTAAACAAGATGTCTTTGAATGGAAACACACATCAAACAAGGCCATATGTTAATTGGTTGATGAAAATACTGGGACTGGAGGGCTCCAGAAACCTACTTTTGTATCTCCACAGGAGCAATATTTCAGTATTCACTAATTCGAGGTTTGTGATGACTTTATAGAATGTAACTACTGAGAGTAATGAGCAATTATATATGCATATATGTGCACATATATACAAACAAATAATTGTGTGGTAAAGAATCTTCTGATTACTAAGATTTAGTGATACTGCTTTGATTTCTTCTAAGGGATGAGAAATTTTATCCATTTACTTTTGGACTATCAGCATGAATGCCAAACACTATAGAATACATTTTAATATTACTGTGATACTAAGGGTGTTACTGTGGTTTATCAAAAAAGTTTTTATTTCCAAACAGACCAAAGTACTAAATTTCTCCCTTAAAATAAATCTGTATTTCCATAGTACTATTTATATCAATTTCATTGTTTTTGCCTTTTAATGGTGGTGATTCCGAATGCTTTTAAATTGTTAACTCCTCAGGACTTTAATAAGCCTTGACCACAAATACGAAAATAGAAGCAAAATTCAGTCTTCGCCTTTATTTCTCAGTGTGTGTGTGTGTGTGTGTGTGTGTGTGTGAATGTTTTTATTTTGCTAATGTCCTTAAACTAGCTATTTCTATATTATCTCTAATTCCATTGAGATACGAAGTAAGTAGCTTATAGATATCCATTTACACATTATAAAGTAGATGATATTTAGAGCATAATATATTCACTTTTTTTAAATCAATTAAAAAAATGGTATGAGGAAATTCTTCCAGAAGGTATTTGTTCTTTAAATTTTGTTCTTTAAATTTTGTTCTTTAAATTTTCATTTTGTACGTTTAACATCAGTTCATGATTTTTGCCTGAATAAATCGTCATTACTGTGATGACTGAAAATGATTATTACTAAGTTTATTTTCTTCATCCCAAGCTCTGCTGAACTCTGACTCCAGGCTGCATCAGTAGGGCCTTTGGTGTCTGTCTGCCTCCTAAAGTCCTAATTATCATATTTTATCATCTACAGAAGGCTTGGCTTGTAGTCCCAGCAGCTGGACACACTCCCTAGGAAGACTGAAGAGCACCAGAGCCCAGTTTGATGATACCAAATTTGCTGCATTTGTCAGTGTCCACCATGTTCCAGCTCAAGCTGCTGGCGAAACTGGTGCCACTGGACTTCTGTTGAAAATGTTCCAGATCTGCCCCCACAGTAATTTCCAAATGCATCTCCAGGATCCTAGCTCATGACCGCTCACCCTCCCAGGAGCCACTGGTGCAAGTGGCAGGAGATCTTGGCCAAACTGAGTTCAGAGTTGACCTCTGCCTCCGGCCTGAATGAGACCACATAGGTTTTTCGCAGTGCAAGCTTCCTGCCTCCCTTGCTCCTGGGGACTCGTCCTTGCTCCTGTCTTCTCTTCAACACCTTTTAAAACTCCACAGGGACAGCTAACAGAAGTTGAGAGAGGGCAGAGGATGAAGCACCCCAGTAATGTGTCTGTTGTGTGGAGCCAGCAATGTCGAAGCACTTTTCAATTTGTGAGTAAACCTGGTTACCATCAATGTTACCACTGTAGTTTGGACCTGAAAGGTTCCTAGTGCAGCAGTGTTCAGAACTGGGGCTTCTAAGAAAGTGACTGGATCATACGGGCTCAAGTTGGTGCCATTTTCTGTGCCTTCTCATACCTTGAACTCTGTCAGAGGTCTTACCCTGGCCTTGTTGGAAGGATTCATTAGGGTTTTGAAAACTTTTTTTTAGTTACAGATGGACAAAATATCTATTTTATGTGGTGCTGAGGATCAAATCCAGTGCCTCACATGTGTAAGGCAAGCACTCTGCCACTGAGCCACAACCTCAGCCCTCATTAGGTTCTTTTTTTATCTTCACCCATCTATTTTAAAAACCAAGTATGAACTCTTGACTCAGGAACTCCGATTTCCTTCGCAAGCTGTTCTCTGCAATGGATCCCAGGGTAGGGGTTTTTCCTGAAGGCCTTGAAGAGCATGTGCAGCTGAGAGGGGCTGTAGACAGTGCAGGGCCCCCGGACCTCTTCACTGGGAATCCCCCCTGGAAGGTGATCTTGCCCAGGGCCTTGGCTGGATTCCAAGACCTCCTTAACTCCTGGTCCTTCCTGGAATGGGTATCTAGCTCTGCGATTCTGAAACCAAATCTGGATTCTTGATTCTTCAATGTTGACTTCCAAAGCAAGTCTTTGGTAGCATAATCTGGGTATGGCATTTGGTTAAAGATGTTGATGAGGATTTTCAGCTGCTCTCTGATTAATTTAGTGCGATTGCTCCTATAATTCCCTGGCATAGACCTGTCTAAAGGGCTGTCTTGCGCCATGTTGGTAGCGAATCCCGAGGGCCAAGAATCCATCCAAGAGCTAGACCATGACTTGAAGGAGTTATAAATACAAGAGAGAAACTTGGTTTAAGGTGATGCCAAAATAAAAATAAAGGTAATAGAGGCCTTTTTTGTTGTGCAGTTACATTTTTTATAGCCCATAGGGAGGAATATACAAATAAATCATTCATATTGCCTTTGTGTCTAAAATAAAATGTGAGGCCTCTCCGCCTACTCCAGCCTCCGCCGCCTCAGCTTCCCGAGCGAGCCCTGCGGCCGCCGGAGCAGCTCCCGCGGCGGAGCAGGAGCCGGATGGTCAGAGGAGCCCGGCAGCCCCAGCAGCCGCGGAGTCGCCTGGCCCCCAGACTGACTGGCACAGTGGAGAAACCACCTCGAAAACGGAAAAGCAGAAAGTTCAAAGATGAAAGTAATGAAGTTCTATTTGGGGACTTCCGGCAAGATGGCGGCTTAGAGGGACGCAGCTACCAGTCTCCCCAAACAAAAGACCAGAAACTGCGGTACAACCTTCTCCCACCCGGCTTTTGGACAGCACGGAAAGAAATTTTACTCGCACGGGTAAGCAGAGCCAGCAACCGTAGACACAGCGCGACTCCAGCGGCTGTGGCCGAAAGCAGCCCGGGGCAGCGTGGCTGCGGGAGGCGGTCCCAGCAGCTCGGCCGGGAGCCATAACTTAGAACGCCACTCCTGCAACTGAGGCCCAAAGCGGCCCCGGGTGTGTCTGTGGGAGGCAGTCCCAGCGGCTCCTTCACTCCAGCAGCTGAGACCCAAAGCGACCCGGGCGCGTCTGTGGGAGGCAGTCCCAGCGGCTCCTCCACTCTAGCAGCTGAGACCCAAAGCGACCCGGGCGCGTCTGCGGGAGGCAGTCCC
>CM053405.1:125244778-125300974 GCA_028644305.1 Xerus rutilus
GGGTCATTACTACCCCTGGTGCATGTATGAAGACACAAATAGTGTGACTCTTTATGATTTGCAACCAGAGAAATGGAAAAACTGAGCTCTGTTTATGTACTATGACTTGAAATGCATTTAAATAAAAAAATAAATAAATAAATAAATGTTAAAAAAATAAAATAAAATAAAATAAAATGTGATAGGAGAAAAAGAAAACTGACTATAATTTGAAGACAAAAGAGAAAAGAGACATAATGTGAGTGGATTTAAAAGATACAAATCTGAAATAAAGCCTAAAAGTGAAGAAAGATTGAAGACTACTAAGACACATGTTAGGACTCCCATCTTTCAATGAATCCCATCATTGCCCTTTGATGGGCCTCTGCCCCCATATTCTTCCATGTCCTAGAAATGCTCTCAGGCCATCAGAAGTCAGAGTTGACTCCTTGATGAGGTGGTGGAGGGCTCAGGTGCTGGCCTGACCACCTCCATCTTGTGCCTCTCTGCCTCCATTTGTCTCTTTAACGTTTTCCCTCTAGGCTGCTCTGTTCTGCAGTGACCTTAGATTCCAGAACAACAGGTCTGATTTGGAAGCATCTCTATAACTAGGGAATGAAGCTAATCCCAAGAAACAGGGAACCTCACAGAACTGATCACCCCATGATGAGACTGCCTCCCTAAATGAATGCCTTTGACCTTTTATCTAGCTAAGGCTGAGGCTAGGCCCCTAAGTGGGTCCCATCTCACTATGAGAACTGAATCATCCCCTCAAGTGATGATGACCTTCCTTCCAGATCATCATAGGACCAAGTCTCAGATAATGATCAACCAGATAATGACCAAGATGACCCTTTCTGCCAGCATTGCAAACCTCCAGCTACGCAAATCCCCAACCCTGACCTTTGCTCCCCTTTTCTATTAGGCCCCAAAGTTCTTGTCAGTCCCTTGAATACAGATCTCAGATCACTGAACTGTTGTACTCATTTTTCCTGGCATTATCACACTGATTAAAGCTCCTTCCCTGCCTTTCACCAGTGTTCATCTATTTGATTGGCATCTTGGGACTGCTGCTAAGCCTCATCTGTTGGGACACCTAGAGCCAGGACTTTCACCTAGGACCCCAGTAATAAGACTGCAGATAAATTGGAACAAGTAGGTATAGTCCTTCCTAGGGCCCACTGGATACTCTGAAGAACCCTGAATATGAGAAAAGTTATGCATGACCTGGAAGAGAATGGATGTTTTGTCAATTATAATGTAAAAATATTAATTGTTGGGTAAGTAGTAATGGAATTTCCTCTTCTCTCTCTGGAGTATAAAGAAAGAAGAAAAAGGGAATAGTAAGGTATGATTTTGTCCTTACTTCTGAAGTATAAGAGTGTCAGGCTTTTTGATCCTGGGAAACAAATTGGTTTGGGGACATAGAATTGAACAAAGAATGAATCAAGGAGTCATGCAGGCTGATGCTAGACAGATACAATGATTTGTTTCTGAGCATTTTATGAATCTAACTGCTGCTAAACACCTGTAGAAGCTTATCTGAGCTGTAGTGAGGGGAAGTTAGGAGAGTCTACGCCTATGATTAGGGCAGAGCAGTCTCCCCTCTTCTGAGGCTTAACAGCAGCACCAGCAGTGGCCCCTGGCAGAGGAAAATGAAGCAGCCCAAAGTACTGTGATTGCCTTCAGGGTCACCTGCAGCAGAGGTGGCCTTTGGAAGACCAGACCATCTTGGCAGAACCTAAAGATTTACTGTTGAGTAAATATAGAAAAATATAAAGGCCCTTTCAAGAGAATTAGCTTTTAGCAATGAAATAAGTAGATCATGTCACATACAAGCTATTAACTTCCTTGGTTGCTGTAGCATCACCAGGCTAAAACCAATAGTTTAGGCTAAGTTTTAATGTTTGTGTTTCATACAAATTATTTTCAGTTGTGGTTTTAGAGGTTTTTCTCTGGAATCAGGAAATGATGTAGGAAATTCAAGTCTTTTCAGTTCTTAAAAAAAAAATTAGCCCATTTTTAGTTCCCAGCACTCCTCTTCTGCAGGATTTCTCTTTGGGACGCTTTCCTTTGTTCTTCCTGCACTGGTTTTGCTAAATACAGAACCAGTTCAGTCCAGTGTGAAAACACATAGCCTTGTGTGTACCAGCATCTCTGTTTCTCCAACTTTGAAACAGGTTAACAGCCCTTATCAGCAACTAAAAGCCTCCCACAGAAGACAAGTAAAGTGATTGAGAAACCCATAACAAGCCAGAAGAAGAAAGCTGGATAAAGTTAAAACAAATTTCAGCACAAGTTTCCATTGATCTGCACAGTAAATATAAAAGCCTAACATGTTTATTGACCTTCTTTTGATTGTAAGTCATTATTATTACATGGTTTTCACATCTACTAGTTCCTTCCTAGTTGGGACCTTCCAGTAAAACACTGGAATGGACACATTTTTAAAGATAAAGAGGCACAACAGCATTCAGATTCTAAACTTATAAAGTTGTAAGTTTTTCAGGGTTCACTTGGGATTCTGCCATTCACATAAACAATGAGAGTCCATAAAAAAAAGTCTTTGATTTTATAAAATATTTGTCTAAATTTTGTTCAATACAGGAACTAGACATCATTAAATAGCTATGTACATCAAAAGCTTTTTCATGAGATAACCAACTAGTTAAAAATAAATACAACTAATGAAATAAGCATAAGGCTTATTTCACTTCCAAAATATACTTTTGTATTAAACTGCATTTCTATATTTAGAAGCAATAAGATTAAACTAATTAGAACCATTCATTCTGAAAAATAAAACTTGAGATCATGATTTTTAATCATCAAATATTGTAAATATTAGATAGAGAGAAGAGTTTACACTTACTCTGGAAAACCCAAAGTCATAATTTAGATACTACCAGGAATTTTTTTTAAAAAAGCCACAGGAAGAAATATTATAGGTAAATACAATTGAGAACATTATTACTAAAAAAGGAAAAAAAAAAACTATTCAATTTTGGAATTGGTTAAAACTAGACTGAACTCCTTGTCACCAGAACTATTCAAACATGAGCCACTAGGGCAATTTAGTGTTCCCTCAAACATGGGGCTGGGGACATAGCTCAGTGGTAGAGCATGTGCTTAGTATGGGCGAGGCCCTTGGTGTAATCACCACTGTGTGACACACACACACCCACACGCACACACAAATATAAGTAATTTATTTTATATGTCTTTAGCAGTAGAAGCCTGTATTGAAAACAAAATCTTAATTTCTGGGTTCCCATAAAAATGAGAGCAACTTCAAACATCAAAATCTTGCTGCTTTCCCTTCAAAAACCATACTAATAAACAGAACTTAAAATTACATTTATGTAGGGAAATGAAGTTTTTTAAACCAATAGTGACCTTTCAGAGCCCATGTCAGAGCAGAGTCACACACAGACCAAGCAGAAAACAAGACTGAATAATGGAAACCTAACACTGATAGAACCCAGGCAAATTACCTAGAGTAATATTGGGGTAGCTGGTTTTTAGAAAAGTTAGAAATAGATACAAAGATAGGTAAAAATTAAAATCAAATTTTGTACTGACATCGGATTAGGGTTAGACAATTAACATGAATATAGAGAAATATGAATATTCCTAAGAATATACCTCTAAAAATATGTGGTTAAACATAGATGAATATATAGAAACCTACACAGGGATGGGTAAAGTGAGAGTCATATGAAAATAATATGTAAATGTGAGGAAACTAGGATGAATCTCATATGATATACAGTGATATGTATTCAAATTTAACATTGAAAATTTAAAATAGAAGGCAAAATACACTTTAAAAATCATATTTGAGTGTATGGATTAAAGAGAAAGAGGGTCACACCTTCAGGGGACAGTTCTTAAAACAGGCCTGAGACACTACATTTCACAGCACTGGCTACTGAAGAATATAAATGAAATGATCTGAGGTTCTCAGGACCACAGGTGGTAAATATGGAGGCCGCCACGTGTGCATGTGTGTGCATATGTTGAGTGGAAGGTGACCTGGTCACTAAAGTCCCACAATAAAAAGTAAGGCAGGGGTAAGCTAAATCAGAGATAAAGTGATAGGCAGAGAAGCAAAGACCCAACAGAGTTCCCTGAAGACAAAACAATTGCCAGTTTTAAATGTGGAAACCAAACTAATGTTTAAAGCTATAAATTCCAAAAACTTTTACAGATATCAAAATGGACTTGAATTTACATATGAAAATGATTCATTCTGCAATGGAAAAATTAGAGACATAGTAAAATGCTATAAAGAATTCCATTGACTCTCCAGGAGCCATTAGTTGGCATTAAAACTCGTAACAAAACAAAACGGAGATGCTAAAAATAAACGAGTTAGATCTTATAAACAAATTTAATAAGGTTGCAAGATACAAAAATCAACGTGTAAAAACCAGTAGTAATTTCATAAACCAGTATGGCATTTGCTGATAAGAGAAATTGAAAAGGTAATCCCATTAACAAAGGATACCCAAAAAAAAAAAAAAAAAACCCTAAGAATAAATTTCACCATGGAAATGAATGACCTCTAATATAAATTATAAAACATTGCTGAAGAAATTAAAGAGGGAACACACACACATACACACACAAATGAAAAGACCTGCCATGTTCATGAGCTGAAGGAATTAATACTGTTAAAATGTCCACACTCCCCAAAGCAGTTTACAGATTCAGTGTAATCTTCTTTGAAATACCAAGAACATGCTTTAAAAAATTAGAAAAAAAATCCTAAAATATGTATTTAACCACAAAAGATGACAAATAGACAAAGCAATCTTGAGCCAAGAGAACAAAGCTTGAGTCAAAACATTCTCCAAAGCCATAGGACCAAAACAGCATGCTACTGACTTAAAAACCAATATGTTGACCAAAGAACAGGGTAGAGAACCTGAAACAAATCCAGCCACTTGATTTTTGCACAGGTGCCAAAAACATAAGATGGAGAAAAAGCCTCTTTAATAAAGATTCTGGGAAACCTGGATGTCCACATGCAAAAGAATGACAGTAGACCCCTATATCTCACTATACATATATAAAAAAAGAGAAAGACCTAAATGTAATGTCTGAAATATCAAACTGCTAGAAAAAAAATCAAAGGCAAAATACTTTAAGACATTGGTCTGGGCAATGATTTTTTAGAAAAGACCTTAGAAGCACAATGTGAAAAAATAGACAAATAGGATCACACAATTGA
The DNA here is from genome assembly GCA_028644305.1 of Xerus rutilus. Lineage (NCBI taxonomy): Eukaryota > Metazoa > Chordata > Mammalia > Rodentia > Sciuridae > Xerus > Xerus rutilus. Next base: position 125,249,994 of record CM053405.1, read on the forward strand.
GGAAACAAACAATGTGTAGAGGGAAGAAAATATTTGAAAACTATTGATCTACCAAAAGGTTAATATACAGAATATGTAAGGAACTCAAAAAAACAGCCAAAAAATATTCAAAACAATCCCATTAAAAATAGAAACATAATCTGAATGGACAATTCCAAAAGAAGATATAAAAATAGCTGAGTAGGAGAAAATTCTCAACATCACTGATCATATCTCAACATCACTATCATAATCATAGGGAAATGCAAATCAAAACCACACTGAGATATCATTTCACTATAATTAGAATGGCCACAATAAAAAAGAAAAAATAAATGCTGGCAAGGATGCAGAGAAAGGAAAGCTCTCATATATTCTTGTTGGGAAAATAAATTAGCATAGCCACTATTGAAAACAGTATGGAGACTCCTCCAAAAGCTAAAAATAGAACTACCACATAATCCAGATAGCCCACTACTGGGTATATATCCAAAGGAGATGAAAGCATAATATCAGAGAGATACCTGTACTCCATGTTTATCACAGCACTTTATATAAGAGCCAAGATATGGAATCAGTTGAGGTGTCTATCAACATAGACACAATGTAATATTTTCATCCATAAAGAAATTCTGTCATTTGTGGCAACATGGATGGAACTGATGGACACATGTCAAGTGAAATAAAACCGGCACAGAAAAATAGTGTATGTTCTCACTCATACATGAGAAAGTAAAAGGGTTGAAGTCCTAGAGGCAGAGAATAGACTAGTGGTCACTTGGGGCTTGGAAGAGTGGAGGGCAGGTTGATGGGGGAGAGTAGGAAACGGGTACCAAGATACTGTTAGATAGGAGAACTAGTCCTACTATTCTAAAAATAGTAGGGTGACTATAGATTAGAATTTTATGCATTTATTAAAGAACTAGAAGAAAGGAGTTCAAAGGTTGCCAATACAAGGAAATGATAAATGTTTAAGGAGATGGAAATGCTATTAGCTTGACAGGATCATAACACATTACACTACATATATCAAATTATCATACTGTATCCCATAATAATGTACAATTATTATCTTCCAATTAAAAAAAATCAACTTCGATGTATAAAGAGTGCATCAACATTTTAAAGTAATTCAAGGAAAGAAAATGTGAGCCGACAACTTTATATGTAGTTGAACTACCCTTCGAATAAGAAAACTACAAAAGAACAATTTCAAATCTTGAAGAACTGGGGGATTTTAAACTCACAAGATGTACCTGAGGAATTTACAAGAGACTTGCTCTTCAAAATGTGGTCTGCAGCCAGCAGCAATGTCATTCAGAAGACAGACATGCAAAATCTCAGGTCCTGCCTCAGCATCTTCTCAGTCAGAATCTTCATATTACAAGTTCCCCAAAGGATTAATATGCACAGGAATATCCTACACACTCTAGAAGACAAGCTTCTTCTAGTCAAAAGATTTCAATGTAACTGGTAAAAGGATGAGTGTTCCTTTTATTTATATATGAAAGTATGTTTAATTATAGGTCTGAGACCAAAACAAAGCAGAAAAGATGAATGTTCTGCCAAAGTAGGAGTATCACAACTGAAAAGTGGGAAAAAGAAAGAGAAGTAAAATAATATTGTCTCATTGAGAAGTGGTGGTGTTATTTTCAGCCTTTGGTTGCTGTGACCAAACACCTGCCAAGAACAACTTACAAGAAGTTTATTTTAGCGGAGAGTTCCAAAAGGTTAGTCCAGGTTGACCCTATTGCTCTGGGTCCAAGGTGAGACAGAACATCATAGTGGAAAGACATAGATAGGGGAGGAGCACTGCTCTGTTCGCAGCAGCCAGAAAGTAGAGAGAGGGATGGGGGATGGGACTACAGGCCCCATGCACCCTTCCAGGGCCTGCCCCCAGAATCCCACCTCCTCTAGGCACATCTCACCTGTATACAGTTTCCACCAAGTCAATCCATTCAAACCAGGACAGAATGACTAGATTTCAGCTCGCACAGTCCAATCATTTTACCTCCAAACATTCCTACATAAATACAGGAGCTTTTCAGGGACACCTCATATCCAAATCATAATAAGTGGGTAACAAAAGATATTAATATAAAAACCATCAATAGCACCAAAGTGTATACCTTCCAAAATTTTCTTTCTTTTTTTTTAAATGTATTGACTAACACCCCCAGTTTACTGATAGTGGAGACAGAGAACATTCTTGCTCTTTCCTAACTTTACCAAGAATACCACTAATGTTTCCCATTTATAAGGCAGTCATTTATGTTGGGGACTGTGTTTCCCTGTGTACCCCACTTTCTTGCCAGATTTTAAGCTGTGCCCATTCGTAGTTTCTAGATGTCATGGCAGTTCTACGTCAGTTTCAAAGGCTCTCTCAAAATGCTGCTTACTTCTCCCAAGCAACAGGAAGATCTCAGGGTCTAGTCTGTGAAGACTCTTAGATAACATCTTCATGAGAGATGTGTCTCTCCCACCATGTTTGACCTACTCTATTGCCTAGAGGTAAACCACAGATTCTACCTGCACTGAAGAGGGAGGATTATTATAGAAAGCAAGGCAAAATAGGTCAGGCAGGTAGGTAGGCAGGTAGGCAGGTAGGCGGGCAGGTGGGCAAGCAGGCAGACTGTAGGGTGTTCCCTGTTTTTCCAACCAGAGAAGCCTCCATCCACCTGCCAGCAAGAAGCTGAAGCCTGCTGAAAACATGAGTGAAACAAGCCCTGGGGTGACTAGAGGCCAGGTAATGACATTCCCCAACAGTCCTGCAAGAGACCTTGAGAAGAAAACTTGCTAAGCCACACCTAGACTTCCTCACTCACAGAAACTCTGAGATAATAAATATTGAGTAAAGCCACTGTATTTTAGAGTAATTACACAGCAATAGGTAACTAATGCAATAAGTGTAATTGTGATTTCTCATTAGATCTGGGGAAAAAACACGAATAACAAAAGATATTACTGGGACAATTAAAGAAATTTGCATAGGAGCTGTCCTGGATTATGGACTACGGATGAGAAATTTCTTGGATATTATCTTAATATTATCAGGGCTACATAAGAAAACGACTCTGCTCAAGTATTTAATATAAGATGGCAACTCACTTTCAAGCAGTTCAATGCACAAAAACAAACACAGTAAAACAGCCATTACTGTGTTTGGCAGAGTGTATATGGTATATTGCTTAAATGCGGTGTGGGTGTGTGGAAGAGAGTAGCAAAATGTTAGTAATTTGTACATGTACATGAAGGGCTTATGAATGTTCATTGTATTAGTCTATACAAATGACATAAAATGTCATTGTATAAATGAAAATTACCAACAATTCTGTAGATTTTTAATTCTTCAACCTAAAATTTTATGTTTTAAAAATGGCTACTGCTGGGATCACCAGTACATAATTTTTAAAAGCTATAGTGACTCAATAGAGGTGGGAGGGGGGATGGAGTGAAATCTCACAGCCCTGCCCACTTAGCCCTCAGCCCCCACAGTGGCCACTGGACTCTGTAGGAATACAGTGCAGTAAGGAACACGGTTAGAAAATCACAAAAATAGATGCATTTGCAGATCACATTCCTTCCTGAACATCTGCAGTGTTATGCTCCTTGATTCATTGTAAAACCTGATCATGAGGCAATTGTTTTGCCTTTACATAAAGATCAGCTTCAATTATTTCAGACCCAACATCTTTCAGAAAGCTACTAGAGAGCTAATTAGATGTTTTGAGTTAAAAACAAAGCTCCATTTCCTGCAGAGAGTGCATTGGAATTACCTGTTAAAATGCAGATCCTGATCCACTGGGTCTAGAATGGAGCTCCTGAGTTTACATATCTAATCATCTCCCATGTGATGCTGATGCTACTGATACCAGGATCACATTTCTACCTCCAAGGCCTTAGAGCAACTTCCCAGCAGGCTGTCAGTTAAAGTGCAGTTAAAACTCCTTAGTCATTGCAGCACTAGTAATTGACCTGTGGATTCACTTGCTCAAGGAGGCAAAAATATACCTATAAAGAGGCTTGCTACACAAACTTGCAATCACAGAAGAAAGGAAACGATCTAAATGTCTATCAATAGGAGAATGGTCAGATAAATTATGGTTTATCTATATAAGGCAACACACATCTCTTTTTAAAAGCTGCAATATATACTTGTCCTATGACCCAGCAAGCCCAATTCTAGTTATTTTCACAAGAGAAATGAAATAGGCCTATACAAAGACCTCTGCAAACGTGTCCATAGCAGCTTTACTCATGATTTCCAAAAACTGGTAACCATCCAGTTGCCTCTTAATAGGAAAGTGGATAAACAAACTGTGGTATAGTCATAAAATGTCTTACTAGTCAGCAATAAAAAGAAACACACTGCCGCAATCCTCATAACATAGATGACTCTCAAGAGCATTAGACTGAGTGAAAGACTGCACAAAAAATACACATTTCCTAGAGTTATGATAATTATGTATTCCTTGACAAAGATAGGAGTTATGTAGGTAGATATAGTAATCAGAACTTCTCAAATGTTCTTAAGATCTTTGAATTTCACTGTATATAAAATGTAGCTCCACAAAGAAGAAATGTGTTCAAATGTTGACCTCTACCAAATGATATGCATAGGAAGTATTTAGGGAGAGGTGCACCAATAATATCTGTAACTTACTTTGAATGCATCAGAAAAATATAAGAGCTGGGTAGAGCAGTGGATACAGATGTAGGTATGTGCTAATGCAAACACAGTAAAATATTAATGGTAGACTATGTATGTGGAAAAAAATTCCTTCACCTTTCTGTTCATTTAAATTTTTTCATATTAAATTGTTGGGGAAAATGAAATAGATGTATTTTGACAGAGGAAAATTTAAAAATCACCAGCAGGGGCTGCGGTTGTAGTTCAGTGAGAAGTGCACTTGCCTACCATTAGTGAGGCACTGGGTTCGACCCTCAGCACCACATAAAAATAAATAAAGGTATTATGTCCATCTACAACTAAAAACTTTTTTAAAAAATCTAAAACAAAAATCACAAGCAGTATCTTTACGTGGTGAAAAAAAAAGTAGCAGATACACCCACGTACCCATATGTTAGATTTCTAGGCAGATAGGAACTTAGTGGTTATTATTTCTGAGGAATAGGAAAAGATGTTGGGAGTAGAGATAGGGAGGCTTTCACTTTCAAACGGGGAGGAAAGAAGCTTAGAAATGGCAATACTGTCAAAAATCACATTACAAAAGCAGACGAAGTAATGACCCCAAACAGCCAAAAGCAGGTCAGTGTTGTATGTAATGATATGTTTGTTGAAATGCAAAGCCAGCGTGTACAGCTGCTCTGGCCTTTGCGACTCAAACAGAAACATGAGGCACTTGCCTTGATCCTGTCTTGTGCAGCCAACTGTTAATGACATGGAAGGAATACAACTAATTGTTTGCACCAAAATGCTGTTAGATGCTGGGGTAGTAATGAAAACAACTTGATCTCTTTCCCGTAGTACTCCCAAAAGAGTGAGAATTCAGACACCCAGATGTGTGAGGGTGACTTGCAGCATTGGTTGTAATGAGGAGCTTTGGGACACCTGCTCAGTCCATGGAGGAGTGCCACAGGGGTACAATCCCAGGCCCACACCTCTACTCATGACTAATTGTACTAGGATGAACAACTTAACCAAGACAGTTGCACCAAATTTCCTTTCCCATGAGTTTAGAATTAAACCAATACCCAGTCATTAATTTTTGTTAGTGCTGGGCCAGAGAGAACATGCAAGCTCAGGAACTAAGGATTGGTTATGTTTCCATTGATATACAAGTGAGAAGCAAAGAAAGCTGGTCTACCAAGAGAGAGAAAGACCCAGGAGCTCTGCAGAAAGAAGTAAAGAGTTAACAAGGCCCCCAGAGAAATATTTAGAGTGGCTACCCGATTCCCATTCATGCCTTACACTTCTGTCCCCAGTATCCTATAAACCACATTCATGGGCCATTGCTCCTGGATTCCATGAAGCAACCCTGGAGTTGTCCAGAGAATTGCTTATTTTCTTCAACCAGTCTGAAGAATTCCTCTTGCAACCTGAAAAGCTATAACTAAGGCAATTATTGCAGAAGAATCTGCAAAGTGCAATTCAGGAGGCCAGAGGAGATACCACTGGAGGCTCTGAGATCTCAGAAATCTTTATGCTACATAGAAAGTCACCAGACTCCAGCGACCTTGATACTCTGAACGCTTCTCCCATTGCTGTGGAATGCACACCCCTTTAAATGTCATGTTATGTGACTCCCCTGCTCTGCTCCTCCCAGCTAAGGTTCAGAGGCAGAATGCAATTTGAAGACACTAAAATCTTTATCATCACTCCTAAATTATCAGTCTTGTTTTGTTAAATCCAAATCTAAGAGAGTCTCCTAATCATCGCTTAAAGTAAAATTTTACCCCAAACAATTTTGACATAAAAATTTTCATGAGAGCAGATATTCTGGGTCACTAAAAGGCGATCCATGAAACCTGTTCTTTATGTCTCCTTTTCCTATGTCCTATACCAATGAAGAAGTAACAAATGATTATAGAATCAAACTAGAGTAGACAGAGGATTCTGTGACTTGACTCCTTCGTATCTTAGGACAAACATGCCAGTTTCTGAATGCATCATTTTGGACATAAATGCATGAACACTGAGGACTACCTGTCCTGCTTTATGACCCCTGGTAGGCGTCATGACCCTCTGAGCTTTCTAACTCAGCACTTCCACCATTCCAGAAATAACAACCCTCAGATACAAACACTCACGGAAGCTGTAGCAAAGTGCTCAGGACTCCACATCTGCATTATACCTTCCCTGTATAGAGAAAACCAAAAAAGAAACAATTCAGTATTCTGGTTTAAAATGCTGGACTCTCAAGTTTCATTCCATTTTGGCAGCTTCTGAATTGTACACCAGTAATAAGCAGTCAAGGTAAGGGCCTGGCAACTAATATTTGAGTGTCTTTTTTTTTAAATGTTTATTTTTTAGTTGTAGGTGACAGAATATCTTTATTTTATTTTTATGTGGTGCTGAGGATTGAACCCAGTGCCTTATGCGTGCTAGGTGAGAACGCTACCACTGCGCCATAATCCCAGCCCCGAGTGTCTTTTTTTTTTTTAATATTTATTTTTTAGTTGTAGGTGGACAGAATATCTTTATTTTATTTTTTTTTATGTGGTGCTGAGGATCGAACCCAGTGCCTCATGCATGCTAGGCGAGCACGCTACCACTGCGCCATAACCCCAGCCCCTATTTGAGCGTCTTTATGGAAGGCTCAGCACTAGGTGCTCAGCTGGTGGGGAACGTCAGAACAAACATGATAGAAAGTATAGTGAGCTCTTTGAAGAAAAAGAACATGAGGTGAAAGTGCATTTGAGGCAGGGAAAAATCTCTTACAGAGGATGGTGAGGCAAGATACTGGGGGGTATGAGGCAGTACCAGCTCAGGAAAGAGTGTCATAGGCAGAGGTGAACTGTATGTGCAAAGGTCCTGAGGAATGACCCTGACAACAAAGCAGTCTCCAAGAACAGAGGTGATGTCATGCAGAGAGTGAAACCTGGCCTTGATGTGTGTGAGCAGAGCACAGCATGGATGATGTGCTTCCCGGGGTCTTTACGCTTCACTGGTCTTCAGAAATCCCCTCAGTGTCTATGTGCTTTGCCATTTTTCAAAGCTCCCGGGTAATTTATTATTAAAAAATAGTTAATGGTTATTTGGAAGTAAAATGCTCTCTTTTCCCATTTTACCCAATCCTATTTCATCTGCCAGGTCCAACATTAAATTTGTTACATAAGCACTTCCTGATGTGATACATAATAACCACAGGCTAGCAAAAAATAATAAAATAATCTAAATCAAATAAAAAGCATTAGCATTATAAATTTTGCTGATGACATGATCTTATATTTAGAAGACCAAAAAAAAAAAAAATACTACCAGAAGACTTCTGGAGCTCATAAATTTAGTAAAGTAGCAAGATACAAGATCAACATATATAAATCAATTGCTTTCCTAGACTCCAGTTATAAATCTGTTGAAAAAGAAGTTAGGAAAACTATCCCATTCACAACAACCTCAAAAAAATAAATAAAATGCTTGGAAATCAATCTAATTAAGGATGTGCAGGATCTCTACAATAAAAACTGTAGAACAGTGAAGAAAGAAATTCAGGAAGAACTTAAGAGATGGAAAGACTCCCTATGTTTATTTTTAAATAGGTAAACTTAATATTGTAAAACGGCCATACAACCAAAAGCATTATACAGACTCAATATAATCCCCCTCACCATACCAGCAACATTCTTCACAAACCTAGAAAAAGCAGTTCTAAATTTGGAAAAATGAGAGACCCAGGATAGCCAAAGCAATTCTAAGCAAAAGCATTGATGCTACAGATGTCACAATGCTGAATCTGAAAGTACAAAACGGAGCGATAGTAACATAAACAGCATGGTACTAGCACCCAGACAGACATGAAGACCAATGGAATGGAAGACACAGAGACAAACTCAAAGATCGTCCCCCGATACTAGACAAAGTTTCCAAAAATATACATTGGAGAAAAGATAGCCTTTTTAACAAATAGTGCTGAGAAAACTGACCCAATATTCCAACACATTGGCAGAGGCATCCTTAATAAGACTCCTAAAACACAAGAAAAAAAAAGAAACTAAAAATCAACAAGTGGGATGGCATCTAATTAAACAGCTTCTGAGCCGGGCGTGGTGGTGCACACCTGTAATCCCAGCACTTTGGGAGGCTGAGACAGGAGAATCGGAGTTCAAACCAGCCTCAGCAACAGCGAGGCGCTAAGCAACTCAGTGAGACCCTGTCTCTACATAAAACACAAAATAGGGCTGGGGATGTGGCTCAGTGATTGAGTTCGCCTCAGTTCAATCCCCAATACCACAAAAAATAAATAAATAAAATAAACAGCTTCTGCACACAGCAAAGGAAACAAGAATGTAAAGAGAACATACAGAATGGGAGAAGATCTTTGCCACCTGCTCCTCAGGGCATTAATATCCAGAATATATAAAGAACTCAAACTTAACACCAAAAAAAAAAAAATAACCCAAATAAAGGGGCAAAAGAATTAATAGACACTTCTCAAAAGAAATACAAATGGTTAATAAATATATGAAAAATGTTCAACATCTCTAACAAGCAAGGAAATGAAAATCAAAACATTATTTCATCTCACTCCAGTCAGAATTTCATTCATCAAGAATATGAATAAGTGTTGGCAAGGATATAAGGGGGAAAGGCACCTCATATATTGGTGGGGTGCAAATTAGTGCAACCACTCTGGAAATCAGTATGAAGATTCCTCAATAAACTAAGAATGGAACCACCATATGACCCAGCTATTTCACTCCTCAGTATCTATCCAAAAGATCTAAAATCAGCATCATATACGAGCATAGTCATGTCAATGTTTACAGCAACACAATTCACAATAGCTAAACTACGGAACCAACCTAGATGCTATTCAACAGATGAATGTATAAAGAAAATGTGATATGTATATACACAATGGAGTATTACTAAGGCATAAAGAAGAATGAAATTATGGCATTTTCCAGTGGATGAAAGTGGAGATCATCAAGCTAAGTGAAATAAGCCAGTCCCAGAAAGCCACAAGTTGAATGTTTTCATTGATATGCAGAAGCTAATCCAAAATAAGGGAAAAGAAAAATGGGGAGCGTGAAATTTCATCAAAAAGAAGAAAAATAAATGGGATAGATGAAAGGGATTTGCAGAGAATCAAATGGGATGAGATAAGGCAAGAATAGTGGAATTAATCTGATATAACTTTCCTATGTACATATACAAATATACCACAGTGAATCTCACCTTTATATCTATAAGGCACTATTTTTTTTAAAAAAATCAACTATATGTAAATAGCAGAAAAATTGGTGGAGGGAAGGGAAGAGTAGAAAGGAGAGAGGGAAAGAGAAATTACCAGGGACTAAATTAGAGCAAATTATATTCCATACTTTTATAATTATATCAAAGTGAATACTAGTGTTGTGTATAACTAAAAAGAATAAAATTATAAAAATTATATATATATTTGGTATAACTTATTAAAATATATGTAGTATATATATGTATGTATGTATATGTATAGAATATATATGTGAGAGAGTAAGGAAAACTAAAGTAAGATACATAACCCAAAAAATCAAAGGAAAGGATCAATGACTATGGCTATATAAAAACTTCAAATCCTTTAAGCAAGGGCCAGAGATATAGCTCCATGGTAGAGCATTTGACTAGCATGTACAAGGACTTGGGTTCCATTCCCAGCACCACAAAAACAAAAGAGAAACAAAACCCAGGAAGTAGTAAAATGACATATATAGTGGGCAAATGAGGTAAGTTCCTTAATTCATAAAAGTTCAGAAAAATTTGTCTGAAAAACAAACTATCTCCCATTCTTCCAGAAGTAGACATTTACCAAGGAAAGAAATGGAGAGAGCTTTGCAGCACATGAGCAGATGCACATTCAGAATTGAAATGTAACTTAAAATCACTTACTGTCATATTAAAAACAGCATTGGTGAAGGTGGCTATCTAACAATTTAAACTTCACATGCCATGCTCTTTGGCAATTATACTTTAAACAATTCATCCCAATAGATACATTCTCATCCATGTGTCAAGAGGAAAATCTAAGGCTGTAGGATGATTCATAATAGTAAATATATGGGAAAAAATCATCTTGCATGAGGAATGAGTCAACAGAAGAACAACACAACCACACTGTTGTAACACTGTACAGCCATTAAAAAGATTGAGGCTGACTTATATGGACCGATAAGAGCTTCTAAGACACAATGTTAAGTAATAGAAGCAGGACAGAATTATTCTAGATATTACATAGATATTCCACACACACAAGAAAAATACCCTAGCAAGGACTAACCCTGAGAAATATGTATCATAGCCAATAGTGGCCGAAGCTCATTGGTTTTATCAGCCCACGATGACATTGCCAATGAGTAGCTAAATGAGGACTCCACTCCAGATCTGCCAGACTCCAAAGCTGACAGTTAATCATGATACCATTAGACGATGCCGAAAGGACAAGAGCAGCCCGGAAACAAATGGCAAGACATTTCCTGCTTTCTACTTCCTAAACAACCAGGTGAAAAAAAGGAACTAATGGGATTTTTACAAAAGAAAGGCATATTCATCTTTAAATCCTTGAAAGGAAAAGGCTGATATGGCATAAGAACATATACCTGTCTTCCCTTCCCAGGGATGATCCAAAAAGACAAGCAGGGTGTGTTAATGTTTAGATCATTCTCTCGTATGTGAGTTTCAGGGGCAAAACCAATCAGCTGGAATCTTTACCTTCTGAGCATACATGAAACTCAGTGGTTGCCTTACTGGCCCTAACTAAATTCCTAAAGGTTTAAAAATTAGATAAACACCCAGCTTGTTTGAAAGCACTCGGCATTAAATAAGCCTACTTATCTAGAACCAGGTACATGAACGTTCTACCACATGTTGCCAACTCATTAGTGTAAGGAGAACTCTCAGAGGAGTTGGGAAACCTAGAACCTAGCACAACTGCATTCCAGCATTTGTGTTCAGTTGTTCTATGACACAGCCAATAACAAGAGCTACCCTAGCTTCAACTTCTTTGGGAGAACAAACTCCAGCACCTGGGTCAGGCTAGAGCCCAAGAGCCGACTCGTTGCCTCATATCCAGTGGATGAAGCCAGTGTACTTCTTTATCCCAAGAACTGAAGCGACTGGGAGTCTGTTTTATTATTGAATCTAATAAATGGCAGTTTTCTAAAATCCAGTTTCCTGCTATTGAAGTTCCCAAAATTCCCCCAACACCTACCTTCCTGAAGCTTCTTCTATTCCATGAACAATCTTAGCACTCTCTTTAAGATACCCAGATGCAGCTTGTTGTCCCCAACAGCAAAACACTATGGAGGAGTATTGTTCTGTTTGTAACACACCCAATATTTATTTCCCATTTTTCCTGCCAAACAGAACGCTGATTTTGTTTGGCATGACAGCATTCATATTAAATACTCCATCTCTCATCCTCTCTTGCAACTAAAGATGGTCATATGACTTAGCCCCGGCCTATGAGTCACTGCAGGAACTTTTGGAGAGCCTCCTTAGAAACAGCCAGACACTGGACACTGCGGTCTTTGGCCCTTTGCTCCTGTTGCCTTTTCCACTGGAAGGTGATGGGCGGCTCGGAGCTGCCATCTTACAATCCTGACACTAAGAGTCAATCACAGAGGACACAGAAAAGGAAGAGAGAAGGGGCCTATGTTCTTTAAGATACCTTGACAACTATGCTGACCACCCATTATGAGTTCTTATGTGAGAAAATAAACTTCCACTTGGTTAAGAAGCTTGGACACATTTCTGAAATAAACTGCTAAATGTAGTCGCCAGATGCAATACCTGTCCTTTCGTAAAGTCTATTTTATGATTTCAATTCAAGGTTAAGTACTGGGAGAGAATCTGCTATTATAAATTGAGGCAAAAAAAGGAAACAACAAATAAGGACAGGTCTGCCCTCTTGTGGGCAAAACACACAGATACATAATACATAACCCCCTGGAATGGAGTTCATAAATCATAAATCAGTAGTCTCCTCTAATCCATGGCCTCTTCCTGTGGTTTCAGTTACATGCAGCCCATGGTGGACCAAAACTATTAAGTAGGAAACTCTATAAACAAAAATCCATCGGTTTTAAATTGCATGACATTCTGTGTAGCATGATGAAATCTTATACCATCTCATGTCCCTTTTCCAGCATACCCACACTGAATATGCAGCCCACCCCATAGTCACTTAGTGGACATAATGGTTATCAAATTGACAACACAGTGTTCATGTTCAAAACAAAAGACACTTATTTTAATCGTAGCCCCAAAACTCAAAGGGAATGATGCAGGCAATTCAAATGTGCCAAAGAAAAGCTGTGAAAGGCTCCCTTTAAGTGAAAGGCGAGAATACAGTGAGATTTCAAGAGAATTAAAGCACATTTCTATAACTTTCATTACAGTATATTATTATGCCCTTCTATTTTATTTTTATTATTAATCTTAATGTACCTGATATATAAATTAACCTTTATCATAGGTATATATCAGGGGGAAAATATGGTGTATATATAGGGTTCAGTACTATCTGTGGTTTCAGGCATCCACCAGAGATCTTGGGGGTGTATCTAGTGTTTTCCTGATGCATAAGAAGCTGTTTGTACTAATAATGGGTATGAAAACAGAACAGGAGCCGGGCGCGGTGGCTCACGCTTGTAATCCCAGCACTTTGGGAGGCTGAAACAGGAGAATCATGAGTTCAAAGCCAGTCTCAGCAATGGCGAGGCACTAAGCAACTCAATGAGACCCTGTCTCTACATAAAACACAAAATAGGGCTGGGGATGTGGCTCAGTGGTCAAGTGCCCGAGTTCAATTCCCAGTACCAAAAAAAGAAAAAGAAAACAGAGCAGGAAAAAAATGAAATTGGAAAGATGAGGGAGAGGTCTAATAGCAAAGGCAGTCACTAACCTCAGGGAGGAAGTAGAATTCTGATAGGCAGAGGGCCTGCAGTCCAGGACAGAGCATGAACAGGGACTGGTAGGCATGTTGAGGAACAGCAATGAAAAGTGCCTCAGCTGCAAGCATTATTAAACATTGCTAATTCTGACAGCTCTTAAGTACATACCCAGCACCAGTTATTGTACATTTTCTCAGTAAATTCTCAGTATAAGCCACAAAAGTGAAAGGTACTGTTACTATTATCCTCATCGTACAGATAAAGAAATTAAAGCATAAGTAGTTAATTTCTGGGCTGGGGATGTGGCTCAGTGGTAGAACATTTGCCTAGCATGTGTGAAGCACTGAGTTTGATCCTTAGCACCACATAAAAATAAACAAAATAAAGGCATTGTGTCTATCTGCAACTAAAAAAAGAACTATAAAAAAATTAATTTCTCTAGGATGACAGAGCCAGGAAGGCGCAGAGATGGAGTACATATGGACACAAATGAGTGTAGCTTCAGAGCCTAGCCTTTTAAGCATCTTGGCTCAAATGCTTGATAATGTCCTTCTGAAGGACATTACTAAAAGGCCTGAGTGGATACTGGTATATGGAACTAAGTAAAACACGATGACTAAGGAGATCACCGAGTTTTTAAGAGCATTGTATTGTCAAAAACCTGGACAAAAAGCTTTAAGACTTAAAACCACACTGAGGTCCCCAAATGTCATTGATAAAAAAAAGAACCAAGTCATTCCCAAAAAGGTATATAATCCTTATGCACACAATCACTGTGGCCAATAAGGAAAGTTCAAATAGGAAAATTTCCCAAAGGGCAGAGCAGAGGCCAGGAAGAACAATTTACAATGAAAACTATTTCAGGGGGCAGAAAAGAAGACTCAGGAAGGAATAAAATATTAAAGTGATTGTATCAATCAAATATGCCTATGTGAATGCAAAAACTATTTAACGGGAACATGAGGGGGAATGATCTTAATACAGGAGAAAGTTGACAAAAATCAGTATTTATGATTAAAATAACCAGAAAAATAGAAATGTTTTAATCTGATAAAAAAACACACAACAGAAACTTTTAATAAGTATTAGCAAAACAAGAGAGACACCTAAAGTCAGGAGTAAGATTTGTCACTGTTTTGATTCTTTCTTTATTTTTAGCTAGAAGAACAGAGTAAAATATGCAATGTTCACTCTGTCTATAGAAAGGACCTAGACTCAAAGCCCGACAACCAGCTCCTAGACCTTGTTTTCCACTGAAAGAAGTGAGGAATCCTCGGAGAAATGACTGGTTCCATGATTCCAAGATATAAGGCCCACTTGGGAGAATTTAAACCTAGAATTTTTTAGAATATGCCAGAAAGTAAAGGAGTGTTCTAAATAGCTGACACAGAAACCAGCTTTGGGCACCCAAATAATCAAGAACAATAATGAATTATAAACCATTGGGAGAGAATAAAGGGATTCATAAATTTACTTCTATAAGTAGTAGATAGGTAGATAAATGTGGCAGAATAATTGTAATAGAATGCTGAGGGCTGACTAGGGAACATGGAGGGAGTACCGAATGTGGAAAATAAGCATTTGGCAATCTTTCTAGTAAAGATTGGAACAGGCAAGAAGTATCCATAAAGGTTAACTCTGTGGAGACATTTTGATGAAAAGCAGGATATTTGCATGGCTTGTACTTATTAGCATTTGGAAGAGAAAAAAAAAAACTAATAGAATGAAGGAATATATCAGCACCTTAAATGGGTCATCACACTTAAACCACCAAGGAAGCATAGATGGACATTGTGTGCCTCCAGATGTGAAACCCTGAGACAACACGTCACTTATGCAGTGTCATGCCTAAGAAGGTACAAGCAACTATAGCCCCAAAGAACTATCAAGCATATACTCAAGCTGGGCATGGTGGCACATGTCTGTAATCCCAGCACTTTGGGAGGCTAAGACAGGAGAATCACGAGTTCAAAGCCAGCCTTAGCAACAGTAAGGCATTAAGTAATTCAGTGAGACCCTGTCTCTAAATAAAACACAAAATAGGGCTGGAGATGTGGCTCAGTAGTAGAGTTCAATCCCTGGTACCATTAAAAGAAAAAAAACTATCAGGAATACCTGAATAGAGAAGCATCCTCTTAAAGATATGTGTATGGGGTAGGGGAATCCTATATGCAATATGGTATCCACAGTTGAATCTTAACACAGAAAAAGGACATCAGTTGAAATAATGATGAATCTGAATAAAACCTGTTGCTTAGACAAAAGTATGGTATGCATGTCAACCCCTTAGTGTTGACAAATGTACCAGTCACATAAGACATTAAAATTATAAGAAATTGGATAAAAGATATGAGATTTTTCTGCACTATCTTTGCATCTGCTCTGTAAATCTAAAATTTTAAAATAAAAGGTTTAAGAAAAAATCTAAAGGAGAATAAGTTTGTATTTTTAAAAAATGCCAATGTTATTAAAGACAAAGACGGACTATAAAAATGCTGATTAGAGTTGACTAAGGAGACAAGATAACTAAATTCAATACCTGACCTTAGACTGGATCCTGAAACAGTGGATATAGTTCTATAGGGACATTGGCTCCACTAACATTACAACATGAATAATATTTTAGGAATCCCATTTATAATAGCAACAGGTGTGTGTATATATGTGCATGTGTATATGTGTGTGTGTGTGTGTGTATATATATATATATACATATACACAGAGTATTTGTGAATAAAGTACAAAACTAGATAATAAAATTTAAAGCTTTATAAAACATAGAAGACTAGCCAAAGAGATCTATTCTATGAATATGGTATTTTATTAGAAAGATAATAGTTTTCTTCCATATTATCCTGACAGGATCATTAATGTATTTGTGACTGTTGCTTTTTAAGTGTGTGTGAACAGAGAAGGTAAATCTTAAATTTACATGGAGCAAAGAACCAGCTACCAAGACTCCCTGTCAAGCCATAGTAATTAACAAAATGTGTAATTTAGTGCAGGGTAGGCAGACTACATGTTGGTAATGATGGTGTAGATACTTTTGGCTACAAATAATGGGGAAAGTGTGGTTCAAATGGATTAAACAATATTTTAACAGGAAATCTAAAAACAAAGCTCTCTCCCAGGTTGATAATGGTGTGGCTTGACAGCCTAGTGAAGGAAACAGTTATACCATCCCTCTCTTCTATGTTCTTAGGTTGATGGTGTTGCCCCTCAGGCTGGTCCCTTTGAAGGCATAAGTGGCTGGAGCAGTTCTGTTCTATCACTGTCACGACAGGTCAATACCTAACGCTTCTGAGAAGCTGGGAAGTCCTTCTAACAATCCCAAGACATGTTTCTACTTATGTCATTGTGGCCAGGATTGGGTCACTCCCTCAATAACCAAGTATGCTTGCTCCCAAATCAGCTGCTGGCAAAGGTAGGAAGGTCGTCACAACTGCCCTCCATAAATCATCCTAGGCAGAAGGGTGTCAGCCACTGAGACAATAATGTCAACACTACTGAGGAAATTTTTTTTTTTCATATTCAATTTTTATTTATCAACTAAAAAAAATGGTATGAGGAAATTCTTCCAGAAAGTATACATATTTTGTCCTTCAAATTTTCATTTTATGGTTTTAACATCAGTTGATGATTTTTGTGATGACTGAAAAATGATTATTACTGTTTATTTTCTTCATCCCAAGCTCTGCTGAACTCTGACTCCAGGCTGCATCAGTAGGGCTGTGCAGGGCCTTTGGTGTCTGTCTGCCTCCTGAAGTCCTGATTATTATTTTTTATCATCTACAGAAGGCTTGGCTTATCATCCCAGCAGCAAGGAACACACCCTAGGAAGACTGAAGAGCACCAGGGCCCAGGTTGATGATACCAAATTTGCTGCATTTGTCAGTGTCCACCATGTTCCAGCTCAAGCTGCTGGCGAAGCTGGTGCCACTGGACTTCTGTTGAAAATGTTCCAGATCTGCCCCCATAGTAATTTCCAAATGCATCTCTAGGATCCTAGCTCATGACCGCTCACCCTCCCAGGAGCCACTGGTGCAAGTGGCAGGAGATCTTGGCCAAACTGAGTTCAGAGTTGACCTCTGCCTCCGGCCTGAATGAGACCACATAGGTTTTTCACAGTGCAAGCTTCCTGCCTCCCTTGCTCCTGGGGACTCGTCCTTGCTCCTGTCTTCTCTTCAACACCTTTTAAAACTCCACAGGGACAGCTAACAGAAGTTGAGAGAGGGCAGAGGATGAAGCACACCAGGAACATGTCTGTCGTGTAGAGCCAGCAATGTCGAAGCACTTCCATTTGTGAAGGAAGGTGGTTACTATCAACATTACCATTGTAGTGTGGATCTGGAAGGTTCCCCAAAAGCTCGGTTCCCAGTGCAACAGTGTTCAGAGTTGGGGCTTCTGATAATTGACTAGATCATGAGGGATCAAGTTAGTGCCATTTTCTATGCCTTCCATACTTTGAACTCTGTCAGAGATCTTGTCCCTGGCCTTACTGGAGGGATTCATCAGGTTTTTTTTAATCTTCACACATAATCTAGATTTTCTATTTTGAAACCAAGTATGGACTCTCGACTCAGGAATTCCTATTTCCTTAGCAAGCTGTTCTCTGCAATGGATTCCAGGGTAGGGGTTTTTCCTGAAGGCCTTGAAGAGCATGTGCAGCTGAGAGGGGCTGTAGACAGTGCGGGGCCACCCGACCTCTTCACTGGGAATCCCCCCTGGAAGGTGATCGTGCCCAGGGCCTTGGCTGGATTCCAAGACCTCCTTAACTCCTGGTCCTTCCTGGAATGGGTATCTAGCTCTGCGATTCTGAAACCAAATCTGGATTCTTGATTCTTCAATGTTGACTTCCAAAGCAAGTCTTTGTCTGGTAGCATAATCTGGGTATGGCATTTGGTTAAAGGTGTTGATGAGGATTTCCAGCTGCTCTTTGGTGAATTTAGTGCGATTGCGCCTATAATTCCCTGACATAGGGCTGTCTTGCACCATATTGGAAGAGAGTCCCAAGAGCCAAGAATCCAAGAGATCCTAGGGAAAATTGTTTTATAAAACTCTTTTTGATATTATTGACACATTTGTATTTTCTCGCAAAATGAGAAAAATTCACTGACAAATGAAATTTAAATGGCCTGTGTGAAGATTATCTGTAGATCTCTCTTTGACGACATATGGGACCAACTGAAAACTGATATTGTACACCTTCAAAATGCCAGGTGCCAAGTTCAGTATACCCTCAGATCAATCCTTACAATACAGCTTCAAGTTGAAACCAAGCCCAGAGAAGGAGTGGGACTTGTGTAAATCATGAGCTGAATAAGTGCTAGAGCTGGGGCCATATCCTCATCTTCAGACAAGTGCCCCATTCTTTAACCTAGACTATTGTCTCTACCCTTTATCGTGCCAGGAAAAAATAAATGATCATTTGAGATATAGATTCATAAACCAGGAGGAGCTGGCAAAAACTCCCTTAGATGTTTTTATCTCTATAGGCTCTATAGGAAGGGATGATAAATTTCAAAATTCTTAGGACCTACTCTCCATCAATGTGTTGGAGTTGGGAGATGGGTTGTTTCTTTGGAAAGAATCTGTCAAACTAAAAAGAACTTCCCAGGAAATGCAGCAGGGCCTGGCATCCCCACTGTGCCATCCACTCATGCAAATCAACTTTTATAGATGCAAGGTACCTGGACTCCATTAGGGATGTCAACAACCCAAGGTGACTTAAGGTTAGAGGATAGAGCAGGGGAAAAATTTCAGGAACAAGAACTTGGTCAATCGGACAGAAACTAAACCACCCAGTGTTATAGAGCATCACACAGCTGGCGGTACAGGTGTGATAGATGGGCCCCTCCGAGGCCACCTGTGATTGAAGCCAGATTGTCAAAAATAGACAGTAAACCAGGAGAGAGAGATGAGAAGTTAGATAGCGCTGTCAGCTTGCCAGGGGATGTGCTGCTAAGAATATGAACTTGCATGAAGAGTGAAGAGAGAGAAAAAAAAAAAGTGGTGGGGGAGGGAGGGGGATGAATTCTGTAAACAGCCTCCAAGGACACCTGGGAGAAAATCTGGAGCATCTAATGTCACACTCATGATGAATTTGCAAACAAGTAATCTCATCACCTTCCAGAGCATGAGGTTCTCTGCTGGTCCCAGGGCTGTGAGTCTGGGGAGCCAGCCATGTCCCCACCTTCTAGCAAAACTTGAGACTCACAGGGACGCTCCAGAAGTCAAGATGTTCCTGAAACCCTCTTTGGAGAAACCAGACAGCAGCAGACAGTCCAGGATCATGCACCTGGGTTCCCCGTTCCACCCAGGGATGGAAGGAAGAGATGCACTTGGGGCTGTAAGAAAAGCATGGCTCCTGAGAACTGAGAGGCAGCTGCTTCATTAACTTCATCCTATAATTCATTGTGAAAAGACATGCCTGCAAGTCCCCGGTAGAGAAAGGAATCAAAATCCCCAGGGAAAATGAGCAGGTCTAGTGTTTCCACATCATGCTCTACAAAGTTCTGTGAAAATGTTTCAGGGACACAATTCATTTGGGTTAGGTGGGGAGACAAAGAAACAGCAGGCAGGGCTCCAAACAGAGCGGCTTTACATCCAGGGGTTTCAAGTTATATTAATATTTATTAAGGATTTTCAATATGCCAGACCAATGCTAGGCATTTTACATCTGTTTTCTCCCTTAGTTCTTATAACCATGGAATGAGGTGATGCTGTTAATATTCTTATGATACAGGCAAGGAAACTGAAGTGCAGAGAGGTTAAGTAACTGGCCCAAGGTCACACAGCTAATAATTGGTAGTAAGATTTAAAGTCAGCTCTTTGCCACTACATTATATAGAAGTCTTCTGTAAGATTTCTTGATGAAAAGGTTTTCTCCCAGCACACAGCATAGGGTTTATCTAAGGTGGCCCAGTCACAAACGGCAACCTGAAGACTGACAGCCTAGAGCTTATCAAAATCTCTGACAGTAGCTCATGAGTCATGAGAGTCACAGCTGCTCTGCAGTTTACTCTGCCATCCGCTAAAATGAGGAGAATATTAAATATTGACCTCTCGTGGCTCAGGCAGGCTTTGAGAATTTTAAGGATTTAATGTCTGAAAATCACCACCTCCACTAGGAACCTGGCAGCCCCTCTCCTGTGGATTCCGCACACCCAGGGCTAATGAAGAGCAAAACGTCGAGGAAACCTGGGGGACAGATGAATGTTACCTTTTATATGAAAGGAGGAAACAGTTTGTCCCCTCAAGAATCACAGTCTACTTTTAGGAGACCATGAAAGACAGCTGAGTGTTTTCCACCTCATCTGTAAGAAAACTGAAGTTAAATTTTACATTTCATTTTAGTCTATCTCCTTAGCTTTGGTTTCTGGTAACCAGCCTCTCCCTTAAAATAAAATTGAAATCTATCCAAAATGAGCTAACCATGCCCTGTGATGATTGGCTTCCTATTCTTTTGGGGAAGTGGACCGAGGATGACTAATTTACGTTCAGATTGGAGGAGAACATTCACCTCCTGGGGAACGGGTGCTGAAAGTGACTGTGATCCTTTCTCAACCTGAAATGTTTTATTTATAAATGTTTAAATTTTTTAAATGAACTTAAAATGTTTAATAATAAAGAAAGAATCTGCAATAAACATGGTACTACCATCTGGGTGGTAGGCACACAGCTGCCCTTTTCTGTACATTTGAAATACATCATAACTTTGAAAGCACAGCTGAATTGCTCAGGGGATTGACCAGCTGGCATGAGGATTAGCAGCCCCGGAGGGTTGGAGTGGCCCCTGATTTCTGTCAAGTAAACAGCCCATGTTTTGCCTCTGAAGTTAAGCAAGATCAAGGAATAAAACTCTTAATTTCAAGTCTTTGTTCATTCAGACATTTGTAGAGCTCTACAGTATACCTGGTGTTTTTGCAGGTCTTCAGGACAGAAGGGTGAGTCAAGCAACATGATCCCTGCCTTCCTTGAGTTTCTAGTCTAATGAAAGGACAAAATGTAAACAAATGAGTGAATGATTATACGTTGTGGTAAATGCTCTGGTGAGGGAAATAAATAGTATAGACAGAAAATAGTAACCAGGGAACATTGTCCAGTTTAGACCGGGGTTTGCAGATAGGAAGGTCTAGTTGTCTAGGATAAAGAAAGGAAGGGTGAACATTCCAGGCTGAGGCAACAAGAGGTGTCCTCACAAAGGACAGAGCTGTGTAGGTCCTGGGAGCAGAAGACAGCCGGAGTGCCTGGCGCACATGGTTGAGGAGAACCAGGAGTTCTGAATGAGAGCCAAGAGGCAGTCAGAGGCCAGACCAAGAAGGGCTTTGCACAATGTGTTGGCGTCCTATCCAAAATCAATATGGCATCCAGTAAACATCCTAGGGTAAGGAGTGATGTACTCTGAACAAACTTGGAAGAAGATCCCCTGGTTCCTACATACAGAATTGGCTTAGAAGTTGGTCAGAGTAGAAGCAAGGAAATGAGGGAGAACAGGGCTCAGTAAATGCAGCCTGCAAGCTGAGCCTGGAACCCTGCCTGCTGTTGTAAATGAAGTTTTTTTTTTTTTTTTTTTTTTTTTGCAACACGGCAGTCTTCTGTTTCCGTGCTGTGGCTACCCTCACACTACAGCAGCAGAGTTCATTACAGAAGGTCCCCAACCTATACTCGTTCAACTCATGGTGTTTCAACTTCACAGTGATAGGAAAGCAAGGCACATTCAATGGGAACCATACCTCGAGTTTTGAATTTTGATCTTTTTCCCCAGGCTAGTGATAGGCAGTCCGATACTCTGTCTCAGGATGTTGAGCCATGGTAGCTCCCAAGCAGCCACATGATCATAAGGGTGGACAACCAACACTGCAGAATACTGGCTTACTAAGCTGCAATGTTCAGTAGGTTAGGTGTTTTAATATCATAAATCAAAGATGCATTTTTTTTTCAACTCATGATGGGTTTGTCAGTATGTAACCCCATTGTAAGTTAAAAATCTTGTCAGTTACATCAGGGACTGTCTAGTTTGCAAATCCAAAAAATATTTACTACCTGGCCCTTTTTGAATCACTGTCAACTCTTGAGTTAATAGGCTGTAGCCAGCAGTGACCAAGGTACCCGACAAGGCTAATCAGTGTCTATCCCACAAGAAGTATTGAGCACTTACTGTATTCTTAGGAGAAAAACCAAGTTCCTATAACTGGAAATTCCATATAAGACCAGACTCCTTTCTCCATAACTCTCAATCCAGAAAGATCCATTCCCTCATGTATACTTACAAAATCCTGTTTCCCAAAGCCTCAAGGATTCTGTCTTAAAATTCAAGCTTGGTACGAGCCTTACTCCCTCTGCAAAGTCTTTCCCTGACTTATATACTTACTCTGTATCCAGATGTATTTCCTATGACTCATACTATGGCCTTGATCATACAGTGCATATTTCTGGTTTGAGATGAACAAAACCTTTTCCTCCATATTCATGAAGATGGCTTTCTCTAACCTCTGAAATTCCACTCAAGCCTTCATAGTGAGAGAACTCTGACTGTAAGGAGAATATTCAGAAGTGGGATAGGATCCTAAGAAAATATTTCCAGAGGAGAAACAGGAGAGGAGTTCTTTTGGAACCACTAAGACAGACTGCCTTTGTCTCACTGAGACTGTTCTCTGTTAAAGACACTATATAAACTTGGATTCAAAGCCTCCTCTTTGAGAACTCCTCCTCCTCCTTTGGGTGCAGCCCATGCAAAGGCAAAATCTACATGTTAAGATGCTTCTGTTTGTTTTTCTCTTGTAAATCTGTCTTTTATTTCAGGGATCCATTCCCACTAAGACTGTGTAGGGTTTATTCTTTGCCTATACCAAGGAAATTTAAATCACTGGCACAGTAGCAGCTGTCTGGCTGGTGGGCTTGTCTTGGTTCAGTAGAAGAAGCCAGGAATGAGTCTGATACAAAGAAAGACACTTTACCCTCCAAGAGCTGTGGTGTGGCTTAGCTGCTCACTTCCTGTGCTATCTCAGAGGAGTCCTCTCAGCTTCCCTATCTATAAAACAAGGAAATTGGCCTTTCTAAGCAAACTTCCCCCTTCCCCAATTCCTGTGTTTAGGTCACTGTCCAATTTGTCCACAAAAATGAACATTTTGGGACCCATCACTTTGGGGTCAGGGAGACTGTTTGCACAGAGTGTTATTTGATTTTGTTCTGAAAAAGTTAATCCTTCAGCCACACAAAGAAGCAGGAGTCTGCTATTTACACAGTACTTCTTGTTCCACTCAGCACTTGGGCAGCCTCTGCACACCAGGAAACCACAGACTAAGGGAATGAGAACATTTTGTTTTTTACCATGTTGCGTGTGCCCCATGAAAGACCTCAGGTGCTTCTTGAAAAATGTAACAAGAAAATATGAAAAGAAGATTTACAAATGTCTTAGAGGCCAGCATGACCTATGAGGAATGCCAAGCTGGCTGAAAATATTATTTTCTTCTGTCCTATAAAAGCAAGCTTTAAAAAAAAAAACCTCAAGAAATTTCTCTGGGGGCTGGGATTGTAGCGCAGTGGTAGAGCGCTTGCCTCACATGCATGGACAGGCACTGGGTTCAATCCTCAGCACCACATAAAAAATAAATAAAAATAAAGTTATAAAAAAAAAAGAAATTACTTTTTTTTTCTACTTCTCATGACCCCTGTCATTTGTAGCCTCTCACAGATACAAAACAGGGCAAAATCACACTGTTTCTCAGCTGGGACACTAATTTAGCATTTTGGATAATAATTCTTTAGGCTTCAATGTCCACTGTATTGTAAGATATTCACTACCCCACTAACTGCCTGTACCATAGTGTACCATTTCTGTGACTATCAGTGAAAAATACTCCCATATTTTTCCAATTAACCATAAACAATCCAATACTACCTTCTATTCAAATTCCTTTCTACAAATAGGTTAATGAGGTTTAAAGGTTTGATATGACTTTCCCAAGTTCACACAAACAGAATAGGGCTAAAGGTCATATCTAAAACCACATATTCTAGCTGGGCATAGTGGTGATGCCTATAATTCCAGCAGCTCTGGAGGCTGAGGCAGGAGGAAACCCAGTTCAAAGCCAGCCTCAGCAACTTAGTGAGGCCCTAAGGACTTAGTGAGACCCTGTCTTTAAAGAAAATATTTTAAAAAGGGCTGGGGACGTGACTCAGTGGTTGAGTGCCCCTGGGCTAAATCCCTGGTACCTAAAAGTAAAACCACAGGATCTGACATTTAGGCCTTGTGAACTTTACCCTGCTTTACTCCATCTCTGCTATCTATGGGTTTCAATGGCTTGGTGCCATTACAAAACTAGAGCCAAGTTATTAATATTAATAACAACCATTCCTTCCCAATGGTAATTCAATTGCACTTTATACATTCTTGTACTGTAGTTAGCAAGATTTTTCATATCCGTGGGGGTCTGCATTATCATAAGCAGCTCATCATACCCAGGTTTGTTAGTGGAAAAGGGAAAGTCTTACAGAATCCAAAAGCAGCATTCTTGAAGGAACCAAGAGGAGATAATGGGAATACACCCAGAAGGCAGAGGTCAAAAATACTCAGCAACCCAGGAAACAACTTTGCCCATAAAATCCTAGTATTTCTGATATCCAGAGCTCCATTCCATTAATGTTGACGTCTTCTCACGAGCTGCTCCTGTTGGGTGAGCCTACTCCTTAGAGTGGGGTTGGTCTAAGTTTTGAGTAGCAATGGAGTACTGTGGCTAAATCTTCTCATCCTTTGCCTGTCACAGCTCCCCAAATCCTGTTCCATTACTAAATTCAGAGGCAGAGATAAACAGATATGAAAGGAGGACACTAGATTCAAGTTAATATTTGTATCACACTTTCCTGCTATAGCAAAGTCACCAGCAGAAAGGACAGAAAAAACTGCCTGCACATAACCTGGCTCTGACTCCATCTCTCTCTCACACACACACTTGATCCATTAATATTGTATAAAGGTGGAAAAGGACAGAGCCTTCAGGACTCTGTGTTCTTGTGGTGTCTTCAGAGCGATTCATGAACCTCTTTTAATGCATTTGCCTCCTCTAAGAGATGCTTCAGACAGGCCCACATGATCAATGATCAAGTGATGCTCAGTCACTTTTTCAGAGTTCTGATAGAACAACAGGTCTGGAGCTGCATTTTAATAGCAAAACTCCATAGTGATCTAGAGAGTCTTTTTTTCTGCGTAAGAATATCAAAGACAGGACAAATGGATTGAGTCAAAAGTTTAATATAATGTGAAAAGAACAAAACTTAGATCCTGCATTTGGGTACCACTTAGCCAAAAGTGTCTAAAGCAATACACACAATTTTATGGAGATGCCAATTAATAGCTAATAATCAGGAGAAACTGAAAAAGTAAAAATATATGAATATCCCAAAGAAAATATGCTAATAGCAGAGTATTTTCTTTTTCGTAGTTTTAACGGTGTTATAAGGAACTCATGACACTATTGATTGTAATTTAATTTCTCCAAAATATCCAATTATAGTTTTGTTGTCCAGTGACATCAACCTTTAAAATGTTCCTGCATATCATGTGGACTTCTTTGAATAAAACTTGCCAGGCATGGTGGTGCACACCTCTAATCCCAGCATCTCGGGTGGCTAAGGCAGGAGGATCACAAGTTCAAAGGCAGCCTCAGCAACAGTGAGGCGCTAAGCAACTCAGTGAGACCCTGTCTCTAAATAAAATACAAAATAGGGCTGGGATGTGGCTCAGTGGTCAAGTGTCTCTGAGTTCAATCCCTGGTACCGCCCCTGCCAAAAAAACAAAAAGTCTGCTTTTTTCACCCTACCAAAAGAAGGTTAAGTGTGAACTTCCAGTTTCAAAAGCTCCTTTTCTATTTTTGAGATTCTTCCAGGGAAACCAGAAACTTGCCTGAGCCCTGTAAAAATATTGCCAGCTAAGTACAGGGGTGCCTTCCTCACCCCTTCCTTCTACAAAGCTGAGAATTACCCAAAGTGCTTATCCAAATCCATTCTGCAACAAATATTTGTTGCAAACAAGAAAATAGCATACAAAAATGTATTTGTTAACAAGAAAAGTGAAAATAGCAATCATTTGTAAGAGGGGAAAAAAAGCCCTAAAAAATGCAATTATATAGCATGACTTAAAGCTAGTCATAGCTATTTTAAATTACTTTGCATATAAATATCAGTTATCTCTAGGGGAAAATGTAAAACCCAAAGAGAAATGCCTAGCAAGGATTGAGTTATAAATCTGGCATTATCCTTGGCAGAGTTCTGCAGTAGAGAACCACACAGCTTCCTTCCCCACACTCTCAATCTATTTCCAATTCTTTCCTGTGAAGCACACTGGCAAAGTAAAACTTTCTGGTAGTAAAAAAATAAACTAAGAAAAATAAAAACAGAAACAAAACTTGGCAGCAAATCCAATAACTGCATCAAACAAAAATCAATAAGACCGATCTTCAGCTCAAGCATTTCCCCCCAGAATGAGCAGCTCTTACACCCAGGAACTTGTGAATATTCTGCTGGTCCATGTATACAGTTTGCATGAATGTGGTGTCATCTGGTTTAAGAAGGATGCAGTGTGTTTTTGAAATGGTTTTGTATTAAGGATGAAGAGCAGTGAAAGAAACTGGAAGCGGGCAGAGGTGGTGGCTCAGTGGTGGAGCACTTGCTTGGCATGCGGGAGGCACCGGGTTCGATTCTCAGCACCACATATAAATAAATAAATAAAGGTCCATTGACGACTAAAAAACAAATTTAAACAAACAAAAAGAAACTGGAAGGGCAGTCAAGAGCATCTGAATTTGACCCTGTGTGCTGACCATTCTGGCAGAGAAGAGGTCACTTCCTAAAGATAGCAAGAGCTAACCCTGGGAAGCCATAAGGCAGGGGCGGAGGCTCACAAAGCCCAGCTAAGGAAAGGTGGCCATGACTGTAGCCTCTGGGCAAGGAAAGCCATCTATTTTGGAGAAAGCCAGCTTCTTGACTGAAGTTGTGACTTAGAAGGTTCCTGGGACCAACGGCTAAATGTTCTCTCGGATATGTGGAATGCTAACACATAAAGGGGTGGGAAGGAAGAATAGAAGTTCATTGGATTAAACAAGAGAGAATGAAGAGAAGAGATGGGGGAGGGGAATAGGAAAGACAGAATGAATCTGACGTAACTTTCGGGTGTTCATGTATAAATACATGACCGGTGCAACTCCACATCACATACAACCACAAGAATGGGATCCTAATAAGTTATACTCCATATATGTATAATATGTTAACATGTACTCTACTACCATGTATATCTAAAAAGAACAAAAATAGTTAATGGAAGGAAAAAAAAAAAAGGTGCTTAAGAAGCATTGGTCCTTGCTAAATCCACACGGGAAACACTGTAGGCAGGGAGAACAGCTAGTGCTATACTATATGCAGGAGATAAGGACCTGCAGACAAGAGTCAGCAGGGATATGAGAAGATGGACACCAGGAAGCCCTGGAAGGACAGACATAATGATGCAAGTCTCTGAAACTTTCCAGCTTCCAGGCACCCCTGGGGTGCAAGGGTAGAAATGGCTACTGGTCAGTTGCAGATATTCAGAGAACCAGGTAAAGTTCACCAAGTGAACTTGCCTTGGGCCTCTCTAACCACACGTGAGGCACTGAAACAGCAAATTTATCCCAACAACCCAACCTATGCAACCTGCTGTAAAAACAAAACCAAGAGGACAAACAGCCTTCAGGTGCAAACTTGCTCTAGAAATGGTTTCACATGAAGCTGGGCCTTGCTCTGTTAGCAGAACCTTTTCCATAAGCTTGGGTTCCTCAGCAACTGGCTGGCTGGTTGCTAGGGTGATCGGCTATGCTGTGGCTCTCTCACTAGATGAAGTCACTGTGGGCTCAGGAATGCTGGGGCTAAAGAGGGGAAGGGCCTCTCCCTGGTCCCAGAAGAACCCGCTTTGCACTGTCCCTTCCAGCCAGTCTCCCATACTTTCACAGTCTTCATCTCCCTGCCCACACAGCAGCTGTCCGAATTTTCCCCTGTCTCCATCACCCCCAATTTGAGGGAAATGTCTTCTACTCAGTAGGTATTTCTAGAAAACTTGAGAAAGGACAGACGCTCAGACTTGACTCATTTTCACTCAAACTTCCCTGCATCTGGTGCAGGAAACGGAGCTTCCTTTCCTTTCTCACCTCTGCTTCTTAAAACCTCCAACTACAGATGCTGGGAAACACCATAAATACCTATCAACACGAAATCAGTTAATAAAGTATGGATTCTCCCTGCAGCTGAGCCACATTTAACACTTAAAACCAACAAGGCTGATCTCTGTTTGCTAATGGGGAATGATCTGTACACGCATTGTTAAATGAAACAACCAAATGCAAAATAACCTCTGCGGCATTCTACCATTTGAATCAGGAAAGGGGCTCTACATACTGGTATTTTTAATCAACCAGATCTGGAGAACAGATTTTTTAAATTATAAGAGGTCAACCTCCATTGCAGGGCCCATAGGTTTACCCCAATCCTGAAAAAATAAAGGAAAACGAGGAAACTTGCAATGAAATTATTCCAGTTACCACTTAGCTTTTCCTATCCTATGGAAATGGGCAAAAATCTAGTTTTCTGCTAATGTCTTGTTACCAGGATACCATTTTTCCAATTACACACAAAGAGCAGAGATTATTAACCCTGGATTTTATTCCAGTGAGACTGTTCAAAAATCATACAATCTACCCTCCACAGAGGTTAAATAATGAATTATGAATGGCAGATGATAATGAAAGGCTCACAATGAAGTTCTATAAGCTCCAAATCAGTTTTCTTGGTAGAGGAGCCAAGCAGAAAGAAGGCAAGCTTCATGGTGTGAAGGTCTAAGGGACTCAATCTGATTTTACAAAGTAATGAGCAAGCCCCCAAAGTCCCTATCTCAGAATTTACCCTAATTCCATTCAACAACATTGTTAAATCTCTTGTGGGAGAGATTTGGGGAGAAAATGCAGTAGGAATCATTTGCATTGGTGCCTGCAGCCAAATAATCTTACCTGGCCCCTCTTGGAAACTTCTCACCAAACGAGATGTTAGCAAACTCCAACCAGGGCGACTCTCTCCTCAGAAAGGAAGAGGACTAGCAACAGCGGCTCCAGCCTTTATCTCCTCTAATGAGTTCCTAAGGGATCTGTGAGGCCCTATCTCAGGAGAGTCCCGACAGGTGCAGGTCATTGAGAGGCAGAACGGCATGTGCTGGGAGGGACCGACTAGAGTTATAACAGCGTGGGGGCTCTGAATGTACCACCCACACCCCCCACCAGACCCCGCACTAGTAAGCGGTTACAGGCCAACACTCTAGCAGCATCAAGGAGCTTGATAGAAGTACAGAATCATGGACCCCACTCCAGATCTACAAAACCAAAATCTGCATTTTAACAAAATTCACAGGTGATCTCTAGGCACAATTTGAAGAGAACTATGGTTGCGTAGCAGGAATGAGAAATGATACAAATGAGGAGGAAAGTGGAGTCCCTCCCTTTTCAGCCTAGCATTACACAGTGTTCACAACTGATCGTTTTCTCAAATCATGACGTGACACTGATGCCTGAGAAAGGCCAGGTATCCAGTTCACCTGGGCTCGATGAAGCCTCAGGTTCTATCTAGCTGAGTCACTGACTACTTCTGATAGCAGGCAAGTTCTTTGCCCTCTCAGGCCTCACTTTCTCCACTTATAACACAACCACTGTCTTCCAAGCACCCTCCTGGTGGTGACAGTCCCCAGGTCTAACAATGAGAAGAATAGGATCTGTTGAGGTCTCCAGGTTACAGATAAAAACGCCGTACAACTAGTTTATTCTTTCATTGACTTTCGGATGTGACTAGCCTTCTCTTGCCAGAGCCCCCTTTGTTCTGTTTGGCTTTCTTGGTCACGTGTGGTAGCCATTCCTTCTGCTGAAAGACCTTCCACTTACCTTGAGGCTAGCAGATCTGTCTGTCCTGAACTCTCTTCAGGGAATCCACTTAGTAACTCTAAAGACAGGGAAAGTCTGAAATTTCATCAGGATATCAGGTTCCTTCTCAGAAAGCAGACTAAGATACACATAAGCACAGTCTTTGGAGAGGAATACTTCATCTTCTTTGGTATTTGTCACTTGGTGTGAATCATCTTAGTTGTCCACAACCCACATCAGCTCTAAGTCCAGGTGAGAATGCTTAATAGACTCCCAGGGAAAAAAGTCTCCTTAAACATCAAGCATCCTGACTGGGGATGTAGCTCAGCGGTTGAGTGCTTGCCTACCATGCACCAAAATCCTGGGTTTAATCCTCAGCATTGCAAAAAACAGCAACTAAACCAACTGCCCCAAATTAAATATATGTAATATTTAAATATAAATTAAAATACCCTTACATATTATATTTCAGTCTCTGCTTGAATACACCCAGTATCAGAAAAACCAATACCTCCATAGTAGTCCATACCATTTCACCTGCTTTCTAGAAATTTCCCTCAGTTTTAGAATCACAGATGTGCCTTCTGGACAGTTCCCCCCACTGGGAATTGGTTCATTTTTGTAAAATCTCATAGCACCCCTCTTCTTTAGAGTAGTATCCAGCTTGTTACTTCTTAATTATACATCCTGAGTCCCTCCAATATTGCTGAAAAGATCTATTTAGTGGGTTCCCCTCCGTTTTAAAAAGCATAATCTTGACTTGAAATAAGTATTCCAGGCAAGGAGGAGAGAAAGACTCAATCGTCGGTATTTCATTGGTTGTCTTCCTTGAAAAGGAGCCAGAACAAAAATAAAAGCACCACATGGCAGGATGATTTACTGAGTTATTAGCTCGTGTTTTATTCTTTCTACTTGTCTCACTATACCCCCAAGACCAAGTAGTGGAATCTTCATGATCCGATTCCTCTGGGAATCTGTGCTGCAAAGTCAAGAGTGCAAGTTTTTCTGAGATCAGTGGAGGTCTTAGCTTTTATTTTCCAGAATCTTCTATTTCTTAGCAAATTTAGAGTGGGGCTGGGGTGGCAGAAAGAGCAGAGAGAGGGGAGTGCCTCTGAAGCAAGAGAGAAAAAGAAGAGGTACCCAAGAATGGGAAGTTGATGAAGCTGATTCACAAGCTATTGGAAAATTTGGCCAAAATGGCACTTAAGAGATGTGACCAGCAGAGAACAGCTATCTGGAAAACCAGGGAGATGGATTCCTGATACTGGGTATGCTACCTGGGTAAATACAACTGAGACATTTGTCTTCAAGGAAGTGCTACCTCCCTACCCCAGGCCCAAGAGTAGGAACTTCTCTGGTGGATTGTTAATGGAGGAGTCTTTCCCCCATTTTCAGGCCACCAATTATGTCTCCAAAATGTGGATTTGGCCCCTGGGGAGGTGGGAGAGACCTCTAAAACTGATTAAAAGTTACTTTCCTTATAGCCTCCTGGTTTGTAGGTTTACAGCCTGATTTAGAAAAAAATAGAATACTTCAATTTTTTTACACTTGCATTTTTTATATAAAATTTACTTCCATTATAACTGTGTGAAGCATTGTGAATGGACTCAAAAGAAAGATTTTTTACATCAATGAAAGTACTATCTAATCCGGAGCCAATACTTTGATATCGCTTGGTGATGAAAGGAATTATAGCCCCATATAAAGCCACGGGACCCCTGTCATGTCATTTTATCTCTCTGTCTTACATTTCTCCTCTGATAAGTGGAGATAATAATGCTATGATTTTATAAACTTATGGGTAGAATTTCAGATTTTCATGCAGATGGCTGTATTCAATTTTTAATAACCATAGGGTTTGTAGAGATGGTTTACAATATGGTTTTAAAGCCTGGGCTCCAGGTGAAAGCACATTTTAAAACTCTGGCTCTAGGAAACCTAATTACCATTCCAACATTTCAGAATCTCCATTCATGAGATGGGGAGAATGAGAGTGGCTAATTTTTAGGGTTTTTTTGTGAGAATTGGGTAAATAATTGATAAAACCTTCCTAGCAAAGCACTTGGTATGTGCTAAGTGATAATTAATATTATACATTGAGGAAATTGAAGTGAAAACATTTTGCAGAATTAAACACATCACAGAAAAGTAAAGCATCATTATTAAGTACTTGGTATTTCAGTTGATTTGAAAAGACATTTTCCTATTTTTAAAACTAAATTAAACATCTGGACCTAAATAAAATATATGTAATTATACAACAAAAGGAGAGGAGAAATTTAAATCCACAGATGGGGAATATTACTTATTTTAGCCTAAAAATAACCCAATTCTGTGATATAACTCAGATGGTGTTTCCATAAATATTCATGGAATGATGAGCTGATGGAGAGTTAAAGTACAGTATTCAAAATTCCTTTTATGTATATATGTGTGAATGTGAACATCTTTAAAGTTAGTTTTCCATCATCTTCCAGGCAGATGATACAAAGGTCTAATCAATAATTCATCCTGGCAAAGAAACTCATTAATCACTCAAGGATATGACGCAAATCATGTCAGGAAGTCTTGTTTAGACTACATACATTTAGTACAAAGTGTATATAATACAGATCTCTATACATGTGACTAAACATCATGGATTTCTCCATTAAATATGCATCCCAGGTGTAGACTTGTATTACTTTCTACATCTCTTGACCAGGAGGGTGGCAAGTCCTGTGTTCTTGGAATCTCTGAAGCTACTGAGTTCAGGTGGCTCCAAGGAAGAACACAGCAAAGAAGAGCTTTGGGAGAGTCAAGAATGTAGAGCTGGCCATCCTCAAAGTCAGCCTTTAAGAAAATCTAGCTTTCCCCTCCCCATCTATTCTGAGGGCTGGTCAATTTCATCTGGGTGAATACTACTGGGAATGGGGAATTCACTTCCCAAAGTGAAATAAATTCATTTTAGTTACAACATTTTCCATTTCAAACAGCAAACCATCCAATCCAAACTAGTTTAAGAAAAATGGGAGTTTATTTCCTCATATCATGGAGTATAAACCAAGTAAGATCATAATCTCAGTCTTGCCATCCAGTGTCACCCTGGTCTGACTTTTACTCCCATATCTGAGCTCTATTTCTTATCACATGGGCTCCTCTTGTGGTGGCACAAAGACAATCGTAACCTCCCATTCTCTCCTTTGAGATCGACAAGAGAAGATCAGCATCCGGGATAACTCAAATAAAAGTCCCAGGATGGTCTTTATGGTTCTGATTTGCCCACCTTGAACCCCGAAAACCATTGCAGGGGTGGAATGGGTTATTCAGTGCTCTGATGAGCCAGGTTCAGCTCTGATACCCTAGTTGGATAGGAATGAGTGAGCTCCTAGGGAACTAAGAAGAGTGAAAGGGAAGACAGGAAATATTGAGGGAATCAGTATGAATGGAAAAGGATAAGAAATAAATGCAAGGTGAACAAAGACTTAATTCCACAACAATATTTACCACTCTAAGTTCATCTAGTAATGCATTTTTAAATATATATTTTTCATTCTGATTAGGATTACATGACAGCAGAATGCATTTTGATTCTTGTACACAAATGGAACACAACTTTTCATTTCTCTGGTTGTATACAACATAGAGTCACACCATATGTGCAGTCATACATGAACCTAGGGCATTGTTGTCCATCACATCCACCATTTTTCCTGCCCCCACGTCCCATCCCTCCCCTCCCCTTTGACCAAAGTTTCTCCATTCTTCCCATGCCCCTCTCCCACATTATGATCAGCATCCACTTATCAGAGAGAACATTCGGCCTTTGGTTTTTTGGGATTGGCTTACTTCACTTAGCATTATGTTCTCCAACTCCATCCATTTACCCGCAAATGCCATAATTTTATTCACTTTTAATGTTGAGTAATATTGCATTGTGTATATATACCACAGTTTCTTTATCCATTCATCTATTGAAGGGCATCTAGGTTGGTTCCACAGTTTAGCTATTATAATTGTGCTGCTATAAACATTGAAGTGGCTATAGTAATGCATTTCTTTGGTGAGATAGAAAATTCATTTCTGGAAATTTCCATTCCCAGTCCTTGATGTGCCTTCTAGAATCATATTGAACACAACTACTACCTCTTCCCAATGATAGTCCTTCAACTCTTTGTAGGTAGATATCAATTCTACTTTTTTCTACTTTCCAACAGGATAAATGGATCACATCCCAGGCAGTAGGCCATATGAATTAGAAATAGATCACTACATACTATTAGGTAGACACCAGATTCTTACTGAGAAAACTAAATGCTGTCAGCTCTCTGCATCTGTGAGTTCTGCACCTGCAGATTCAAACAACAGCAGATCAAAAAATCTTAAAAACAAAAAATTTTGTCTGGCCAGGTGTGGTGGTGCATGCCTGTAATCCCAGTGGCTTGGAAGGCTCAGACAGGAGTATCATGAGTTCAAAGCCAGCCTCAGCAACTTAGCAAGACACTAAGCAACTCAGTGAGATGCTGTCTCTAAATAAAATATTAAAAAGGGCTGAGGATGTGGTTCAGGGATTAAATGCCCCTGAGTTCAATCCCCAGTACCCACCCCCAAAACTTTGCCTGTACTGAACATGCACAGACTTCTCCAATCCTTGCTATTATTCTCTAAACAAAACAGTAAAACAACTATTTACATAACATTTACATTGTTTTAGGTATGCTAAATAATCTAAAGATGATTTAAAGTGGCTAGGAGGATGTGCATAGGTTATATATATATATATAAACTACACTATCTTATACAAAGGACTAGAGCATCCTCAGATTTTTGGTATCCTCAAGTGTTCCTACAATAAATTCCCCACTGATAATATAAGATGAATGCATAACTTTACATTTTGTTCCATTTATCTTTGTTTTGAAGAAAGTTGTTTTATTAATAAATTTGATAAAGATTGGCATTGGCAAGGCTATTTAGGAAGCAGATATTTTTAATCAGCTCTGGTAATGCTGCTTAGGTAATTTGGGCCAACCATCCTCACATTAGACACACACAAAAAAGCCCTGAACAATACATTTTTAAACTATCAAAGAACCAACCAAATAACTAATTTAAAAGTACCAATTCTAAAACTAAAGAATATGCTACAGGCCAGAAAGGTAAGTCTTGAACTCAAAGTTGCTTTTTATCTTGAAAGTACTTTCCAACCTGGAAAGAATATCTGCCAAATTGAGCTGTGGTTTGGGCTGCCCATGGAGTTAGAGGAAAGGAGATATAGCCAAGGACTCATTAAAGTTAGAGGCTTTGATAAACTACTACCCAGTTTAAGGACAAAAGGGGCTATACCTTCAGGGTAAGGGTGAACGCATGGTAACTCTATTCTCACATTGGTTTATAATCTGGCTCCAAGATATCTAAGTAATTCATGGAACTGCAAGCCTTGAACTTGAATTAAGGTGTGGCATAAAAAGTTTCCTGGCAAAAATAAATGCAGTTCCATTCTTAGGTGTACCCCACCCCCAGGTTGCCAAAAGATCACATGATGCTGGGCCTCCAACTATTACTAGAAATAATGTTTCAAGTCAAGTAGGCTCCATACAAGAAAATATGAGAGAGATTAAGTACATGAGAGATTAAGTACATGAGAGATTAAGACACATGGGTAGACTAGGGTAGGGGCTCAGTGGTAGAGCGCTTGCCTAGCATGTTTGAGGCACTGGGTTCAATTATCAGCTGTATATAAATAAATAAAATAAAGGTATTGTGGACACAACTAAAAAAATATTTTTTAAAAAAAGACACATGAGGGGCTGGGGTTATGGCGCAGTGGTAGCGTGCTCGCCTAGCACGCATGAGGCACTGGGTTCGATCCTCAGCACCACATAAAAATAAAGATATTCTGTCAGCCTACAACTAAAAAATAAATATTAAAAAAAAAAGACACATGAATAAGAACCGTTATACAAAGGACAATAGATCCAAACAGCCCTCAAATACTGCAATTATCAGACAAGCATGTACTTTTGTTTTTAAAGTATTTTTGAAGAAATAAATCTAAGCTTGAGTTAAAAGTTCACTTGATGGGGAAAAGAATAGTCTCTTCAACAGATGTTTCTAGGACAATTACATTTCCACGTGAAAAATAATGAAGCTACATTCATACCTCATACTAAACCTAAAATTAAGCTCAAAATGAACCAGTGACTTAAATGTAGAATTAAGCCAAAACACTTTTAGAAGGAAACATAAGGATAAATCTTCACAATATTGGATTTAATGATGAATTTTTTGATGTTACAATAAGAGCACAATTGACATGAAAAAAAAATCAAAACTAAAGACTTCTGTGCATCCAAGGACATCAAAAACATGAAAAATATGTGGAAAAAATGTTTGCAAATCACCTATCTGACAAGGGATTAATATCTAGAATATAAAAAGAGCTCCTACAACTCAATAACAAAAAGACAAACAACCCAATTTTAAAATGGGCCAGGCAAATAAATTAAACAGACACGTCTCAAAAAAATATATATATATATATGAAAAAAGTGTTCAATGTCATTAGCAATTAGGGAAATGCAAATCAAAACTACACTGAGATTTCATCTCGTACCAGTCAGAATGGCAGTCGTCAAGAACACAAATAATAAATGCTAGACAAAATGTGGAGGAAAAAAGGAACGCTTTTACACTGTGGGTGGGATTGTGAATTAGTACTACTACTATGGAAATGAACATGGAGGTTTTTCAAAAGACTGGGCATAGAACTACGGTATGACCCAGCTATATAACAAACACTTCTCAGTATTTATTCTAAAGAATTATAAGCATCATATTACAGGGATACATGTATACCCATGTTTATAGCAGCACAATTCACAATAGCCAAACTGTGGAACCAGCCTAGGTGTTCATCAATGGATGAATGGATAAAGAAAATGTGATATATATACACAGTGGAGTTTTATTCAGCTATAAGAAAAAATGAAATCATGTCATTTGCAGGAAAATGGATGGAACTTGAGACCAATATGTTATGCAAAATAAGTCAAACTCAGAAGGTCAAGGGTTGTATTTTTTCTTTCATATGCAAAAGTTAAAGAAGGAAAAGATAAAAAAAGATGGGGCAGATCTCATGAAAATCAAAGGGAGAAACTGCACTGATATTGGCCAAGTTATATTGTTATATTGTTACATTGTTATGTGCAGGTACAAATATGTAACAACAAATCCCATCATGATATACAACTGTAATGCACAAATTTTAAAAAATGCGAAAAAAATGGGCCAGGGAATTAAACAGATATTTCTCCAAAGGACATATACATAAGTGGTCAATAAGCAAACAACAAGATGCTCAACATCATTCTGAAAATCAAAACCAGGATATACCACTTTACACTTACTAGGATGACTATAATTTTTTAAAAGGAAAATAAGTGTCGGTGAGTATATGAAAAGATTGGAATCCTCACACCTTGCTGGTAAGACTATAATGTGGTTCAGCCACTGTGGAAAGCCATATGGTGGTCCCTCAGAAAGCCAAACAGGAACTTTCCATTGGACTTCGCAGCTCTGCTCTTAGGTATGTAGCCCTCCTCACAAAACTGAAAGCAGAGACTTGAACAGATATGTATATGTCAATGTTCATTACAGCATTATTCACAACAGCCAAAAGATGAAAACAATCAAAGTATCTACTAACAGATAAATGGACAAAGTGATGCATACACACACAATAGAATATTATTTACAAATATTATTATTTGTTAATATTTTTATTAGTTGTTGATGGACCTTTATTTTATTTATTTATATATGGTGCAGAGAATTGAACCCAATGCCTCACACATGCTAGGGAAGTGCTCTACCACTGAGCCATAACCCCAGCCCTATTTAGAAATATTATTAAAAAGAAATAAAATCTATACCCTGGTGAACCTTGAAAACATGCTATCTGAAATAAATCATATACAAAAAGACAACTGATGTATGGTTCCGCTTATGTGAAATATCTAGAACAGGGCAATTCATAAGAACAGAAAGTAGAGTTGGTGTTTGTCAGGGGCTGTGAAGGAAAGTAGGTAGGGACTAGAGAAATATTCCTTAATGGATGCATAATTTCTACCTGATATGAGTGAAAAGGGTTTGGAAATAGTGATGAGTGTACAACATTGTGAGTGTAATTAATGTCACTGAATTGTACATGAAAATGATTAAAATGGCAAATGTTATGAGAAAAATGTTTTTTAAAAGTGAGGCTTAAATATTTTGGCAGGGAACTGGAAACTATGCACTGACTAGCAGATTTGGAAAAGATATATAAATTCAAGAGCTGATTAGAAAATTGGAAATCAAGAATCTAATAAATTAAACAATATATTTGATCTGGCTTAAAACAGAATTTTGAACCTAAAGATACATCAGAAGACATTGTTCACAATGCTGCTGAGACAAAAGGTAGAAGAGAGGCTAAAAAAAACAGAGGAGATAGTGAGAAACTGGTTATTTTAAACTTAGAGAACAGAAAGGAGAGAGAGAATGAATGGGCTGAGGGAAAAATTGGAAGAGCTAATAGCTGATAATTTTCCAGAATTGATGAAAGGCATGCATCTATAGAGTAAAGAAGTCAAATGCAACCTGAATAGGACAAATAAAAAGAAATCCAGGCCTGAACACATTCATAGTGAAACTGCAGAAAACCAAACACAGGGGAAAAAAAATCTTCAAACAGCCTGAGATAAAAAGATAGATTAACTTCAAAAGAGCAATTGTTACACTGACAGTTGACTTCTCTCCAGAGATAATGGAAGCCAGAAGAGAGTGCTAAATTGTCTTCAATATGCTGAAAGAAAGTAACTGCCAACCTAGGATGCTAAACCCAGGGAAAGTATCCTGTTCAGAATGAAAGCCAAATAAAGTCTCGATAAGATGTGAAAAAAATCCCTGGAGCTGACTGAAAATAGACCTGCACTAAGGAAATGCTAAAGGCTGTATTTTAGGCAAAAGAAAAATAATACCAGATGGAAAGTCAGATATTCAGAAAGGAATAAAGAGCACAAAAAGTGGTAAAGCTAAGTAAATGGTGACTGTATGAAACAACAATATGATGTTAGATTAATAAATTTGCATATTGTTAGAATACATGGCAATGTATCAGGGGAAGATAAAATCAAACTAGAACATTTTTTGGTTTTTGTTTTGTACCAGGCATTCAACCCAAGGGCTCTTAACCGCTGAACCACATCCCCAGCCCTTTCTCTTTAACTCTTTTTTTTGAGACAGTTTCTCCCCTAAATTGCTTAGGGCCTTACTAAGTTGCTGAGGCTGGCTTTGAACTTGCAATCCTCCTGCCTCAGCCTCCTGAGCTGCTGGGATTGTAGACATGCTCCACCATGCCTGGCTTGAGTGTTTTAAGATCTTGGATAGTCTAAGAGAAGAATAATAGTATTGATCAACATTAAACTATGGTAAGATAAAGACAGTTATCACTTGTATGGAAAACATTCAAAGAGCAGAAAGATGTTATACAATTGTCAACTGAATAGAAAAAAATGAGAATTTTAAAAAGTCTAAAAGGAAGTCAAGAAAGAACTGAAAAAAATAGAGCAAGCAGCACAAATGTCACAAAATAAGATCATAGAATTAAACCTAAATTACATTAGTAATTCACGTTAGCATAAATAAATTCCTCCAATTAAAAGGTAAAGATTGTCAATTGGGAGAATAAAACCAATTGTTGTTCACACACACAAAAGAAACAACAACAAAAACAAAAACAGGCATTTCAGAATTTTGGAGTATAAATAATGGAAGTGCACATTGGGAAAATACTTTGGAGCAGAATTTTGCACTAAACAATCTACCAAGATTTATCCAAACATATGTTTGAGTCAGCCTTCCTTATAGGAATATATCATCCAGTTGTGTTTATTTTAATGTACAAAGATATACATATATGAATTTTCATTGCAGTGTTGTGTATAATAGCAAAGGGATGGTCTCAACCTAACTACCAATAGTTAGATGCTCAATCTTAATAACCTACATAATGGCACATCATTCAACAATAAAAAATGAATGAAGTAGACTCTGATGTGTTGATAGTGAAAGATCTACCAAATAAAGTATAAAGTAGGAAAAAACAAGGCACCAAGCAATTTGTACAGTGTAATCCTTTTTGAATAATAGAAAAATTAATACATGATTTTGCTTATTCATGAATTAAACATTTAAAAAGAATAGTTAGACACATAACCAAAACAGGCAGCTTTCCCCCAGAACTGCTGTCCTTCTCACATAAGGCATGGTGTGTCAGTATAAATTGCACCTAGTTGGGTTCTTTCATTATCAAATAACTGGTAGTAATGTTGAATGAAGCTGGATCCAATCTGCTCCCGAATTGGCTGGTCTCCCATTCTGGAGCGTCACCCAGCCATCACTGAGACCTGAGAGGCTGGCACAATGGCAGTGGCAGTGGTGCAATCTACCTCATGTAAGCAAGTTTTGCAATTGAAAACAGCCTCCTGTGCGGCTGAAGCATTCCCTTGGCCCACCCACTTTCCCTTTTTGCCCATAACACACACACACACACACACACACACAGCACCTTCTCATTCACAAAAGTTCTCTTCCTCCGGGCAATGTGAAAATCCTCTTGGATAGCATTCACATTCGCACAGTATGTTAGAAATGTAAGTCAGGGAAACTTTAATCATCACAAACGCAGTGGGAAGCAACTGCATGAAATTTGACAATTTAAACATTATTGTGATCTTAGAAAATTGTGATGCCTTTTTCTTTTTCAAGAGGGTCAGACTCCCATATTCTTTTCAAGCAATACCATTTTTAAGAGTTTTATTGAGTTATAAGTTGCATACTGTTAATTTACCTGTTTTAAGTGTATGGTTCAATGGTTTCCAGTATATTTATAGTTATGTAACCATCACTATAATGTAATTTTCGAACATTCTCATCACACCCAAAAAAACCCTAGTGCCCATTAGTATTCTCCTCACTTCCTGAACTCCCAACCCTACATAACCACTAATCTTTCTGTCCCCCTAGATTTGCCAGTGCTGGACTTTTCATATAAATGAAATCATACACTGTGGTTGTTTGTTTATGGCTTTTTCACTTAGCATAATATTTTGAGGTCCATTCATGTCATATTATGAATAAGTGTCTCATATCTTTTTTATTGCTGAATAGAATTCTCTTCTATGGATATACCACATTTGTTTATAGGTTAATGGACATTTGAGTCATTTCTGCTTTGGGGCCATTGTAAATAATGATATAAGGAGCATTCAGGCACAAGCCTTTATGTGATCATATATCTTCAATTTTCTTAAATATATACCCAGGAGTTGAAACTACCAAACTATTACTCAAAGCAGCTGTATCACTTTACATCCTCACCAACAAGGTATGAGTGCTCCAGTTGCTCCACATCCTTCTTTCTTTCTGACAGTAGCCACAAAGTGGGTGTGAAGTGGTTAGGCCATTGTCATTTCCTTCTTCCCATGTGCCATTTTCTGTTGTTTAAACTTACATGAAAATCTAAGTTTAAATAATTGTGTGATATCCAACTCAACATGCAAAAAAAAAAATCTCAAATAAACCAAATCCAGGTAGGAGTTGGAACATTTTTCTTATATTCCTCATCGTTTAGTTGGGGTGGAAAACTCCACAGTGAGCCGAGGTATATGAAATGACTTTAAAATCAAATTAAAAAATAACTTCCAGCATATACCTTAGGAGCAACGAACATTCAGCACATTGTCTACGTTCCATACATCTGGTGTTGTGCAGTCAAGACTCAAGTTCAAAATGATGCACTTACCATCTTCCAAGATTCTCCATGACACTGGAAGCCTAGTAGGATGTCTGGTTCCAGCAGCATAAAGGGGAGATAAGAGAGACTGGTCCTATAGTTTGGATGTGGAATATAGCCCAAGGTCCATATGTTAAAAGCTGTGTAGTCAGCTTGGCTGCATTGGAAGTTGGTAGAAACTTTAAGAGGTAGGCCTAGTGGGAGGTCCTAAATCCCTGGGGCATACTCGTTAAGAGGAAGTGAGACCCTGATCTCTTCCTCTTTTGCATCTGACCATGATGTGAACAGGCCTCTTCCACTGTGATGCCCTGTGCCACCACAAGTCCAAAGCTATGGGACCAGTGGGTCATGGACCAAAACCTCCAAAACTCTCTTTCCTCTTTACAAGCTGATTATCTCAGTTATTTGTTACAGTAACAGCTGACTAATGAAGATGGCAAGTGACAACCCCATAAAAAGAACACCCACTTCTCCCATGCCAAGTGTGCAGTGGTGATGAGATCTTCAG
Source organism: Xerus rutilus (assembly GCA_028644305.1). Taxonomy (NCBI): domain Eukaryota; kingdom Metazoa; phylum Chordata; class Mammalia; order Rodentia; family Sciuridae; genus Xerus; species Xerus rutilus. The sequence goes on from CM053405.1 coordinate 125,292,784, forward strand.
TGTCACTTTGAGAGAATTGAGAAGGTAATGCAGAATGTAATCAGAGTCAACCTCCGTCACGTAGGAGTATTCAAAAAGTTTAGCTGTGGCCAGGTGCGGTGACGTCCACCTGTAATCCCAGTGGCTCAGAAGGCTGAGACAAGAGGATCATGAGTTCAAAGCCAGCCTCAGCAAAAGCAAGGAGCTAAGCAATTCAGTGAGACCCTGTCTCTAAATAAAATACAAAATAGGGCTGGGGATGTGGCTCAGCTGAGTGCCCTTGAGTTCAATTTCTGGTACCTTCCCCCCAAAAAAAAGAAAAAGAAGTTTAGCTGTGAACCAGGAGCAGACGCTAAGAGTAAGAGCCGGAGATGGAGAGGGCACTATCCTGTGAAAGTAAAGCCTGGTGAGAATTCAGGAAACAGTAGCATGGCGAAAATGGTTAGGAATCTACACAGTTAATATGAGTGCCCTGTGTTCTCAGACTCTGACCTCTGCTTCAGCACTCCTCTCCTGAGCAAGGGTATAAAAAAAATGCAGGCTGCAGAGCACCCTTCCTGCTTCACTGAAACAGCATCCTGAGGATTCAGGCTCAGATGTATGCATTTTAACATGTTCCCAGATGATCCTTAGGCTCTCTTTAGTATGAGAATCACAAATAAGGACACACACACTCAGCTTCTAAGGTGAATCAGAACTCCTCCCCACTCCCTGTTGACTTTTCAGTTCTCCACGTGCACTGGGTGCATCCTCACTGGGAAACCATGCAAACATCAATAAACATGCACATGTAACTCCAAACCTGCTGGGCCTAGAGAGTGAATAGCAGCAGCAGCCCCTGCTCATCATGGCGCACCCACTCTGTACCAAGAACTGGCTAACTGCTTTACTCACATTAGTCCATTTCATGTTCACTGGTGAGGAGGATGCCCTCATTGCTCCCAATATACAGATGATAAAACTGAGACTCAAGTAACACGTGCAGTGTTTCCTGGTCCACACGGCTGGACAATGGCAACTTCATGTTCTGGGCTCATTCATCTCCAAGACCTATGATCTGTCCACTAGCTGACACATAACACAATTTCTCAACAATAATTGTAGAGGAGATGGTGGAGGTTGCAGCATTAGCTGATGGTGAGTCTTTGGTTAATTAAGAAACTGTATTCCACAAGGCCAACCCAGGGCATTATGGTTAAGAATGATCTTGCTGTCTTTCCTGATCATCTTGATCTCTGCCCCAGAAGGTGTTGTGGGCTCCTGTAATCTCCTTCAGGCATTTTTTCATCTCAGTGAAGAAGGGTCTGAGATTGAGTTTGGGAAGAGATTGAAAACCAAAGCTCAGAGGAACAGATTAAAATGATTCAGAGGCATCCTGAGTCAGGAGGAAAAAAAATGATAGAATTTTGATGATGGAGCTGCTAAAGGGAGATAAGACACCTGCTCCTTCTCAGAGGGAGGAGAGAAGAAGGGAAGAAACAGGACAGAGGAGCAGTGATAAACAGGGTGGCAGGAAGATAAGGACAGAATAAGGACAAGACCAGAGAGAAAGGCAGCAAGATCAGGGCTCGCTGAAGGAGCGTGGGGCCCAAGCCGTTTCCTTTTTTTCCCTTCTTTTCCTTTTCCTTCTTCTTCTTCTTTTTCTTTCTTTCTTTTCTTTCCTTTTTTTTTTAAGGTTCTCAGGGTATACTTTAAAAAGATGGAGGAGGGAAAATATGTAATAGAGCTTAAATGCTCAATCCTGATCATGCTGTCTCTTTACCTGAATATGAGTTAATTTGGAGATGAGTCTAAACAGCCCCGTCTACCTTCATGCCCTTTGCTGCTACCCCACCCATCTCCAGACTGGTCATATTCCTGTAGACTAAGGATGAAGAAGAGCAAGTCATCTTTCTAAGGCAAGTAGGAGACAGACAGAGGAAACCAAAACCTCACAGCTGAGTGACTGTGCCACATTGAGAGATCACTAGGATGGTTTTATACACTTGGAGGGGCCAGAGCACTGGGTAAAATTCCATGCTTTGGAATTGTACGAGAATTTGAATCTCTAGTTTCCTATATGATTTGAATACGAGGATATCCCTTTCACCAAAAAAATTCTTGTGTTAGGCAATGCAGAATTGTTCAGAGGTGAAATGATTAGATTATAAGAGAGAACCTCATTGGTAGATTAATCCGCTTGTTGGATTAATAATTGGAAGGGTCTACTAGGTAACTAAGCAGGTGGATATGGCTGGAGGAAGTAGGTCCCTGGGGGTGCAGCTGGATCTGTATCTGTCCATGGTCTGTCTCTCTCTCTCTACCTCCACTTCCCAGTTGCTATGACCTGAGCAGATCTTCTTGGTCATGCCCTTCCGCCATGATGATGTTCTGCCTCACCCAGACAAATGGAGTAAGCAGACTTTGTATTGAATGCTCTGGAATCGTGAGCCCAAATAAGCTTTTCCTCCTCTAAGCTGTTCTCATGGGACATTTTGGTCATAGTGATGAAAAGCTAATTAACACATCAGCTCAACTTTGGACCAGCCAATTTCTCCCTCTCAGCTTCCATTTCCTCTCAGTCAAACAGGAATAAAACTAGCAACCACTTCAGGGGGATACTATTACCATTAAAGACAATAATGTATTGAAAGTGCTTAGGGAAGTATCTGACCTACTCTAAGTACTCAAATAATATTAGTGATGTTCATTAGTCCTGTTATGAGATCTGAGCAAACAGCGAGGTACGTGAGCATCCCATAAAGATGATATTGATCTATTGGATTAAGAATGATTCAGGGCAGAGGGCCCAGATCCGCCCACAGGAACCTCCATGGGTGTCCAGCCAACAGGAGACCAGGGACTGCTACCTCGAGCCACTGAAGAGCCCACACTCAGGGGCTGGCACATCCTGTTCCTACTTGACTACATCCCCCCATCGCAGTGCACAACGTGGACCTCATCATCACCTGACTGCCATCATCTTCACTGGAGCCCCGTTCAGGGACAAGGCAGACCACAGGTTCAAGGGGCCACCAGGCAGCAGCGATTGCCACAAACAGTTTGACTTCAGCGGCCAGCAGTGGAGCACAGCTGCAGCGCGCGGGGCCCCAGCCCAGGGCTCGAGCCCGGGATTCTCCCCAGGCGGGCAAGGCCTGCTTCTGCGCAGGGTGCCTGGCTCCAGCACCCACCTAGCCGCGCAAGACCCCTAGCAGTTGCTCCTGTGGACGGACCATCTCCTGAGCAGGACCCCCGGCTGCTGTTCTTTGTGGATCTCCATCTAGCGTGGCGGAACTTCCTACACCAGGGGGCATCGCACAGCACCTAGGAACAAACTTTGGCAAAGCTGATTCACCCTGCTGTGAAACCCACACCCAGAACCAGTGGGGAAAGTCCAGCAAGCAACGGACAATGCAACCTACTGGAGGTGAAAGGAAGCATACCTGTTTATTTACATTGAGACTTTTTATTTTTATTTTTTATTATTTTTATTTTTAAAAAAATTTTTTTATTCTTATTTTTATTTTATCCTTTATCTTTTTCTCCTAATATTCCTATTGTTTAATCTTTTTGTTTTATTTCTCTGCTCTTTTCTTCTTTCTTTGTTTTTCCTTTCCTCTTTTCTCTCTCTCTTTTCCTACCCTCTAATCCCCAACAGTTGTGAAACCAAGTATTTGTTATACAGTGGAATATGGTAGATTGGGATTTCCGAACTGTATACTAGAGTGGTATTATATAGTCTTGTAACTCCCACTTGCATATGTTTTATTTTTCTTGCTATCATCTCTCCTCGCTGTACTCTTTTCCTCCTCCTTACTGGTCTTCTCCAACTCTCTGTCGCTCTTTCTAGCAATAGCCAACTTCTCTCAGATTCCTTTTTCATGCTTTTTAAGATCTAATAACAATACCCTCACTTCCTACTACCCCAACATTCTATCCTACACCCCACCCTCAAGTTTCCCTAGCCCACCAACAGAAACTATAGACCCTTGTGCAAACTTATTGTTTACATAATAGATTGTAAAGGAACTCATAATTGTTGCATATCATGACTAAACTGTAAATGTATTTGGGAGCTATTAGGAGCTACTTGGTTTGAAACTATATATTGCTTGTATTGAGCTCAATCAATATTGGTATCCCCTTTAAAGGAGAGGTATTAAAACCCTGCAAGGAAACTATACCCATATAGGAGTAAAAACTGCAACAACTTGTATCAGCAGAGCTAGAAGGAAAGACACACAAACATCATGAAAAAATAAGGGAAGAAAGTGCCTCAAACAAACCAAGATACTACACTACCAGAATCCATGGTCAGTACAGCAGAAGAAATGACAGAACAGGAATTCAGGATGTACATAATTAAAATGTTCTGTGACTTAAAGAATGATATAAGAGAGCAAGCCCAGTCAGCAAAAGAACATTTCAATAGAGAGATACATAGGCAAATACAGGAAGTAAAAGATCACTTCAATAAGGAGATAGAGATTCTGAAAAGGAACCAAACAGAAATCCTTGAAATGAAAGAAACAATAAACCAAATTAAAAACTCAGTAGAAAGCATCACCAACAGATTAGACCACTTAGAAGACAGAACCTCAGATACTGAAGACAAAATATTTAACCTTGAGAATAGAGTTGACCACACAGCGAAGACAGTAAGAAACCATGAACAGAACATCCAGGAACTATGGGATGACATTAAAAGACCAAACTTAAGAATTATTGGGATAGAGGAAGGCATAGAATTCCAAACCAAAGGAATGAGCAATCTATTCAATGAAATAATATCAGAAAACTTTCCAAATATGAAGAATGAATTGGATAATCAAATTCAAGAGGCTTACAGGACACCAAATGTACAAAACTACAACAGACCTACACCAAGGCACATCATAATGAAAATGCCTAACATTCAGAATAAGGAGAGAATCTTAAAAGCCACATGAGAAAGGAATCAGATTATATATATATATGGGGAAACCAATTAGGATCACTGCAGACTTCTCAACCCAGACCCTGAGAGCAAGAAGATCATGGCAAAGCATATACCAAGCGCTAAAAGACAGCGGATGCCAGCCAGGAATCTTATATCCAGCAAAATTAAGTTTTAGATTTGATGATGAAATAAAAACTTTCAAGATAAACAAAAATTAAAAGAACTCACAGCAAGAAAGCCGGCACTACAGAACATTCTTGGTAAAATATTCCATGAGGAGGAAATGAAAAACAACAATGAAAACCTGCAGAGGAAGGAGCTACACTAAAGGCCAATCAAAGGAGAAACCCTGTCAAGTTAAAAATTAAGAACAAACCAAAATGTCTGGAAATACAAACCATGTCTCTGTAATAACAATTAATGTCAATGGCCTAAACTCAGCAATTAAAAGACACAGATTGGCAGATTGGATTAAAAAAAAAAGACCCAACAATATGCTGCCTCCAAGAGACTCATCTCATAGAAAGAGATACTCACAGATTGAAGGTGAAAGGATGGAAAAAAATTTATCACTCACATGGACTGTGTAAACAAGCAGGAGTCTCCATCCTCATTTCAGATAAAGTAGACTTCAAACCAAAGTTAGTGAAAAGGGATAAAGAAGGTCATTTCATACTGCTTAAGGGAAGCAAACATCAACAACACATAACAATCTTAAATATCTATGCCCCAAACAATGGGGCAGCCATGTTCGTCAAACAAACCCTTCTCAAATTCAAGAACCAAATAGAACCCAACACAATAGTGTTGGGTGACTTTAACACAACTCTCTCACCACTGGACAGATCTTACAAACAAAAACTAAACAAAGAATCTACAAGACTTAATAGAACAATCAATGGTCTAGACTTAATGGATATATATAGAATATTCCATCCTTCAACAAGCAAATACACATTTTTCTCAGCAGCACATGGATCCTTCTCCAAAATAGATCATATGCTATGCCATAAAGCAAGTCTTAGTAAATACAAACAAATAGAGATACTACCCTGCATTCTATCTGACCAAAATGGACTGAAACTAGAAATCAATGACAGTTTAAAAAAAAGAAGCTGCTACAACACCTGGAGACTCAATAATTTGCTATTGAACAATGCATGGGTAACAGAAGACATCAGGGAAGAGCTAAAAAAATTTTGGAGGTAAATGAGAACTCTGATACAACATATCAAAATCTCTGGGACACTATGAAGGCAGTGCTAAGAGGAAAGTTCATTGCATTAAGCTCATATATTCAAAGATGTAAAAGTCAACAAATCAATGACTTAACACTACAACACAAAGCCCTAGAAAAAAGAAGAACAAAGCAACACCAAAAGAGGTAGAATACAGGAAATAATTAGAATCAGAACTGAAATCAATGAAATTGAAATGCAAGAAACAATTCAAAAAATTGATAAAACAAAAAGCTGATTCTTCGAAAAAATTAACGAAATTGACAAACCCTTAGCCACCCTAACAAAAAGAAGGAGAGAGAAAACCTAAATTACTAAAATTTGTGATGAAAAAGGAAATATCACAACAGACCCTGCTGAAATACAGAGGATAATCAGAAACTATTTTGAAAACTTATATTCCAGTAAAATAGAAAACCCTGAAGACACTGACAAATTCCTAGAGACATATGACCTACCCAAACTGAACCAGGAGGACATACATGACTTAAACAGATCAATTACAAGCAAGGAAATAGAAGAGGCCATCAAGAGCCTTCCAACCAAGAAAAGTCCTGGACCAGATGGATTCTCAGCTGAGTTCTACAAGACCTACAAAGAAGAACTAACTCCAATACTCCTCAAATTATTCCATGAAGTAGAAAGGGATGGAACCCTTCCAAACTCTTTCTATGAGGCTAGTATCACCTTGATTCCAAAACCAGACAGAGACACGTCAAAAAAGGAAAATTTCAGACCAATATCTCTGATGAATGTAGATGCAAAAATTATCAATAAAATTTTGGCCAATCACATACAAAAGCATATTAAAAAAATAGTGCACCATGATCAAGTGGGGTTCATTCCAGGGATGCAAGTTTGGTTTAACATATGGAAATCAATACACGTAATCCATCACATCAATAGACTTAAAGATAAGAATCACATGATTCTATTAATTGACACAGAGAAAGCATTTGACAAAATACAGCACCCTTTCATGTTCAGAACACTAGAGAAACTAGGGATAGTAGAAACATACCTCAACATTGTTAAAGCAATATATGCTAAGCCTAAGGCCAAGATCATCCTAAATGAAGAAAAATTGGAAGCACTCCCTCTAAAAACGGGAACAAGACAGTGATGCCCTCTCTCACCACTCTTATTCAATATAGTACTTAAAACTCTAGCCAGAGAAATCAGACAGACAAAGGAAATTAAAGGGATACGATTAGGAAAAGAAGAACTCAAACTATCATTATTTGCAGACGACATGATTTCATACTTAGAGGATCCAAAAAGTTCCACCAGAAAACTTCTAGAACTGATAAATGAATTCAGCAAAGTTGCAGGATATAAAATCAATATCCATAAATCAAATGCATTTCTATACATCAGCAATGAGTCCTCTGAAAGAGAAATTAGAAAAACTACTCCATTCTCAATAGCCTCCAAAAAAATAAAATACTTGGGAATCAATCTAACAAGAGTGGTGAAATATCTCTACAACGAAAATTACAAGACACTAAAGAAAGAAATTGAAGAAGATCTTAGAAGATGGAAAGACCTACCATGTTCCTGGATAGGCAGAATCAATATTATTAAAATGGCCATACTACCCAAAGCGCTATACAGATTCAATGCAATCCCAATTAAAATCCCAAAGTCCTTTCTTATAGAAATAGAAAAGGCAATCATGAAATTCATTTGGAAAAATAAGAGACCCAGAATAGCCAAATAAATCCTGAGCAAGAAGAATGAAGCAGGAATCATCACAATACCAGACCTTAAACTCTACTACAAAGCAATACTAACAAAAACGGCATGGTACTGGCACCAAAACAGACATGTAGACCAATGATACAGAATAGAAGACACAGAGAGTAATGCAGAGAAATACAGCTATCTCATACTAGACAAAGGTGCCAAAAACACACATTGAAGAAAAGATAGCCTTTTCAACAAATGGTCCTGGGAAAACTGGAAATCCATATGCAGTAAAATGAAACTAAACCCCCCTATCTCTCACCATGCACAAAACTCAACTCAAAGTGGATCAAAGACCTAGGAATTAGAC
>CM053405.1:125301474-125374848 GCA_028644305.1 Xerus rutilus
AGTAAAGCAGCCACTTTAATGTTTATAGCAGCACAATGGACAATTGCAAAACTGTGGAAGCAACCCAGATGCCCTTCAATAGGTGAATGGATAAAGAAACTATGGTACATATACACAATGGAATATTATTCAGCAATAAAAGAGAATAAAATTATGGCATTTGCAAGCAAATGGATGGAATTGGAGAACATTATGCTAAGTGAAGTAAGCCAATCCCAAAAAACCAAATGCCGAAGGTTCTCTCTGATTAGTGGATGCTGATACATAAGGGGGATGGGAATGGGGAACATAGGAGAAATGGAGGAACTCTGGATGTGGCGGAGGGAGGTGGAGAAGGAAAGGGGAATGGGTATAGTAAAGATGGTTGATTGAGATCAGCATCACTACCCTTGGTGTATGTATGAAGACACAAATGGTATGACTCTATCTGGTTTGCAACCACAGAAATGGAAAAACTGAGCTCTATATATGTACTATGATTTGAAATGCATTTAAATAAATTAATTTTAAAAAAAGAATGATTCAGGATACTTGGTTCTCATTAACAATGGGAGAGATCTGAATCTGCTTCTCTTGTGATTCCACTTATTCCCCCTATAAAATGAGGACTTGCCCTTCCTCAAACTTAGAGCACTACTATACATTTGAAATATTGAGAAAATATGAAGCAGTATACAAATAGAAGGTGGGATTATTTTCATTTCTGCAACATTGGACTTTGATAAAGCCAACTACTCTCTGTCAAGCTTGTAACATTCCATTGTAACTACAAATTCTTGCCATAATTTGCCTTCCCTACCAGGTCTGGATATATCAGCTCCATTCCTCTGTTGACTTATGATGCTTCCATCAAAGGTATAGTTGCAAAGTTTCAAGGTAGGTACACTAAACTTCCACACATTTTTCCCATTTCTCTTTTTGTTTGAGTTACCTCAGAAATGCTTCAGTCATTTGGAATCATAAGATGCACCATAAAGATAAAAATGGCTTTGTAAACTGCCTGGAAACAGAGTATGGGTTGTCTTATCCATTACCATATTCCAGCACCCTGCGGGACCCTTTGACATCTAGGACAAACTAGCATGCAGTTGTTGGATGATATGGCAGAAATTGAGGTTGTGTACCCAACAGCCTCCCATTTCCTCAAGCTAACTGATCCTAATTTTTGTTTCAGTGACAATGTGTCTAGCCTAGGGGATGAATTGTGATTGGTATAAATTAGTCCTGGTAATCTCAATCCCTTTTCCCAAGGCTGTTTTCGTGACATGATTCTGGACAATGAAATAGATAGAGAAATCTTTAATAATTTCTATGAGCAATTTCTCCTTTTGGTAAAAAGTTATATTAGAGGAAAAGTCCCCTTCATCACTTCCTTTCTTCCCTCATGGAATGTTTTTTTGTGGACCCTATCAAAGCTGTAGCAGCCTATCTTGCAGTCAGGAGGGAAGAACCAAGAAAGTCGAAGAAACCTTTCTAATAATTCATCCTGGAAGCTGATGAACCAGCCCCAAGAGAGCCCCAAGTCCAGGTTTCTAGTAATATGAAATAGAGTTTTTAGTAATTGAGTCACTATTTTTAGTTTCTCTTACTGCTGAATGCCATCTTAATAAGGCAATGAATGCCTATCTGCTTTCCAGCAGGAGTTTCCCACGGTATTAAGGTACAAGAGGGCAGTCAGTTGTGTCTTTACCATGCTCCCAGTTCTACAACCAAGATTTCCACTTAACCAATCCCCCCACATTTCTTTTATAATCTTCCTGTCGCTTCATTATCCCTGTGCTGTCTTCTAAACAGATGGATACCCCTACCGTGACCCTCAGACATTCCTTCCCTGTTTATCTTTTCTGTTTTCTCATTATCACATCCAAAGACCAAACATTACATCTTGGCTGTTAGTTACTTTAATAAGCCTCTTTCATAATAATTGGTCATTATCTTGGCTTCTCAAATTTTTTTTTCAACAATTTTATTGATCGTTTCCTTGGGCAAAATCAGGTGGGGGCACTAAAACCACATAAGCTTGTAACTTTAAGCCAAGCTTTATCCCGATTAATTAGCAGCATCACTTCCTGGTGTAAAGCTTTCCTGCCCTTAGAACAGTGGTTTGTGAACACTGCTGACATCATCTGAGGTGCTCACAAACTCCTAATGCCTGGTCTCTCCCATGCCAGTCAAATCAGGACCTCAGAGGGAAGCCAGGAAGCACGATTTTTTAAGCTTCCTAGGTGATTCCAACATGCCACCAAGACTGAAAATCAATTCTTTAGACCAGTGCTTCTAAAACTGAAATATGCATGTGAGTCCCTTGCAGATTTTACAAGTTATACTGTAGATTCTAATCCAGTAGGTTTAAACTAAAGTCTGAGATTCTGAATTCTAGTAAGCTCCCAGGAGAAAATACCAGTGGTTTGAGCCCCACATTTTGAATAGCAAGGGTCTAGAACCTAGATCTGGTAGTATTCTATTCTAACACTGGATCAAAGCGAGCTAAATTCTACTTGAGACCATCTACACAGTCACAAGAAAATCAGTTACTACCACCAAATCAAGTGGAGGGCCTGTGAGTAAAAGGACTGGGAAAGCGGTTGCCTTTGATCTCTAGTTATGGACTTAGATTGATCAACCATCACAGTTTGTCCTGGACTAGGGGTGAGGGATTGGGTTTCCAACACATGGGACTTTGAGTTTTAAAAGTGGCAAAGTCCCAGGCAAACTTGGACAAATGGGTAATCGTAGTCAGGGGGCAAGAGAGTAGCCAAGCTTCACTCTTCTGCTTTGTATTTCCTCTTTATGGGAGCAGCAGTGCACCACAGGTCAGCAGAAAGCTGGGAAAGATGGCTTGGTGGTTGTAGTTAAGGGAAAAAAAAATGCTGAGTTGCCACAAGAACCTCATGGATCAGTGGCTGTCACTCTCAGGAGGGCAAAAACCAGGCAGATGCAGTTGAACTTTGAAAAATCCAAGTATTGAGTTTTTGACAGCCGCAGAGGTAAGCCTGGAGAACACAGAGTAGGTCCCTGTTCAAGCTCTGGTTTGCTTTGTGACCTGGAGCAGCAACCCAATCCCTGCCTGGCTTCAGTTTCTTCAGCTAAAAAATAGGGGTTGAATTGAAGGATGTGTGAGGATCTTTCCTGTTCCCAGCCTCTGCTGCTCCGTGTGCAACCTGGGTCATGCACATGACTGCGTGACACTACTTTTTCAGGTCAGGCAGAGCGAAGCCACCTTCTGTTCCATGAGCAGTCCTTTGGGCACCCGCCTCCTGCAGGCTCCTTCAAAACAGCAGTAGCATTCATCTTATTCCAGAACATGTCCCCTTCCCCGCACTGTCCTTTGATGCTCAAACACTGAGAACTCACAGAACTTTTTTTTTTTTAAATACTGTAACATGTTTACAAATCTAAATGAAACACTATTCCTAGAGTCAGACTTGTGGTTTCCAGTGGCTTCCTCCTTCTGCTCCTGCCTCCATCCAGGGAGCCTTCTTCTCCACTTTTTATTTTCTTTGGAGAGACAAAGACTCTCCCCAGCTACCCATTGCTGATTTCCTGTTAACCTTTCATTAAGCCTGCTGACAGCTGGCTTCAGCTCTTCATGAGTTAGTTCAACACATTCCCATTCAATGTGTCCCACTTGGCATCATTAAGGTTTCTGCCAGGTTCTCCACTCGCTGCTTCCTCTGCAAATGCAAATCAGATTCTGAGTCAATAATATGAGGAAAAAGGAAGACGGAGCTACAAAGGGGCTGGGATTGGAGAACCATCGAACCATCGATATACACTCAGGTTCCCGTGGATCTGAGCAAACTAAAGTCTACTTGGGTCCAATGCAGGTCAGTGCTGCAGAGCCTTATGCAAAAAGTCGTAAATTAGAGTCCATGCTGAGAAGTGCAGGGTAGTGGTCAAGAGTGCAGAGTCTTTCAACCCTGTTCCAATTCCAGAGGTTGGACATTGTGACCTTGGGCAAGCTCCTTTACCTGCCTGTGCTTTTGTTTTCTCAGCTCCAAAGCAGGGGGAATATATCTGTTTCACTGATGCTTCTTCGGGGATCCAGTGAGATAATGGCTTTGAAACACTTGGTAGAATATCGAGAATACAGAAAATGCTCATTACAGTTTGTGTGTTGCCTGTTTCATTTAGCCTAGAAAGCCCAAGGTCAAGGCTAAAGAGGTTGCTTTGAATCTGCAAGGTTGGATTTTGGACTTACCCATAACCATCAGCTACAAGAGCCATGTGCTGCCTCAAAGTCTTGCCTCAAGGAAACTGGGAAATGGCATGATCCCATTGCATGGCACTTTCCACATGCATTTGGTCTCATTTAGACTTTAAGCTCCTTGTGGGAAGCAATTGTCTCTCCTGGATTCCCCCTCCCCAGCACATGATAGATACTAGGAATTTGGAGACAGCTACCAATTCATCCCAATTACATGAGGAGAGAACCAGAACAATTCCACCAACTACTTTCTCTGATCAAAGAGTCTCAGCATTATATATATTTTTAATTAATTTAAAAAACTCACCTCTTTTTTTTATTTTTTAAATCTGTTCTAATTAGAAAAAAAACACCTCTGACTCCTACTCCCAAACAGGTTACCTTTGTAGCCCACAGCCATGCATTGTTTGCCTGGGACATTGTTTTAACTAACTTGGCATTTTTGTGCCCTTAACTGGACACACATACACTCCAACTGCCATAGGCCACATGATCTCCCCTTGCCTTACTCAACTGTTAGCAGTTACCTGGCCTGTGACCCACCAGTTTGTCACTGTGCCTCAGGCAGAGCCTAAACCTGCTTATCTTATCTAGGGCTGAGGGCTGTAGATGGAAAGGGCTGGAATCCAGGAGACAGAGATCTCAGATCTGCATGGAGAAAAGACAGTTTTGTCACTGCAAAAGGAGTGCGGTGGTTACAGTTAGAAAGCTACTGCAAGAGTCCCAGCAGCACTACAGTGACAGCTTCAGTGAGGGGAAGCAACAGGACTTCTACCTGCTGGTGCTAGAAACTCTAAACCCTCTGTCTGGCCAGGCTCATGGTAGAGGCAGAATTTTTGCTTGAAATCTCAATCCAACTGGTAGGGATGATTATGCTGTAAGAGTCTGCAAACTCCAAGATGCATCAGAATCACCAGGAGGGCTTGTTAAAACACAGACCTCTAGGCTCCATTCCCAGAGCCTCTGATTTAGTTGTTGGGGAGGGGAGGGTAAGAATTTGCATTTCTAACAAGTTGAGATGGTGCTAAAGTTGCTGGTCCGAGTGTGTGGTTTGAGAATCACCAGGCTAGAACAGGGTACCTATTAGGACTACTTTGGGACATTAAAAAAAAAAAAAAAAAAAAAAAACCAGATGGTCAAGTCACACTCTGGACTGAAATAATGTTTTAAAGGGTAGGACTCAGAAATTGGCATTATAAAAAGGAGGAGGAGAAAGGAGAGGAGAAGGAAGAGAAAGGAGGAGGGGGCAAAAGAAGTGAGGAGGGAAGGGGGGAAAGCAGAGGGGAAGAGGAGAGGAAGGAGGAGGGGAGGAAGGGAGGGGGAAAGAGAGAGGGAAGGGGAGAGGGAGAAGGACTGAGAACTACTAGGCTAGAGGTTCCTGGAGGCCACCACCAGTTCAATACTACAATTGCATATGGAAATGTTTCTTTTTTTGACCCAGGAGTTTCAGAAAAATATTTAGGAAGTGATTGAAGATGGCTTCTTGCAAAGAAGAAAAATAGTCATTGAGCTTAAGTGTTTTGTTTCAGAGGTATTTTCTATCTTCTTCTAATCAGACCCAAGTTGATAATCACTGATGGTCGTTATGGAAGATGGACAGGGGCATGGGCTAAATTAAGATGGGCAAATCAGGGGCTGGGGCTGTAGCTCAGTAGTAGAGTGCTTGCCTAGCATGCGTAAGGCACTGGGTTCAATCCTCAGCACCACATATAAATAATAATGAATAAAATAGATTCATCAACAACTAAAAAATATTTAAAAAAAAAAAAAAAGATGGGCGAATCATTGACTCACACAGTATTACAACCTGACTACCTTTATTGGGTCATCTAGCCCCATCTCAGTTTTCTAGATGGGGAAATTGAGACCCTGAACCTGGCTTTAGACCCAATCTCAACTCTGTTTCTAAATAAATGTTTTGTTGAATTTTTTTTTTAGTTGTGGATGGACAGAATACTTTATTTTGTTTATTTTTCTGTGGTGCTGAGGATCGAACCCAGTGCCTCACACATGCCAGGCAAGTGCTCTACCACTGAGCCACAACCCTAGCCCCTCTAAATAAATGTTTGAGTTCAGCACACTGGTCAGTTGTTATTAGAATCTTAAGCTCATGTCAAGACTAATGCAACCAACAAAACCTAAGGAACCACGAATCCTCTGCTAGTTGCTTCTCTGGCTTGGGCCACATCAGTCATTCTGCAAAACACCAACTGAATGAGCCAGGCTGCTCAGGGACCCATTGTTCTCCAAATGTGCATGTGGGAGGGAGATTTTTTTATTTTTGTACAGGAGATTGAGCTCAAGGTTACTTAAACCACTCAGCCATGTCTCGGCCCTTTTTTTGTATTTTATTTAGAGATAGGGTCTCACTGAGTTGCTCAGGGCCTTGCTAAGTTGCTGGGGCTGGCTTTGAACTCGACATCCTCCTGCCTCAGCTTCCTGAGCTGCTGAGATCACAGGCATGCTCCACCTCACCTGCCAAGCAGGGGATTTTTATTAATTGCTGGATGGATCAGTGTCCTGTGAACTAAGAGGACGAGGAGCTTATAGGCTGTATCGGTCAAATCATGAGACTGATATTTTTTTCTCTTTCCTAAAGGTAATGTCAGTAGAGTAGAAATCCAAAAGATGTTGACTTGGAGGACTATGTGCTTATGCCATCAATGTGCTATTACCCCAAACATGCTGGGAAGCACTTCTGAGAAATACCCTTTAGATCAGTTTTACCTTCTCCACTGGCAAGCCAGAAGCATCTCCCACTCTGGCACACATGTTTACACTATTCATTCAACAACTGTTAGTTTTGATCTCTCTCTTAGGGTTTCTCATGCTAGTATCATTAACGTTTTAAAATAAACATGTTCTTACTGAGGAGAAAATTGCCATGAATTTATTTAAAGCTATGTACTTGGATTGCCTGCTGTCCCATCCAGACACCATCCCTGTCATTCACCACATTTGGCTCTGATGGACTCTGGCTGATGCCAAAATTAAATTTCCCAATAAAGAGTTAATATAAGACACTATAGTCACCTTTAAAGATACTAGAACATGAAAAGAACAGAAAAAAACTGGGGAATTTCAGGAATGAATCAAAATGATGGTGTGATTCCACATCATTCCTGCATTATTAATGAAGCACAGATCCTGGGCTGCTCAGACAATACCTGCTGTGGGACCCTGAACTCAGAAAGCTGAGCAGAAAAAGTAAAGATACAAACATGTATAACATGAAACCAACTAGGGTGGTGAAAGGGCCAGAAATCATGTCTCAGAAGCAAGACAATAGAGAGAGACATGAAGTTCTCCTTCAATTCTCTAGAGAGGTTCCAGGTAGAAGAGATTGGACATGTACTCTGTACCTCAAAGAATTCATCTAGGACCAATAAGCACATGCTATCTGGAGACAGACTTTGCTTCAAATATTTCTTAATCTCAGAACTGCCCACAGATTGGCTCAACTCCTCCTGTGGTGTGGTAATGAGGTTACTCAAGTATTGTATGGAAAGTCATTTAGCAGCGATGCTACAGAGATGACTAAAGCACGGACCAGAGAAGATGTGGTCTCTGAACAACCTTTTATGTGTGAAATTAAAATAAAACTGGACCCATGATATCAATGGAATAGTTGAAACTTAAAAAAAAAATTAAAATATCACAAGACTTAAGTGGAAATTTCAAGTGTCAGGGCCTTGCTCAATCCTAAGAAAAAGTAGCAAGTTAGAGATTAAAAAGCCCATCTTCATCATCCTGTTCGTGGTGCATGTCATTGAGGACAGTTTTACTTTCTCCAAGGTTGTCTAAACTGTAAAAAGAAGAAAAACTGGTAAGGGAAAACACTAAGAGCAGGGAAAACACACACACACATGCACACACACAGACTACAGATGCCGGCTAAATTACCCTGCAACTGACCAAGGCCATTAGAGTAAACAGTGCTTGGAGTCCCTCCTGTCCAAGCTTCTCATTTTACAGATAGGAAAACTGAGACTGCAGGACATAAAGGGCGTTTGCCAATCTATTATAAGAAGTTGAACTATTTTAGCAAAATAAAATATAAAATCACGGTCTAAATGCATTTATTTATCAAAAGGACCACCAAGCATGATGTTGGAAAGTCACATTGCTGAGCCTCCGTCTCCCAGCTTGTTAATGCTTATTTGTTAATAAACATTGAGTTCTCAATACAATGAATTAATGAAAGCAAGACCTTCATCAGCAACCTACACCAAATCTTTTTCTTTATTTCCCAAAAAGCTATAGAACAAGTCAGATATATAAAATTGATTTGCAGAGACTCTTCAAACACCATCTTTATAAAAACAAACAAACAAACAAACAAAACCCCTGCTTCCATGGTCTAACTGGGCAGAGGAATGAAATCCCAAGAATAATATTCTAAATGTTTTTTTCCCTTCATTGTCCCATCCTCCCAACTCTCCTCTCAGTAAACTCCAATTTAACAAGATATTTTTAAAATAAGTCACCCAGAGTTGAGCAAAGTTCAAGCGTAGAGTACAGTGACATATCACCTTCTTTATTTTGCATGCTACACTTCTATCAATGCCACCTGCCTTTGTATTTCCCTTTTTTACACATATAGTATTAACTGAGACCGAGGTTAATGTGAGCTAAATCCCCACACATCTTTTTCACCTCTAATACCACATCTCTCCAATGCTGTGTTTAATCAGAACACAAGCATGAGTCATTAAACCACTGGGTAGGATCTAATCATTTGTAACAGCTTGTGTAATCATTACAACAATCAGTCATGCAAGATGAATTACCTCTTGTGTTTCTGCAAACAATTGGTTTTCACAACTTTCCCTGGAAAGACAAGGCCACAATATGAGGAGCGTAGTGGTCCTAGAATGAGTGGGGTGTTGGAGAAAGCCCTCTCTCCTTCCAGAGAGCCCAAAGGGAGGCCTCGGGACAGGCGCTGGCCAGGAAGCCACTCCTGTCCCCAGATCAAGCTTGCTGTTTCCTGTACCCGAGGAGAAACCCTGAGTCACTCAGCTTTTCCCTCATGGGGGCAACCGTGGAGCTGCTTCATTGATAAGCCATCCGCATGCCCAGAAGTATTCATTTGGGTTTTCAAACACTTTAGTATGAGATCTACCCAGAATTTCCCCAAAACGATAACCATTACTTTGTATGACAGCCAATATGGCTGTTGGCTTCCATGAAGTTCCAAATTCCCTTTTGTAGTGTTCACCTGGGGCAGGTGTTGAAATACACAAATTTCACTCTTGCCAGAACCAGTTGAGATGGCTACTAGTCTCATCTGGTGACTGACTGCCCAGAAACAATAATTTCTCTCCATTTTACTAAGGATGCCAGTTACAGCCATGTGTCTATACTTTTCAAGAAAACCATAAACCCTGTGTTTCATGTCTTTGTATCCCTTTGGTGGGGCAGGGGTGGGGGTGCAAGGTCACAGACCAGTTTGAAAATTTATTACAAACAATGGACCCTGTCCCCTGAAAAATGCAGGTTTGGGCATATGAACACTTTTGTAAGGATTTCCAGGGATTCACATCTCCCACTGATGGCCATTTGTTGCCCCTGGGTTAAGAAAGCCTGTTTTTAGAAAATCCAGAAGCCCAAGATCATTCATGGTTTTCTTCCTGGGGCAATCCTAGCAAAGGGTTTCTTCAGCCCCATCACTCATGCAGGGATAATAGCACTTGCCCCTTAAGGCAGTAAGGGAGATGGAAAGACTAGCTCCTCAAGTGTCCCAGGTCAGGAATCACACAGAGTAAGAGACCAATCAGTGAAGGCACTCTTGTTTATCTTTTTTTTTTTTTCAAATGAAAACTCTACCAGGAGGACAATCCTCATAGCCATTAGTACCTTATGGAGATGAGTTTCCCTGTTACCTCCATGGCTGGGATGGGGACTGTGATAAGAGATGAGCCTATTTGAGGATGGAAGATAGAGACAGGAAGCAAAGAGTGCTAACTGTGGGGTCCTGCTAGAGTCACCCTGCTCTGAAGGGCTCCACCTCACTGGTCCTGTCGGGCATACCTCGCAGGAGAAACGTGGCCACCAATGCCAACAGCACGAATCCCAGGCAGGAGGTGATGATCACCACCAGGTTGATCCTGTGGTCCTGGTGAGACACA
Source organism: Xerus rutilus (assembly GCA_028644305.1). NCBI lineage: Eukaryota > Metazoa > Chordata > Mammalia > Rodentia > Sciuridae > Xerus > Xerus rutilus. The sequence continues at coordinate 125,311,810 of CM053405.1, forward strand.
GGCAGGGTGATTAATTGGCCCATTCATTTCAGAATGTCAACACTACAGGGTCACATCTGTCCCCATCATGCCTTCCAATCTCCAGCCATTGACCACTTACTACCCCATTTTACCCAATGTGTCTCAACGTCCAAATAAAGTCAGTCTTACAAACTAGATTTTTCAAAAAGTTTTTTTCTGAATACCTGAAACATTTTACTCATATCATTGAATTTTCCTAAGTCTTAGACATCAGGCATAAGGGACCATAGGGCTCAGGGGTCGGAGGATGAAAAGTAGCCATGCCGTGAGCTGTGTCAAATCTCTTTCTCGGCCACTGCCTAAATCCTGTGAGCTCCCTGGGGCCCTGTGCAGTTCTCTTCATGGCTGACTTTGGCTTCTAGAGAAAATAGGATGTTAGAGAAAATGGAGCTCAATTTCAAAATTTTCTACTGCAATGGTTCTTAAAGTGGAGTCAGGGAGCCCATGATATCAGAATGATTCTCGGGGATGTTATTTGCCACCTTCACTGTCTTTCTGTCATGAGTAGAGTTCCCCAGAGGTTATGTGATGGGTGATGACATCATCCAAGGCTCTCCCTCACACAGGATGTGGAAAGCAGGTGTGAGGTTCCCTACATCTCCCATTAGGTCAGACATTACCGAGAATTGTAAAAATGTAAAAACAATGCCATTTTCCTCACTATTTTTCAGTTGGAAAAAATATAGCTAGGGGCTGGGGCTGTAGCTCAGTGGTAGAGCACTTGCCTAGCATGCATGAGGCACTGGGTTCGATCCTCAGCACCACATATAAATAATAAATGAATAAAATAAAGATCCATCAACAACTAAAAAAATTTAAAAAATAAATATAGCTAGTTGTCATAAAATACATATATATATGTATATATATATTTTTTGTTGTTGTTGTAGTACTAGGGATTTAACCCAGGAGCACTCTACTACTGAGCTGCATCCCCAACCCTTTTTTTTTTGCTTTGAGACAGGGTCTCACTAATTTGCAGAGGTTGGCCTTGATCTTGTGGTCCTCCTGCCTCAGCCTCCCAAGGCACTGGAATTTCAGACATGGGCCACCGTGCCTGGCAAACATACACTATTTATGTTAATACAGAATGGGTTTGTTCTTTGTGGCTTTACATGAATCAGTAAGTATTTTTTAAATTTCTCAGTTATAACTTTTAGAAGAATCAAAGGGCCCTGACGCCAAAAATTTGAGAAGCGCTGCTCTGAGCCAGGCCTGGAGGCATCTTGTGGGAACTAGCCCGTCACCCACTGACCAGCCACACTCGATTTCCTTCCTCCCTTCCTGTCCCATTCTCCATCACACAGAATGCCAGAGACCATGGGGACAGCGGCAAGAAGGACAGTAGATTGTCTCTGAGGAGAGACCCCTTTCCTTCACAGACATCTGTACTGCCTGAACTTTTCACTGAAAGTGACTTCAATCATTTTTGTAATAATAAAATAAATGAAGGGAACCCTCAGAAATGAACAGTAATACTGGTGGCAGGTGTTGATTCTGCAGAATATCAATAGTCCTGGGCCACACAGAAGGAGCTCGTAATGATTTTGCATGTTATATATTACACACACACACACACACACATATATTGTTTGTTTTTCTTTCAAAGCATCTGCACTTGTAAAAGTGGCAATCAATATTATTTCTGCCCAAAGTACAAGTCTACAAATTATTTGAGTATTCCGTAATAGCTGCAATGCATTTTCCCCCTAGCAAGTGTGTTCTACCTAGTCCATCTATGCAAACCTCTACTGTGGATTTTTAAAATCTAAGTCAGATACTTCAAATACTTCACAGATCTTTTACCTCTTTTGATTTACTTTGCGTGGAATTTGTCATCTCGGATGCTGGGAAGGAAAAGAGAGAGAAATGGTTATATATTTCCTGTGGGAGAATAAAAAACTACCTCCTGAAATAGTTATTTTAAGGCTGTCTGGAATTTCAGCTGATCTGTTTAATGCTTTGATACCATCTTTCTTCTTTTGCATAATTTACGTAGGCATATCTGTTTTGATACAGTTCTAATTGGAAACTCATCTGTTCTCCAGCATTATCCCATAGCAACGTCCCCATTGCAGAGGTAGGTGGAATGAGACTCTGGGCCAGCACTCTCAGCTCTAATTTTTCTATAGACTCCAGGAGTGCATTCAGGATATTTTCCAGCATGAAAATTGGTCAGTATTTCAGTTGACAGGTATTTTCTGGGCACTTATTATAGGCTGCATACTGTGCTGGTCATACCTTACACCTCAAGGAATTTGCAACTCACTGCAGAAATCAAGTTTTTTAAAAAAATAGTACAGAGCCATGCCCTACATAGCAACATTTTGGGCATCAAGGAACCACATATACAACAATGGTCCCCTGAGATGATAACAGAGCCAAAACATCTCCATGATCTAGTGATGTCCCAGCTGTCATAATGGCATAATGAAATGCGTTACCTGCCTGCAGTGACATTGGTGTAAACAAACCCGCACTACCAGTCATGTGACAGTGTAGGCATACAATTATGTACCATATATAATACCTGACAACACATACCTGTTATTGGCTTGTGTATTTGCTATAATAGAGCTTTATTGTTATTTTAGAGTGTACTCCTACTTAAAAAAAAAATCTGCTATATAAAAGAGCATGCATGTCCTATGATCCCAGCAGCCCCAGGACATCTCATGTTCCCCATGTGTCTCCATGGCATCATTTTCTCTTGTGCTCAACTTGATCTTGTTTTTCTTCAAGACAGGGCAGGAGCAATAGTTCCACATAGCCCAGGGGTGTGGTAGGCTGTATCCTGAAGGTTTATGTAGGGTACACTCAACAAAATCCCCTAATCATGCATTCCTCAGAAAGGTCCCCATTTCTCAGAAGGGTCCCCATCATCAAGCAACTCCAGAATGTTATGTAACTAGTTGAAAAGATAACCAATTACAATTGTGCAAAATTCTATGAAGAAATAGCATTGGCTATCAGGGCATGGCTAGGATGGCAGGCCTGTTCTGAGGAGTTAAGGAAAGCGTCCATGTGAAGAGCAAGTTTCTTCTGAAACATGGAGTTAATTATTCATAACTGACAGTTCAGTGACAAGGGACTGTTGCTGAGAACCTATCCAGTGCTAAGAACCATTCCAGGCACTAAGAATGCTGAGATGAATATGGCACAGCCCCTACTTCCATCAAGAAATCACAGTACATTAGAGAAGAGAGGTCAAAAGATTATTTCAGCCTCACAGACCGAGGTGGTGATGTAGCACCTGGAGGCTGCTGGGGCGGAGAGCAGAGAGATACACCTGGCTCAATGTGGCAGTTCAGGAAAGGTCTTGTTTGGATGGAGCTCCATGAGGACAGAGTACCCATGTACCTGTTCAACGCTGGGACCCCAATGCTGCCTGAAGCATACTTTGGTACTCCCTAGATGCTTATTGAATGAATAACCCTTAAGCCCAGTTCAAGTGGTGTAAGAATTAGCCAAGCAGGTAATGGTGACCTGGAACATTCCTGGGTCACCATGGTGACAGTGAAGCTACAGAAGCAAGAAGTAATATGGCACCCTGTCTGTGGTGAGCAGCTGTGGGCAACCCCAGGGGCCAGGAGTGGCAGCAGAGAAGGGTGGGCAGAAACAAGTCCAGGAGGGTGCTGTTCCATGCTGAGAAGTCTCCTTCTGACTCTAAGGCAGGGAGAAACTACAGAAATATTTTGGTACAGTTTAGTCCAAAGCAGGATAGGAGAACAACCCAGCCAAGAGTTTGCCAGGTCTGAAGTTTAGAGGTAGTAGAAATGAAGAGTGACAGAGAGTTTCAGAACAGTTCAGAGAAGAGATAACAGGTTATGGATGCTGAATGTGGGGTAAGAAAGGGGTAAAAGTCTTCAGTTACTCCTAGTTCCCACCTGAGACACCAAGTCACTTCCTAAGGGTCAGCTAAGACTGGGGACAGGGAAAAGAAAACAGCAATGCAAGTCTAGGAGAGAGAGGGGAGGAGTTCTCAGAAGCAAGGAGCTCAAGGTACCCCTGGGACACACACAAACCCAACTAATAAGAAGTTGATGTATTTGAATGAAATTTTGGAAGAGTGCTTTTGGAGTTACTGATTTGGGAGTCATCGGTATCCAAGGAGCAGTTAAAATCCTCAGAGTGAATAAGAAATCCAAGAGCTGCCTGTCCAGAGAGAAGAGCAGGAATCATGGGGATCATCAGCATTAAAAGGTGGGCAGAGGAGGTGGAAGAGACAAAAAAAAAAAATAGAGGAAACAATCAAAGAGATCAGAAAGAGCAGTGTTGGAAGCCAGAGCAGAGGGAAAAGGCCTCCAGGAGGATGTAAAATCACATCTACAATAAAACCACGAAATAGAAACAGAATGTAAAAACTAGAGAGAGGGGGCCTAAATATAGTAGACTCCTAGGCTAATAGTTGCTAGAAACAATCATTAAATCCACCACCCTGTTCCAAGCTTACTTGCAGTTAAGGCAAAAGAAGAAATGTGCAGAGTTGTATACAGCTCATAATTGGTACCTTAGAGCTTATTTGTTGTTCAGGGAAAGTGACTTGTCCAATGCCTAGGAGCATCAAAACCCAAGGAGAAAATTCAGCATGTTTTCATATGCTACAACTAAGTTATTGTTGTTTTTCTCTCTGCTATTATCCCCTGGAGCTGGAAATTGCAGGTAAGAATTCAAAACTCCTACCCCTGTTCTGTCAAAAGCCTGTTACATTGTAATCACTTGTGATGGATAAGCCTGAAATTGAAACCATCAAAGGGAAAAGCCAGCCTGGGTCAGTTTTATCAAATCTAATCTGTGTTTTAAATTGGACTTGTCTAATGGGAGAGACATTTTGCAAACACTAACATTGCTGTAGGATACCAAAGAGCACGTTTTTTCCACTTCTTCTTTAGAGCAGGCTAAAAACCCAGAAGGCAAGCACTCCAGGGGGCTACAGTGTTGTGCACAGAATAGCAACGAGAAACATCAGTGAGTTTCTTGCTTTGGAAAAGCAGCCACGCTGGTGGGTAGGGATGGGAACTGAGCAAGTTGAGACCCCTGGCTGCCATGTTCTCTGTCTCCTCACCCTCAGATTCTCCAGGCTCTGGGCTCTCATACAGAACAACCAGACAAAGACAGAAGACTCTTCGAACTTTCTAGGAAACACTTTTGAGAGGGAGATTGTAGTGGGTTGAACGGTGCCCCCAAATCATGTCCACCTAGAACCTCAGACTAGGACCTTATTTGGGAGAAGTCTTTGTGCTCCTACCTCTCACTATCGCAAAATCAACTTGAAGTGAACCACAGACCGAAATGTAAGATCTGAAATTATGACACTGCTGAAAGAAATTAAAGGATGTGCTTCAGGATATTGGAATAAGCAAAGACTTTTTTTTAATATGACCCTTAAGGCACTGGCAACAAAAGCAAAACTAGAAAATTAGAATCACAGCAAACTGAAATGCTTCTGTATAGCAAAGGAAAAGATCAACAGAGTTAGGAGATAACCTAGAGAATGGAGAAAAAGATTTGTCAATTGTTCATTTGACAAGGAATTAATATTCAGATTATATATGAAACCTGAACTCAAGCATCTCAATAACAATAAATAAATAAATAAATAGATAGATAGATAGATAGATAGCTAATTTAAAATTCAGCAAATGAATCCATTCAGTAAATGGCAAAGGAACTGACACACTTCACAGAATAAATACAGTCGATCAACAAACATATGAAAAAATGTTCAACATCTCCAGCAATTAGAGAAATTCAAATCAAAACTACTCTAAGATTTTATCTCACTCCATTCAGAATGGCAATTATCAAGAATATGAGCAACAGTAAATGTTGGGCAAGGATGTGGGGGAAAAGGAATGGTCATACATTGCTGGTGGCACTGCAAATTGGTGCAAACATTATGGAAAACAGTATGGACATTCCTTAGAAAACTTGGAATGGAACCACCATTTGACCCAGCTATCCCATTCCCCAGTTTATCCCTAAAGGACTTAAAATCAGCATACTACAGTGATGCAGCCACTTCAATGTTTACAGCAGATCATTTCACAATAGCCAAACTATGGAACCAACCTAGATGCCCTTCAACAGATGAATGGATAAAAGAAAGGTGGTACACATACACAGTGGAATATTACTCAGCCTTAAAGAAAAATGAAATGATGTCATTTGCCAGGAAATGGATAAAGCTGGAGAATATCTTGCTAAGCAAACTAAGCTAATCCCAAAAAAATAAAGGCTGAATGTTTTCTCTGATATATGGATGCTAATTCATAATGGGGGGGGGAGCTTAGGGACAAATAGAGGTACTTTGGATTAAGCCAAAGAAGAGTGAAGGGAGGGTGGGATATTTTGGGTAAGAGGGACAATAGAATGAATTGGACATTATTACCTTATGTGCATATATGACTACATGACCAGTGTGATTCTACATCATGTACCACCAGAAGAATGAGCATTTATACTCTATTTATGAAGGATGTGTCAAAATGCATTCCACTGCCATGAATAACTAATTAGAACAAATAAAGTTTCAAAAAAGGAAAGTTGGGAAAAGGAACATGATATTCAAGATAATGATTAATGGGTTAGATGAATCAAGGAGATAGGAAGGGAGAGGAAAATATGGTTACATGTAGATGAAATTCGAAGTTATTAAAGGGTGGTTGTATCAACGTGTTACACTGGATAGTATAATGGGTATCTTATATTACAAATAAATAAATGTATTTTATAATTTTAAGATGTATCCTTTAATTCATAAAATAAATAAATAATAGCTGAATAAAGGAAAGTCCAAAAATAAAAAATAATAAAAATGAGCAAATGATCTAAATAGATATTTCTCCATGAAAATATACATATGGCCATCAAGTATAAGAAAAATGCTTATCAGTAATCATCAGGGAAATACAGATCAGAACCTCAAAGAATATCACCTCATTCCAGCTTAAATGGTTGCAATCAAAGAGACCACAAAAAAAATGTTGGTGAATATTTGGATAAAAGGGAACAATCATACAACCATTATGGAAAGCAGTATGAGGTTTCCTCAAAAAAACTAAAAATGGAATTGCCATATAATCCACCAACCTCACTACTGAATATATATCCAAAGGAAGTAAAATGAGTATGTCAAAGTGATAGTTGTACCCCTATGTTTAATGCAGCAACTTTCATAATATCCAAGATATGGAATCACCAATGTAGCCACGAACAGAGGAACAGATGAAGAAAATGGGATATGTATACGATATACAAAGGAATATTATTCAGTCATGAAAAGAATGAAATCCTGTCATTTGCAGCAACATAGATAGAACTGGGGGACTTTATATTAAGTAAAATAAATTAACCACAGAATGAAAACACTGCATGTTGTCACTCACAGGAGGAAGCAAAATATGTTGGTCTCAGAGAAGTTGAGCATAGACTGCTGGTTACAAGAGACTAGGAAAGGTCAGAGGGAAGGGAGAATGTAAAGAGAATGATTAATGGTTACAGAGGTGCAGTGCATAGAAAGAGTAACTTCTAATGTTCTATAGTAAAATAGGGCAACTATGGTTGATAAGAAGTAATTGTATACTTCATAATAGCCATCAGGATTTTTGATGTTCCTAAAACAAAGTAATAAATGTTTGAGGGAATGGGTATACCAATTTACCCTGATCTGTTCAGCACACACTATATACATGTATTGAAATATCACATTGTACCCCATAGATACATACAATTATTATGAGTTATTTTAAAACATTGAAAAATTTTAAAGAAAAACTTTTCCTGAGCTCACATATTCACCCAAACCTCTGATTAACATTAGATTTTTCCTTTAGGACAAGTATTTATTTCCATGAAAAACACTAAAATGGGGATTTCTTGGTAGATAAAATTCTTGCTATAAATTAGCAAACTGGCTTTATGGTCTCTGAATTTCTTCATCTGAAAATGCTGACATTTTACCATCTGATCTCCTATGTCCCTTTTGACCTTAATAATTCTGGATGTCTTATTCAAAGAAATTTGAATGACCTGAGGAAATTATCATTACATACTAATCTTTTAAAAGGATATAGTACTATCCTTAGTGTAAGGAATAAATGTGGGAATATTTAAAAGTATATACAGAAACACATGCATACCTCTTGCTCCCCCAAAAAGCCTAAAAAAAAATACATCTGACTTTGAATAGAAATATTATAGACAATTAAAATCTGTTGCCATTAGTACTTTTGTATAACTTCTAAATATTCTCAAATGTGAAAAATTTAGCAGTAAAACACTCTTTGTATCATGTGTGAATCATTGGAAACTCTCCAGGATGTCTGAGTCAAGAGCTGTGCATTATTTCTCTGAAGCGTTGCCGCAGTGACCTTCTAAGTGAAACTTGAAAAGACCTGTTAGAAACCCAGTAACCCACAGCCAAACAAGGGTTGGACAGGTGCTAGTAGAAAAGTACAGCCTCCTGGATCTAAAAGCATCAATAATGATGTCCAATAGAGATGGATCAATGGATGGATTAATATTGTTTTTATGGATAAGAAATTTTTAAATGAGTATCTATAAAAACTGATAAAATCTGAGTAGGGTTAATATACTAGTCAATTGAACTGTGCTGAAGTCAAGTTCCTGGTTTGGACAATGTATATCAGATGTTCCCACAGGGAGATGCTGGAGAAATGTATAGGACACTTCTCCATACTGTTGTTTGTTTTGTTTGTTTATTTGTTTTGTTTTGTTTTTGTATTTTTGCAATTATTTGTGAATCTAAAATTATTTCAAAATAAAAAATTTTTAAGGTAGGTGGACATGATCAAAGCAGGATGTATGCATGTATGGAAATGTTGCAGTCAAATCCATTAATTTTTACAATGAATATATGGTAATAAAAAAGACAAAAGTTTTTAAAAAAATTTTTTAGTTGTAGATGGACACAATATCTTTATTTTATTTATTATTTGTATGTGGTGCTGAGGATTGAACCCAGTGCATCACGCATGTGAGGCAAGCACTGTACCACTGAGCTGCAATCCCAGCCCCAAAAGTTTTTTTAAAAGTTGTTTAAGAACTATTTCATGAGGGCTGGGGTTGTGGTTCAGTGGTAGAGTGCTCACCTGGCACACATGAGGCATTGGTTTGATCTTCAGTACCACATAAAAATATAATAAAGGTATTGTGTCTACCTACAACTAAAAAAAATGTAACATTTTACATATATATGTATATAAAAAGTATTTCATATCATTTAGTCTAATTCATGCATGGTATGTACTAGCTTTGCCGAAAAGATTTGTTGAATAAAATTTAAAGTGAGTTTAAAAGAACAAAGGATGTGGGTTGGGGCTGTAGCTCAGTGGCAGAGTGCTTAACTAGCATGCGTGAGGGGCTTGGTTCAATCCTCAGCACCACATAAAAATTAAACAAATAAAGGCATGCTGTCCGTCTACAACTACAAAAACAATTTTTAAAAAAAGAACATAGGATGGTTTTGTAAAAGAAGAAGGAAGAGGAGGAGAAGAAGGAAGGGTGAAGAGGAGAAGGAGAAGAAAAAAAAGTTTATAAAAAATAATAAAACATTATGATGGTTTTCTTGGGCTGGGGTTGTGGCTCAGTGGTAGAGCGCTTGCCTCGCATGCGTGAGTCACTGGGTTCAATCCTCAGCACCACACAAAAAATAAATAAATCAAATAAAGATATTGCGTCCATCTACAACTAAAAAAATTTAAAAAAAAAACATTATGATGTTTTTCAAAGAAAGATATGAAAGGATATAGCCCAAACCATTATAGTAATTATTTTTTGCTCATGGAGAGGGGAACACATGAACTTTCATTTGATGATGTTTTAACCTTTTTTTTTTCCCCACAAGAGCATGTATTTATTCTGTAACCTGCCAAGTCAATAAATTTTAAAGATAACTATGGCATTAAGAACTTCACTTTTACCATCTAAGGACGTTAAACCCAGTAGGATAGGAAGCCATGTTCCATGGCTATTCCGAAATAGCCCTGGGAAAAAGTTGAGCGTCAGCCTGCCCTTTCCAAGGAACACCCTGAATCTGCAGGGATCAAGGGTTTGCAAAGTAGGGCCTGAGAGTCCAGTCCAGTTCACCAAGTGTTTCTGTACAATCCACAAGCTAAGGATAGCTTCCATATTGTAAGGCATTGCAGGGGAAGCAAAGAGAAGAATTATTATAACACATTACAACTCTACAAAATTCAAATTTCTGTAGCCATAAGTTAAGTTCTGTGAAGCACAGTGCCACCCATTTGTTTCCATGATAGGCTACGAGTGCTCTGCACTCCAGGGGCAGAGCTGAGTAGTTGCAACCCAGATGAGACTGTGGCCCACAGGCCTCAATGTACCTTTTGGCCCTGTACAGAAAAAGTTTGTTGGACCCTTGGCACAGTGAGTCTAATGGTGCCAAACAACCCCCGTGGAGTCAGAAAATTAAATGTATCCTATCTGAGCACATTTTTAATCTGAATAGCCTTCCAAAGAGACCCTTGGGTAATGACAGACTTTCCCTTCCACATGATTCTGCCTCAGGTGGTAGACTAGAACCCCCAATCTCACTCAACAAAGACCATGAACTATGTGCCATTCTAAACTGGCATCAAAATTTTACATCCAAGGTCCTCTAAGAATCCACTTTAATATCATCCCTGCTCCCATCCCATTAGTAATAATTTGCTTTAAATTACTAGAGACTGCAGCTCAAAATCAGTTTATTGAACATGTACTAGGCACCTGGCTTAGTGGCAAGCTCTTTATGTAAATTATCACATTTAATGCTTACAAAAACCATTTTATAGGCATGCAAACAAAGGTTGAAAGAGGTCGAATAGCTTGCCCAAGGTAACACAGATAATAAAAGGACAGTAACAGGAAATTTGAACCCAAATCTGAATGAGTCATAAAAGACTTGATTACAGTCATTCTAGGAGAAAAGAAAAAGAGACTAATAAAATCCTATTTGAAAACAAAAACTCTAATGAGAGGAATTCTGGCTGGAAATCAATGAGAAATAACTGCACTTCATCTTCGCAGTGGGTACATTTTAAAACTCATATTACATATATTGACTTATTGAAGACTCTGTGACTCATCTGGATCCACTTCCAAACAACATCAGTTCTGAAATCAGTCAGTGCAATGCTACAATCTTAATGCAATCCTGGGATTTTGAAAGTGACAATTGCAAGCCTTCAGAGAAGTTTCTTTTCTTTCATGAGTAACCCCTGGCTTATGCTGCCCTCTCTGGATCACTGGTGGTAGTTTTAAGAAATTCCAAGAAAGCCAAGGGATGCCCAAAATGGCAATTTGAATATTTTAGAATTGAGAATTCAAAATCACCTCCTCCGCTTCCTTTTTATTTATTTATTTATTTATTTATTTTGTCAAGAGGAGACATTGAAATCGGGAAAGAGAAGTTTATTTACTCAAATCTTCACAGTAATAAGTTCCAAGGGCAGAGACACGAACCTGTATTTGCTGACTTCTACTCAGTATTCACATTTTCTGACCTTGCCTGGCAGCACTAACAGACATGGGATTTCAGAACTCCCCTAAAAAAAGTGGAAACACACATTTACTGAACTCACATGTTTTCTTTTAATTCCAGAGGCCTCTACCTGGAATGTGCCAAAAGAATACCATACAGATACGCTTTAATCAATAAACCAAAGAGAAGAACACACAGGAGTCCGGTTGGTGCTCCTTAGCTACAAGAGAAAACATGGATGTGGTCTGCTTTTTTTTTTTTTTCCTCCTCACTCGGATACCAGTCTGAGGGTCTCAGCAAAGCAAGGATACGACCTCCACTCACATCCATTCTCACTGACACCCCTCTGGCATTCTGCTCCAACCAGATCCTTAACTCCAGGCTCAGGAGGATGGGGAGGCTCATGTTCTACCAAGTGGCCTCAGAATTATTGATAATACCAACAACAATAATGCAGCTACTGTATACAAAGAATTCACTACAAGCCAAACAACAGATCAAAGTGTTTTCCATGTTTGGCATCAGATAATCCTCAGAAAATGCTCTGTGGTGGGCACCATTATTGTCCTTATTTTACAGTGGGAAACTTGCAGCCCTGAGAGTTCTGGCAACTTGCTAAGATCACACAGCTAGGAAAGGACAGAGCAAATCTCAGAGCCAAGATTATCTACCTGCAGAGCCCAAGCCCTTATCCTCTGGGTTTGATGGACTTTGTAAAATGTAGGAAGAGCTCATGCAAATTTGGCTCTGCAAAGATCAGTGCTGGAAACCGAACACAATGAAAAGCAATCCATTTAGAATGGAACTCCAGTCATCTGCCCCCTACGTGGGTGCAGTTTCAGGGAAAGAGAGCCTCATAAACATTGACAGTGATGATTATTATGAGCACAATGGAAGCATCAGACATGCATGCAGCATATGTTGTTTCCTCTGAGCTTCAAAATGCTTCTGTGAGCTAAGTAAACTTGGAAAGAACAATTGAAAGAGGAAGAAACTGAAGTGCAGAGAGGTCCCAGACCATGCTCAAGGCTGCACAGCTAATAATGATTGCTAGTACATGGTACAGCAATGATTTCTGATTCCAAATTCCACTTCTTCCCTTCTTTCTGAGCATGCAGAGCTCAATACCCCTACCAAGTGCATGTGACAGGCTCTTGCCAAAGGGCATTTTTGTCTTTATTGATAGAATTGTTCCCAGTGGGGAGATCAGAAATCGTATCACTGAGGGTTCCCCATGGACCTTGCACCCCTGTGAAATCAGAGCTTCCTCTAAGAGCCTGGAAGCTCCTCCCTGGATCAGTACTTGGGGACATTTGTACCTGCAGAGGGGTCACAGTTCCCCATAGGTCCAGCTCTGTGTTCTATTTCAATGCCTCAAATTTAACTTCTTTTTCACTCTGTGTTTGACTTGCCAGACATAACTGTTCAAGCTTGACAACTGTCTTTGATCTTATTTGGCTGACCTTTCTGAAGGTGAGCTGCTAGATGCTAGAATTACATGAATTCAATTCCAACTTTATTAATAAAAAATACCATTTGCGCAGTGGATAGGATGTAATGCCACTGTGAGAAGAATCATGAGAATCCACTATCTGTTCTTCTGCTTTATCCCCCAGACTGTCAGCCTACCAACTGATTCAAGTCTGTGAGCAACACTGGGAATAAGAGATAAGACAGATCTTGCTAATGCCTCGCGGAAGATGTGGACTTTGAAATCAACAGCATCCAATTTTCTCTCTTCTAACAATGGCATTTGTGAGTAAACCTGAGCTCTGCCTCATTCTCTGCTCCCCTTTGTTTCTTCTGCTGAGCTTGAGCTGAGAATGGCAATTCCCCTTATAACTTCTTGATGTCCTTGATCAACTAAGGACCCAGAAAACTATCCAGTTCTGACAGGGCCCCGTTTTATCTATGCAAAACAGGGGAAACAGCTCTCCTCTAGGAGCCGTAAGAGTCTCACCAAGGGGCTGGAGACTCCTCCTCTCTGAGCTTTTTAAATGGTTCTATTCCTTAGTTTCCTTCTCTGTAAAATAAGCAGAGAGAACTGTGCTGCCTTCTCAGAACTGCAGCTTGGATGGCTTCAAAAAATCTCCCAAGGAAGATTTCTCACATATACAGTTTCTTGGCCATCCCAGGGGTTCGAAAGTTTTGGATTCAGCAGAGTGATCTCTATGTTTGTGAAACTCCCGTGACTCCACTCAAGGCCAGGTCTGGCATTTATAGATTGCATTGTCTCTTAAGTTCAAGCTCCTGAGCCTCCTCTTTTGGCACCTTCTCTCTCTTTTTCTTTTTCTTTTTTTTCTTTTTTTCTTTTTTTTTTTAATATTTATTTTTTAGTTGTAGGCGGACCGAATATCTTTATTTTATTTTTATGTGGTGCTGAGGATCGAACCCAGTGCCTCATGCATGCCAGGTGAGCACGCTACCACTGCGCCATAACCCCAGCCCTCTTTTTTTTCTTTTTTTTTGGTGCCAGGGATTGAACTCAGAGGTACTCGACCACTGAGCCACATCCCCAGCCCTGTTTTGTGTTTTACGTAGAGACAAGGTCTCACTGAGTTGCTTAGCACCTCATCGCTGCTGAGGCTGGCTTTGAACTCTTGATTCTCTTGTCTCAGCCTCCCAACGCCCTTCTCTCTTACCAGAGCTTGAATTGTCACTCCGTGGCCTCCCTGCCACAGTGCACAGTCCCCTTTCCAAAGGCATCGTTCTCTGATCAGCACTGGGGATTTCCCCCGTGCCCCCTGGGTCTCTTCTTGCTTTTGATACCTTCCTCTCTACCTCCTTACTGGCTTTTCTTCTCCCACCACTTTCTCCTCTGTGTTCCTTTGACAGGCGAGGGGGAGAGGGGACCCTTTTCTGCACCTCTTCATCTCTTCCTTCACCTCCCAATATCTCTAGGTGACCCTACAGGAGCTTCACTCATCCCCTTTCTGGTAATGACACAATAAAGTGTTTCAGAGGCCAGATTGAAGAGCCAAAGAAAACCACTGCTCAAACTCTGATAAGTTCCTTAGCCTCTCCAAACCTGTTTCTTCTTGCACATAATACTAGACTCTTCCTCACAGATCTAGATAATACCTTAGAAGGAAACAGTGCATCCAGAGCACTGAGCCCAGTCCTGGAATATAATAAGCACTCAATAATTGCAATTAGCAATGACTTTCAAAATAATATCTTTAGCCTTGAACCACCCCTCATGAGATAACACACAAGAAAACATGGCAGACTGGCGAGGTCTTAGCACTTACCTTGTGCATCACCACAGTAAGTATTTTGGTAAGAGATAAGTGCCAATGATGGAAGACACCCCTCTCCACCTGGCATCATGAGTCCGCCTAGACTCACACTTCTAACTGCCTGCTAGGCATTTCTCAGAGGCATTTCAATCATAAGATCTCCTACACAAAGTTTGCTCTTCCTCTGCGCTTCCCTTACCAGTTAACCCATTCCATCGGCCCAGTCTCCCAGGAGAGAGTCAGTGATCCCTCTTACTTTTGTCACCAAGTCCTCTTTCTCCTGAGTCCTATGTGATTGATGAAAACTTCTCTACTGTTCCTACTGCCAGATTTGGGTCCAGACTTTCTTCTCTTACCTGAAGCATTCTAGAAGCCCACTGGTTAGCCTGCCTGCCTCCAAGCCTGCTCCCCTCTCACATGTCTCCCACACTCCAGCCAGAGCATTTGTCCACCAAACAGAGCTGGAAATGACATTACCTACTGGAAAACATGAATGGTTCCTCCAGGGTCTGAAATGAAATCTAAATTCTTCAGCCCACCATTCAAGTCCCTAAGAACCTAGCCACAGCTTCCTGTCTCCATTAGATTACAACGGACTATGAAACAGTCTTTACAGAGTACATACTTGTATCCATCTTCCCTGTCTTTGCTCATGCTAGTCTTCCTACCCATGAGCTCTTCCCTCACCAATGAAATGATCTCATCTTGGAAGAACCAGTCCAAAGGGCATTGAGTAAAATCATCCCTGACCTTGGCCGTCCTTTCCAAGATAGAAACCATCTCTCGCTTCTTGGGGCCTCAGTGTAACTATTCATACCTCTATCTCAAAACACAGCACACCCAAGGATAGCTTGCTACCCCAAAGCCTGTTTACTACCCCTTCCAGAACACTGGCCAGGACTTCCTCATTTTTATGTTCTGTGCCACATACAGAGTAGCAAATAAAGATCATGTTCCCTTTTTCCATATGTCTAAACCAAATACCAGTGCACAAGATAAAGATAAGAAAATTCCATCTCCAACTACGTCTTCCTCTGACAATCTTTTGACTCCATGGAAAGTCAGCTTGCTTTGGACGGAGAAGCTTGTACTGGCTTTCAAAGAACACACAGTAATAGGGAAAAATGTTCCCCAAAGCATCCTTATCGCACTCTGCAATCATCCTGTTCCTGGAACCAAAAATGATTGATAAATAACAACAAAAGCTACTGCAAACATAACAAGCAAAGAAAAAGAAAAATGTTGCATTATCAGATCTACACCATTGCTTCCAATTTTACTAGATTTACACTAAAGTTCTTGGGTGCATTTGAGGGCATTAATTTTTTTTTTTTCAGAGCTGAATTGTTATACGTGGTAGCTGGGTTAATCCTGACAAACTCATACATGCATGGAAATCGATTCTAGTTCATGACCCTGCCTTTTCCCTTCCCACAGTCCCTCCCTCCTCTCTCCTTCTCCTTCCTCTACTCTGCTAGACTTCCTTTCACCCATCTATTAATTAGTATTTGATTGGTTCATTATGTAATCTTATCTTTCCCTCACTCTTTCTTTTCCTTTATTCTAGCTTCTGCATATGAGAAAAAAAAATCTACCTTTGAGTTTCTGAATCTGCCTTATTTCACTTAGCATGATATTCTGCATTTCCATCCATTTACTAGCAAATGCCATAATTTCATTCTTTTTAAAGGCTGAGTAGAATTCCATTGTGTGTGTGTGTGTGTGTGTATTTTTTTTCTTTTTTTTTTTAATTTTTTTTTAGTTGTTGATGAACACAATGTCTTTATTTTATTGCTTTGTATGTGGTGCTGAGGATCGAACCCAGGGCCTCACGCATGCAAGGCAAGCACTCTACTGCTGAGCTACAATCCCAGCCCCATATATATAATTTCTTAATCCATCCATCTACTGATGAGCATCTGGGTTGATTCCATAATTTAGCTATCGTATAATAGTGCTGCTATAAACATTGATGTGGCTGTGTCACTGTAGTATGGGGAAAAGTACCCAAATCTTTGGGGAAAGTACCCAGGAGTGAGATAGCTGGGTCATATGGTAGTTCCATCTCCAATTTTTTGAGCAATCTCCAAATTGCTTTCCAGAGTGACTGTACTAGTCTACAGTCCCACCAACAACCTACAATTGTTCCTTTCTCCCCACAACCTCGCCAGCATTTACTGTTGTTTGTGTTCTTGATCTTTGCCATTCTGACTAGAGAGAGACGGAATCTTGGTGTCGTTTTCATTTGCATTTTGAGGTACAATAAATTTGAATTAGTCTATCATTTTGACTTCATGCTGGTGATTGGCATAATGATCCATTTAGGATATGAGAAAAAGTGAATCCTAATACTTCAGAAGTGAATATGAAACCCTGCCTCAAGGAAGCTCTATTGAGAAATAATGCCTGCCAGTCCTGGGACAAAGGCCATCCACGCACATGATCAGGAGAGCTGGCTCTGGTGGCAGTTCTCTTCCTAACTCATTGCAAGGCCTCTCTCAAATCGCTGGTCTTCTCTGTGCCTCCATTTCCCAGTATTCCACACAACACTTCCCCCTACACCCAATTCTCACTCTAGGAGTTCATAGACTCGTGATTAAAATCCCTGAATCCTGGCTGTGAGTCCCAGCTTTCCTTCTGTCTAGCTCTGTGATTTTGGGTGAGACACTGCATCTCTGATCTCCATTTCTATGTAGTTGGAAAGTGGAGGTGAGGATGTCTGTCCTGGGTAGAATTTCTCCTGATGCACACCAAACACTTTAAAACTGGAGGAAACCATTGAACTAGAAGATTTGGACATAGAGTTGCCTTATAAAATGAACAACACACATCTGGAAGCCCTTAATGGCAAGCTAGACCACTGCTCTTTTTCAGATAGAACTTGATTTTCAAGTCTAAACTATAGAGTGGAACCTCTGTAAACTGAACAACATTGAGTATAGATTATGAAAGACAAAACAATGAGAGAATGAAGATCCCTACCCACAGTAATAAAGCCAATAATCACCAGTTCCACAGAGCAGCCTAAAAAGGAGTCAGTGAAAAGCTTTCAGAATCTCACATTTACTCTCTTAGTAGAGAATTGCTACCATGAGATTTTCAAAGATTTTATAACTTCCTCAAGTTCATAATTTTGTCACTCAAGGTAATTAGCAGTTTAAAAAATCATAAAACTACAAAATGTCTATGCATGTATCAGGAATAGCAAGTCAGTGGACAGCTAATACTAATGGCCTCTTACTATCCTTCTGAACTAGCCTAAAAATGAAGGTGTGTGACTGGGACTAGTGGCAGAGATGTAAAGAAAGGACACAGGAATCCTTCATGATGACAATCCTTTACCAGCCAGTCATTATACACTCATGCATTTCTTCACTTAACCATCTCTTAAAATTCCTTT
Organism: Xerus rutilus; assembly: GCA_028644305.1. Classification (NCBI taxonomy): domain Eukaryota; kingdom Metazoa; phylum Chordata; class Mammalia; order Rodentia; family Sciuridae; genus Xerus; species Xerus rutilus. The sequence continues at coordinate 125,329,973 of CM053405.1, forward strand.
TAGATGAGCATTGTTATTATCCTCATTGTAAAGTTTGAAGGAACTGAGATTTAAGAAAGGATAGAGCAAGTAGGAAAAAAGTCACCACAAAATGACAATGTAATCATGAGCATTCAGGTCCTCTTAAATCCCAGCCAAGGCCACCCAGAGACCATGAGAAGGACTAGAAAGAAAAGATTGGAGATGTTGAATCAGTTAAAGTGAGCCTGAGGTACAATCAGTAGGGGACTTAATCCCAATCCACTTCACTGGGCTCTGTTTGCTCTGGTTTAGGAATCCATAAACAATGGTGACTAGGCTTTAGGAAACAATTTGGGAGAGATCATTGCACATGTTTTTCTTCCTAGCAATAAATGAAAGGAATCCTCTTTAGAGGGTTAAGAGTTTGCATGCCCCTACTAGACTTCTGAGAGGGAGAAAAAAATCTTTGTAAGATCTTCATCAGAGTTTTCATTGTTGCTGTGTGTGTTTGTGATTGAATTATGGTTCCTAACCATTTGAGAGATTGTAGAAATTTCAGAGAATCCAGTGAAATTTCTGAGCTTTTCCACAGAAAACTGTATACACACAAACACATAAAACCGTACATATAACTTCAGGGGATTTATGCTCCCCACTCCCACCCAAAGTTCATCCACAGACAATCCTCATTAAGAACATAGTTTAAAGTTGGACATAGTGGGCTGAGATTGTGACTCAGTGGTAGAGCGCTTGCCTAGCACCTGTGAGACACTGAGATCAATCCTCAGCACCACATAAAAATAAATAAATAAAATTAAAGTATTAAAAAAATGTACGTAGTTTAAAAATCCCTGAATCTGGGGTGTGACTCTCAACTCTCCTCTGTCCAGCTGTGTGATCTAGGGCAAGTAGTTCCACATCTCTGAGCTCCATTTCTAAGTGACCATAGAGTGGGCATAAAGACATGCTACTCTTGGGCTGGGATTGTAGCTCAGCGGTAGAGCGCTTTCCTTGCATGCGTGTGGCCCTGGGTTCGATCCTCAGCACCACTTACAAAGCAATAAAATAAAGACATTGTGTCCATTTACAACTAAAAAAATATTAAAAAAAAAAAAGACATGCTACTCTGAGGAACTCTAAGGATTTAAACTAGCCCTCAACCATAGAAGCCTTGCTATCCAAAAAATTTGTAAAAAAAAAAAAAAAAAAATGGAGAAGGAATCAAGGACAATTAGTCAGTGAAAGAAAAACCCACAGAGATGTGCAAGCCCTTTAAACTGCATTACAAGTTTTTTCATGAGAACGAAGAACTCTTATTCTGTAAGAGGCTCCAAAGGGGAGATCAGGAAGAAGCAGCATGAGACTGTGAGAGCTGGCTTAGAGTCGGAAAGACATTGGTTAAATCCAGGCTTCCCATCAACTTCCCATGTTCACCTTCATGGACTCTAAAGAGAGTGATAACTCTACATACCTCATAGGAATCCATAAAATTAAAAGAGATAATACAAGTAAAATGTACAGTGGAAAAAAAAGAGGGAAGACCTCAGAACGTATTGGCTTCTTTAATAAATTCTCTTATCTTCCATTTCTTTACCTGTAAAATGAGGATCATAGTTGTATCCACCTGAAGATCACTGTGAGATTTAAATAAGAATATGGACGTAAAAAGTTTTCAATCATCATCTAATATACAGTTAAGTCCTCAACAGGTGATGACCGCAGTTATACTATGTTTCATTGTAACCAGAAAATGGGAAGATAAGGTGATAAGTGAAAGGAACATGACCTTTTATTTCAGACTAGAAGCCCAGGTGAAGTAAAGTCATATTTAAGAACATGTAATCAGCCAGGTGTGGTGGCACACGCCTGTAATCCTAGTGGATCAGGAGGCTGAGGCAGGAGGATCGAGAGTTCAAAGCTAGCCTCAGCAAAAGCGAGGCACTAAGCAACTCAGTGAGACCTTGTCTTTAAATAATATACAAAATACAAAATAGATGATGTGACTCAGTGTTTGAGTGCCCCAGATTTTAATCCCCAGTAACTCCTGAAAACAAAAAGCAATCAGAACTAGACTTCCTAGATCGGGTACCTGAGAACTATTGACCTTGGGAAATCTAGATAAAACAGGTCTCTGAGCAACTGCTAGGAGCAACCCTTGACACTTCAACCTGGACCCACCCCATGACACGTGCTCAGTAAATTCCAGTTTCTTCCATCATGATTCAATATGACACAGAGTCTGACTGGTCTTGGAGCACGCTCCTCTTCAGCTTCAACCTATGAACACTGCAGCAAGAGCTCTCTCTCTCCTAGGATTTGGTCTAGGAGGAGTGAAATTAATATTATCAGGGATTGTATAGAAGATAAGAAAAGAGATGCCATGTTATTCCTTTGTAATTCTATATAAAATATCTAATGGAATGGAATAGAGAATAGTAGTTTGGGGACACTCTTCTGACCCCCACTGTCTTCATAGTTGCTTCTTTCTCTTTTACCAAAATGTAGTTCCCCAACTTTACCCCGACCCATGAACAAAGAGGGTTTGGATCTTGTCTCCCAGTTTCCCTTTAGCTATCAACTCCTATTCCAGATCTTCACACTGTATGCGTTGGTGAAAGCCAAAGCTTTTCAACATCAGATCACACTCTCCTTGCATCTTAATTTATAGTCTCACTTCACAACCGCCCCCTCCAGCTTCACTCACTCCTTTCTCTTCTCTCCCACCCTGTGAGTGTTGTTACATTGACTCCTTCAGAGTTAAAGGATGGCTCTTTTCTAACTGACATACATACAAAAAGATGCTTAAACTCTCTGTTAATCAAAACAAGAAAAGAACAAGATGACATGTTCTCTGGAGATTGAAAAAATATTAAGCAAAATGGTCATATCAAGGGTAGGGAGGATATGGGAAAGCAGATATTCTGTGGGTGGGAAAATAAATTGGCACAGTCTTTCTCAAGGACAATTTTGTAATAGCACTTAAATTGAAAAGTGCACAGTTTTTTCAACCTAGCATTTCTACTTCTTGGTCACCAAACTATCTAGAAAACTACATGCATAATTGCCTAAGGAAGCATGCATATTCAAGAATGCTCACAGCAGCACCATTTATAATTGAAAAACACTGGACCAACTGAAATGCCATTGAATAGGCAAAAGATACTGTGAGTACCCATGGTATGAAATATTATAGAGCAATTCAACATAATGATGCAGGTCTCTATGTAGGCTGAAAAATAAATGGTCCAATATACTTCATTAAGTAAATAATAATATTTACTTAAATAGCATATGCATTATATAACATGCAGTACCTTATTGTATATGATATGATGGCTTAAAACACACACACACATATCAGAGAATGAAAAAAAGATCTAGAATGGCCATCTTCAATTAATAGCAGTGATTATCTTCAGGGGTGAGGAGGCTGGGATTGAGGACAGGGAATCAAGGAGAATTTCATTTCTGTCTTTATGTGCATTAGTATAACATTTGTGTGATTTAGAATAAGTAATGGTCTGACAAATGAGCAGTGATTTTCCTACCACTATTCTTGGCTTCAAGTCTGAAGGTGCTAAAGAAGAAGGAAGAACTCAACAGAGGAGCTTTGCAAATGAGCATGGGAGGGCAGAAGCCAGCTCCCCAAGGCTTATAACAGGTTTCACTTTCATCCCAGCTCACAGGAGGATGTGGGATATGGCCACAATGGAACCAAATGAGCAGAATCCTAAGACATGCAGTGACAGATTGTTCCTATGGCCAAAGACAAACCAATTGCAAGAATGCAGCTCCCCTACCTGGTTGAAGAGAAATCACTGGATCACCAGTTTCCCCTGGGTCACTCACTATCCATGTCACCTGGGATGTAGATGAAAGCACCCAAGTTTCAGACCCTTTGGAAGAACAAAAGGAAAAGAGTAAACAAACATCCCACTTTCAACAACGAAAACTAAAGTCTTTGGAATTAGGAAGAGAAAAAGGAGTACCATGCAGCATATGGTATCAGGGAAAATATGCCAGAGATGTGCCACCTGCTACCAAGGAGAATCACAGGAAGTAGGAATGCGCCCTCTCTCCTCCCTCCTCTCCAGGGCTTCAGGGATGAGCAAACTGCAAGTGCTGCCCTAATGCAAAATTGTCTCAGGTAGACTTCAGGGCACAAATGCCTCAAGGCCTCGAGGTCATCCCTAGTCATCTGTGTCAACACTTTTTTCAGCACCAGGGATTGATCCAGAGCCCCTTAACCACTGAGCCACATTCCCACGCCTTTTTATTTTTTGTTTTGTGACAGGGTCTCACTAAGTTGCTTAGACTTAAGTTGCTGAGGCTGGCCTTGAACGTGCGATCCTCCTGCCTCAGCCTTCGGAGTGGTGCCACCATGCCCAGCCTCCACATCACATTTACTCAGTGTTTCTCCTCAATCCAAGTGATGAGGAAAGACACAGGGAGAGTCCACTCACCTTTGGCTGTGGACAAGGCAGTATCTGCTGAAGTTGCCTCAGTGCTTCTCCAAGATGCACTGGATCCATGAAAAGTTACTGATTCTGGAAGAGAAAAAAAGTTTAATAAAGGCAGCTAAAAATTAGTAGTATGAACAGTATTGGTGGTAGGTGGTAGCATTCAGAAATGGGAAGGGGCCGGGGAAGTGCTTAGAGAGGGAGATGGGAAAAGGTGGGAGGATTCTGGGAGGGTCCAGGTGGGGCAAGAGAGGGGCCTGGGAGGGCGTTTAGGAGGAGCCAAGACATACAAGCCCTCCCTTTTTTAATAGTCAGCTTTGTGTTTCTCTATATTTCCAGCTTTCCTGAAAGATAGAAGATAATTTTGAGACTCAAGGAAAAGAAACTAAGATATTTTAAGATGATTATTTTAAAGCCCAAATAATTTTTACAAAACATGCAAAACTGATTAATTTAGAGTTCATGGATTTTAGTGGTGGCTCAGAGTATCATAGAATTAGCCAATTCAATATTGTAAAACCACTGGAATTATCCAGGCCTTACCAAGGCTGCTGAATGCTACCTCGTGGTTGTTTTGCAGTAGTCTTACCTCAGAATCAGAGGTTGAAACCTGGAGGAAGCTTAACAAGCTCGACCACGCAATGGAGCTGGTCACCCTGAGAGGTACAAGATGCAGGACCAAGAAAACTTCAGGGGAAATGCAGAGAATCAAGGATAGAACTAGTTGACCTATTTTAAAGATCTAGAGGCCTTTCCTCAACCAATCTCCAATGCCCAGGCAGAGACTTCACCCTGAAAGGATAGCACGGGAGTCTGAACCCAAATAACCTTCCCTGGCTCTTCAGGAAGCAATTCCTGCAAGATCGCTGGGGGGTCAACTGGAGAACCCAAGAAGCCGACTTGTCAAAAACACAAAAGACAAGAAACAGAAAAGAAATCCATAAAACAGTTAAAGGAACAGATCAGTGAAATCACATACACACATACACATACACACGAGCACTCTATGCTTGATGGCTACATCATCCCCCCCATTTAAATTCATATGTTGACATGCCAACCCTCAGTACCTCAGAATGTGACTGTATTTTGAGTTAAGCCCTTTAAAAGAGGTAATTAAAGTAAAAGGAGATCATATGGATGGAACCTCATCCAATATGATTGATGTCACAGAAGGACAAACAGAGGGAGGATCTCGGGAGAATATAGGGAAAAGACAAGCATCTGCAAAGCAAAGAAGACTGAGAAGAAACCAAACCTGCTGACACCTTGACCTTGGACGTTGAGCACACAGGGCTGTGAGAAAATAAGTTTTGTACTGTTTAAGCCACCCAGCATGTGGTATTTGTGAAGATGGGCCTTGAACCCCAGTGAGCACCCTGTTCTCAGGAAACCAGAGCACGTCTGGCCAGTGGAAAAGAACGAGTGGCCGGCTCTACTGCATACCTGTGGTGAGGACAGGCTCTTTCGTAGAAGGCCTGGTGGTCAGAAGACTCGTGGCCACCTCTGGGAGGGAGGGCCGTGTCATCAGGGGACATGTGGTGGTTGTTCTGAAGACCGGGGTGGCCATTGTCGGAAGTGGTGTTCCGGTTGTGAAGTCAGGGGTCGTCGTCGCGGCTGTTGTGGGAAGCACCACGGTGGTTGTCGTCATGTGAAGGGTGGTGGGTCGGTGTGAGGTAGTGGTCCGCCTAGTGGTTGTTGGGGCTGTAACCAATACAAGACGTGTCTGGCACCAAGCAGAGATGGAGGAAAGGAATGACACAAATGTACCTGGGGCCCGTCCATTTCTCTCCGCTTCTGTTGCCCTCAGCAGGCCTACTGGCTTGGACCCACCAGAACACTCACTAATGCTGGCTGAGTTTTCTGTCTTCATTTCTTTCCCTTCTGATCTATTCTTCACGCACTGGCTACAGTCATCATTTTAAATGACAGGTCTAATTATGTCCGTCCCTGCTTAAAACAGGTGGGCTCCTACATGACCATGTGATCAAGAACCCAGCTCCACTCTTTGGTCTGCTCAGGCTCCATCTGCCTTGGCCTTGCCTTTCTTTCCAGTCTCAGACTCCCTTTTTTTTTAGCCAACTGGCCTTTCTTCAGTTCTTTGAAGACATCACCGACCTTCTGGCCATAGGAACTTTTGTGTCTGCTACATCCTGTTTCCTCCTTGTCACAATCTATGCATGAGGCCGACTCCTCTTTAAAAGGAGAGCTCGGCTGAAACATCCCTTCTGTGGAGACAGCATCCAGATTCTGCAATAACTACTCTAGGACTCTGTATTGTGTCCTCCTACTTTACCTCCATGGCATTTGTGGCATTTCAGAAATGCTATAAGTTTAATTATTTGATTATTATTGTTTGTTTGATTATTATGGTTCAAGGTCTATTTCTACTAGACTGTAAGTACCAAGAGGAAAACCTAGCATTTGTTTTGTTCTCTGTGAACCCAATACTCCTCACAGTGTCTGGCACATCATAGGTATTCCAAAAGCATTTCATGAATGCATGAATTAACTAATGCATCAGAAATGAGCCCAAAGTGTGCAACATTTGATTAGAATGTAGTTAACTTTAGATATTAAAGATTGGTTCATGCCAACATTACTCACTCCATAAGCATCTAAGTTTGAGTTGATTATCTACAGTTTATTCTCTGCCTCTCACCTTCTCTAGAATATGTCAAATTCCCACAGACTTTAATAAGGCAGAAAGACACTATTTGTTCCAAATGAACTTGGAAGTGACTCTGAAGAGTATGAAAGTCAATAACTATTTTATAAAATAATAGCTGGTTATACCAGATAAGCCAAGAGAAGACTTGGTTTAGAGTCATTTAACTTCAACAAACTTCATTTTCTTCTTCTGCAAAATTAGAATACAATACACTGATATGTATGAAAATTCTCTAATTAAAGCATCCACTTTAGTTGTTCTCAAATTTTAGAGTGCTTCATAGTCAATGGAGAAACTTAAGAATATAAGTATCTACAGTGTGGAGGTTCCTCAAAAGACTAAGCATGGAACCACCATATGATTCAGTTATACCACTCTTCAGTATCTATCCTAAAGGATTATAGCCATCATACTATGGTGATACATGAATACCCATGTTTATAGCACCACAACTCACAATGGTCACCCTAGGTATCTGTCAACAGATGAATGAATAAAGAAAATGTGGCACATATACACAGTGCAGTTTTATTCAGCCATAAAGAAGAATGAAGTTGTTATTTGCAAGAAAATGGATGGAGCTTGAGACTGTTATGTCAAGCCAAGTAAGTCAAACTCAGAAGGTCAAGAATCATATGTTTTCTCTCAAATGTGGAAGTTAGAGAGGAAAAAGTGAAAAATATGTGTGTGTGGGGGGTCTCGTTAAAATCAAAGGGAGATCAGTAGAGGAAAGAAACCAGAAGGAGGGAAAAGGGGAGAGAAGGGGGAAGTGCTGGGAAGTGGTATTGGCCAAACTATATTGTTATATTGTGTGCATGTATAAATATGTAACAACAAATCTATTATGTACAACTATAATGCACTGATTAAAAAATGTGAAGGAAAACTAATATAGATATCCAGATCCTACCTTCCAAGGCACAGATCTGTTAGAAATAGAACCCAAGAATCCTCCAGGTGATGTGGACGCAAGCATAACACGCACTTCACTTTGAGAATCTCCATTGTGAACAAGCACTAAAGTGGATTATTAATAGCATAATTTACCATAGGCTCAAAACAGCCTACTCTACACAGCTCAGATCTTTAGGAGTCCCCTGCCTTCCAAATTTTTTCAGAAGCCAACAGAAGGAAAGTGTGCCTAAAAAGTGCTCTGTCTCCAGATCCCAAGCCCTTTTCCCTCTGTCTAAAGTCACACACAATTTGCTTATAGGCTAAAGCTTACTCATGAACACATTTTATTTACTTCACATGGTATGTATTTAATTATTATTTAGAGATCAGCCAACATGCAATACTCAATATAGTTCATATAAAAAATTGGGAGATCTGAAAACACCATGCCCAAATTTCTGTAACAGACAACCCCCTAAATAAGCAGCAGCTGCCCTCTTTGGTTTGACTCTGTAATTAACTGGTCCCCTTCTCTCTCCCCACCTTCACCTCACTCATTTCTGAGGCTGTCTTGGCCCCAGGCATTTGAGTTTCCTTGTCTGCTTCATATTATGGCTTAGCATTTCAAGTCTAATCTTCCCACTCACTGTCTAGGGAAGTACAGCTTCTTTACCACCATCACTGAATCTATCCCCCATTGTTATGGTTTAGATATGAAGTGTGCCCAAAAGCTCACGTATAGGACAATGCAAGGATGTTGAGAGATGAAATCATTAGATTCTGAGAGTTGTACTTAATCAGTGGATTAATCCATTGGTAGGGATTAATGGTGGGGTATGGATAGAGGAACTAGGTCAATGGGAGTGTTCCTTTGGGGTTTGTTTTTTATCCCTGGTGAGCTGAGTGCACTCTCTCCCTCTCCCCACCCCCCTATTCCTGGCAGCCGTTTCCTTCAGCCATGATGTTCTGCCTTATCTCGGGCCCAGAGCAATGAAGTCAGCTGAGAAGGGACTGAACCTCTGAAACCATGAACCCAAATAAACTTTTCCTTCTCTGAGTTGTTCTTGTGGATATGTTGGTCACAGTGATACAACTCTGACCATACATCCATTAACCACTGAATTTCCCCTTCCCCAGAGAAAAGGACCCCTTCCTGTGCTCACCTGTTGTCAGCTCCAGGCGAATGTTCTTCTTCACATCATTGAACCAGCCTGGCACCTCTATGCGGCAGCAGTACACCCCATTGTCCCCTTCATTGGTGTTGGAGATGGTCAAGGAAACATCACCTCTCTGGATGTTCCCGCGAAGCGTATATTTTGCAGAGGTACTTGACAGCACTTTTGTTCCATCTGTGTGGAGAAGCTCTTGGCTGCATTTGGAGTTGGGACACTGGCCTTTGCCCCAGCACATGCTGTTGCTGTTCTGAGACCAGGACAAGTATAAACAGGGCAAAGTCACCGACTGACCCAAAAATGACCTCACGGTAACCTCTGATGCGGCTGGTACTGCAAGGGAAAATGAAAACACTAAGCTGCACACTACTAAAATCTCTCAGATATGCAACACAGCTTTTGTGCCAATAGATACTTCCAGGAAAATGCAGAGAAGTGTAGTCTATGTTTCTATTTATTGTTTTGTTTTTCATTTTTGCAGTATTGGGGATTCACAGAGTACTCTACCACCGAGTTATATCATCAGCCATTTTGATTTTTCATTTTGAGACAGGGTCTGGCTAAATCACCAAGGTTGGCCTCCAACTTTCCATCTTCCTGCCTCAACCTTGCAAGCAGCTGGAATTACAGGCCTGCACCACTGCACCCAGCAGGATTCTTTAGCATCAAATTTTGATGTGCCCTTAAGCACCAGGGAGCTCCTAACTCCACACACTTTCACCCCCAGTAGAGATAGTCATCCATCTGAGTCTATAAATCATCTTGGCAGTGAGTTTAAATATGTATTTAAATATTCTGATCTTGAGTACCATTCAATAAACCAATAAATTCTCAAATCAAAGCCCAGACCTTGTAATCCAATTCCACTATCTTATATAAATTAATCCCAAAACAACAATCTTTCCACTGGACCTCAATAAGCCGATATCATGTACTACTGGTTTGAATGCCTCAAATGGGTCTACCAACCCAGTCATGATAGGGAGATGAGCTGTTAAACTATACTCCATTGTCCTTCTTGCCTCTCAGTACTGGAAATGGAAATTGCTGCTCTGGACCATTTCTTTAATGTTAGATAATATGAAGTTAAGAGGAATTCGCAGATGTTTACTTATTCATTTTAATAAATAAATAATTGTGTTCATTTAGGGGGTATATATGATGTTTTGATCTATATATATATATATATTGTGGAAAGATTCAATCAAGCTAATTATGTGTTCATCACCTCACCAATGTATCATTGTTTTGTGGTGAGAACATTGTCTTTTAGCAAGTTTGAAATGTACATCATTTTTAACTGTGAAAATCATAGAGTCCAATAGATCACTGCAACTTCTCGTCCCAGTCTAACTAAAATTTTAGACCTTTTAATCAACATCTCCCTTTCCCCATCTTCCCTTCTACTCTGTTGTTAGATTTCACCTGTAAGCGAGATCATACAGTATTTGTCTTCTCCTGCCAAGCTTATCTCACTTAATGATTTTTAAATGTTAGAACTAAACGGGGCCGCAAGAATTATCTAAAACGGCAGCTGTATGCCGGGAAATGATATTGACCCAATTATATTGTTAAATTGTGTGCATGTAGGAATACATAACAACAAATCCCATTATTATGTACAATAAATCCACCAATAAAAATGTGGAAATAAAATAAAATGACAGCTGTGACATATAAAAATTCTGGAGGTTTGCATTTACCATGTAATAAGCTATGTGAGGTGTAATATTTAATTCTTTCTAAAATGATACATCAGTGTTTCCTAAGCTTGGTTCTCATCAGCATGACCTGGGGACCTTGTTAAAAATACATGATTTATTGCTGAAATCTGAGTCAGCATCCCCGAGGCCAAGGCCTATGGATGGGTACATTAATCAGGTTCTACAGGTTGTTCTGCTGTGGTTGGCCATTCGTCCAGTGTTTGAGAACCACCAGGGAAGTTCATCTAAGAATATCTGCATCTCTGGGAATCCATGAAACATTTCCACTACTGCACATGTCAAACCCATTGGTTCAATTGAGCATGATCAATTGTTCTAAATTCCACACCCTTGCTAGATAGATGCTGTTGAAATGAGAACCCAGGAGGCTATAGCTCTCAAAATCTTAGAAGAACATCCTGTACCTTCTCCAGTATCTGGGTTTCTGCTAGTTATTTTCACCAAAGTCCCCTCCCATGGGACTAACTCGCTGGGCTGATTGGCTGAGTTGTGTAACATGGTGAGTAGAGTCATGTTGTCGTCCCCCATCCCCCCGTCCCCTGTTCCCCCCCCTGCCCCCCCCCGCTCCCCCGCTCAGCTATCAGGAATATCCAGGTCTTCCTCCTTAGGAGACAGTGATCTCGAAGCCCAAAAGTCATCCAGGTAGTAAGCAAACTATGTGCTCCCTGAGATTTCCACAGTTGGCACATAAGATGAAAGTGCATTCCAAGTTTTGACCAGCTTTCAATCTTCCTCGAATTCAGGATCTTCACTTTGCCACAGTGGAAAGGTTTTGCAGATTGTAAGTGTGGTGAGAAGTCCATTTACCCCCATAAAACCAGGAAAAAAATAAGAAGTCCGTTGTCATCACTGTCAGCAGCATTAGCAATGTAGAACACATGCATCTAAATTGAATAACTACTAAACTATGAACTTGTTCCTATGACTATTTGGTAAATGAATTTAAAAATAGATGCTGGACACAGTGGTGCACACCTGTAATCCCAGAGGCTCAGAAAGCTGAGGCAAAAGGATTGTAAGTTCAAAGCCAGCCTCCGCAACTTAGTGAGTTATTTAGCAACTCAGTGAGACTCTGTCTCTAAATAAAATATAAAAAAGGGCTGGAGATGTGGCTTAGTGGTTAAGCACCCCTGGGTTCAATCCTCAATATAATGTGTGTGTGTGTGTGTGTGTGTGTGTGTGTGTGTGTGTGTGTAAAAAAACAATGATTTCTACTAGAGATTCAACAGTTTATTTTCCTGAACATTGTGGTATTAAAGAGGCATCCTATGACATAATAACAAAAGACACAATGGAAAAACTGGCAAAGATGTGAGAAAATAGGAGCAACCAATTGATTTTACCCATTATACTGGCAAAAATTTAGAATACACAATATAAACTCTTGGCTGGGGTGTGAGTAAATGGGGCTCCCAGACACTACTGGGAGAACCAAGGAAAGCACTCAGCCTTTTCAGGAAACTAGAATGAAATGGGGGTGTGAACTGGTGGAGCTACACCATGAGGCACACTATTAATATTAAATATGCACACATTCTAGCTATGCCTGGATAGTTTCATGTTTATTATCCACCCTCGAAGAACATGTGTGCACAAGGATGCTTATTGGCAAATAATATTTTGCAGTCTCCATCTATCTGTGAACGAGATGGATGGTGTACATGTGAGGAATGCCTGTACTGCAGCAGACTTAGATTACAGGAAGTCTAAGTAAATTAATAGTGTTAGAAAGTCCTATATGCATTGCATGAAAACTCCAAGCCATTTTAATGTATGAAAAGGGCCAATTTCAAAAGAGGACATAAAATATTTTCAATACAGAAATAGAATAGTTTGCATTTCTTATGGGCTGAGATGTATGAAAGTATGAAGAAGTCTCTTGTGGGACAGACCAACTCAAGGCATCAGTTATCTCCACAGTGACAGGGAAAGGACTGGAACCAGATGTACTGATCAAAAGGGATTTTAGCTCTATCATATTCTTAGTTTTCCAGTAAGGGAGTTTCTATATTACTCATCTGATTAAAAATCAATATTTGAAAAAAGGAAGCATGGAGCGAGGTGTGGCAGAAAATACCCCTCAGGGGCAGGCTGTAACCTCATCTGCCAGTTATGGCTTTTGCCTTCTTACAGAAAAACCACAATAGTTGTCATCATAAGACAAAGAGGAAGGCACTCACCTCAGGAAGAGGTAACATGAAGTATTGAATGCCATGTGAAATTAATTAAGTACAAGTAGAAGTAACCAAGCGCATTGGAATTTAGAAACAGGACAAGAGCCTTTTTCTCCAGCTGCAAAAGGATCCTGAAGAGAAGGAAATACTGCAATCAAATCAGTTTTCCGTCTGTGGAATTACCAGGGTGGGTATAACTAAGGTTCTGGGGCCAGCTGGGTTCCTTCCCCAGTTGATGACCCCACCAGTCCAGGTCTTGGTTTCACCATCTACAGAGTGCTGTGTTTCATTAGGCACCCCTTAAGTGCACATCTGGTTTTGGTCCTGGGTAATTCTATGGAGTTGCTCTCCTCTAAGTTGACCATTTTAGAAAAAGCATGTCCCTCAAGCAAATGGGAGAAGCCAATTTGATTAGTGTGTCCTGCCAGAAGTTGGACATGTGGACATGGACTCCAGCAAATTTCAACATAACAAAACTCTTCAAGCTCCCAGGGCAACATAAGGATGAGTACAAAATAGTGACAAAGAATCAGACCATCGTTTCATTACATTAAAAAAGGGAGTGCTCACACCAAACCCAACATGACATGTCAAAGTGACAGGGACTTAGTTAGGCTATTCCTTGACTGTCTATTATGCACCAAGAATGGAACCAGGTGCTGGGATACAAGAAAAAAAGCAGACCTGTCCTGCCCTCTAAGAGTTACTATGGGCGACACGTTCTCTGATGCAGGAAATCCTGCAGGAAGAGGACTCAGCAGAAGCACCTAGACCAGAACTCAGGCTACAGGGTGGACAGGAAAAGCCTGACTAGTGGAGATAGTCAATGCTTGGAGTTACAGAGGAAAGAAAAAGACAGAATAGCACAATGTGGTCTTCAGGGGGAACATGGTGATTTTCCTTGGAACAAAAGTGAATTCTCCTACAGAACGTTTTTAAAATTCATTCTCAAATAAACACAGACTTTCAAAACAGCAGGGCCATTAGATATTGTCTAGTCCTGGAATCATAGATAGAAATCTCATGCGAGTCCCTCACTTCTCATATGGAAGAGGCAGAGAAATTTAGTATAAATGCTGGTGACTGGGAAGCAGCCTCAGCTCAGGCTGGTGTCTGCTGAAAACCCTGGGGTGCAAAGGGTGTCTGTCACTGGCCAAAGCTAAGTGGTGCATTGCATTATTCAAAACCTGGAAACAATGTACAGGAAAGAAATCTCACCTTGAAATCCCATTCCCGGCAAATCAAAATAAGACGAAAAGCAAACACTCTTAAAGAGAATAATCAGAATTAAAACAAGGGCTCTTACCAGAACAGATGGCCCTGACTCTGACTGTGCTACATAGCTCCTACAAGTGGCAGTTCTTATCCCTCATTTCTTTATTTCTATGTCTTTTCTTAAATTGTCATTTCCCACATAAGCACAAGTTACCCTAACACTATAGCCTCCAGATTAGTCTCACAGTAAACGCCTGTGTAACACAGCAATGGAGAAACCCTCTCAAAAGGAAAAGCCTAGGACAGAAATCCATTACACCCTAATAAGCCCTCCGAAGGCTCCCCAGGGAAGAGTCCAGAATGCTTACCCAGATAAAGCCACCCGAACTCCATCACCAGCCAGAGAAAGAGAGGCCCTTTGGACATTTTGACAGGAGTCTGTCTGTCTGTCTATCTGTCCAAAACCCATTTCTTATACCATGCTTACTGCTGACAGGGTGGGACATTTTAGTTTCATTTCTCTTTTTGTCTCATTATCTTCCCTTTCCCCCATCCTGAATGGCCTCCCTCAATTTGAGATGTGCGATAAAATGTGCTGAGCACTTTTCTCCTGATGATCGTTGTGTGTCCACAAATGCGTGGTGTGACGGTGTGGGTGTACACGTGCCTCTGTCCATGCATGTAGGGGGATTTCCTATATGTGCATGAACATCCATGTGTTTGCTCACCTGCTACTTGCATGTGTAACCCGTGCGTGATCACAGTCACCTGACTCCTGTACTTTTATGACAAAATCTAATTTACTCTTCCCATTAGCAATTGTTTTCCTGTGGGTTCCCCAGTACAGTCAAGGGCAAGTTAGATGGATTTAGGTCCACTTCTATTCTGGGTTGTCCTTCACCCTGTCCCTGGCCAGCTTGCCCTGATATTGCAGAAGGAAAAGCAGAGCTGCAACCAATCATCAAAAACACCGTTAGAATTTACTGGAAAAGAAAAGAGATTCACAACCTAGGTGCCCTTAAATAGATGAACAGATAAAGAAAATGTGGTATTTACACACAATGGAATATTACTCAACCATAAAAAAGAATAAAATTATGGAATTTGCTGGTAAATGGATAGAACTGGAGACTATCATGCTAAGTGAAATAAGCCAGTCCCAAAAAAACAAAGGTCAAAAATTTTCTGATATGTGAATGCTAACACACAAGGTAGAAGGAGGAAAGAACAGAAATTCATTGAATTAGATAAAGGGAAGTGAAAGGAAGGGAGCAACTGTGGGAATAGGAAAGACAGTAGAATGAATCGGATGTAACTTTCCTATACCAATATGTGAATATGCAACCAGTAGAATCCCACGCCATGTTCAGCCACAAAAATGAGATCCTAATTAGAATAAGTTATACTCCATGTATGTGTAATATGTCAAAATACATTGTACTGTCATGCATATGTAAAAATAACAAATAAAGTAATTTAAAATAAATTTTTCAAAAAGAAAATAGGTTCCATAGAGAAGAATACTGTAATGGTTACAAATATCCTCAGGCAACAAACAGACAAAGGTCTAGGCCCAGCACCACCACTTGTTAAAGAAGCCACTTAATAGGGCAAAGCACAAAAGATAACCCATGACCCAGACTATAGGGGCTGACATAGGTGATTTTGTGGCTCCTTTGGATTCTATAGATAAGTAGTACAATCAGAACTGTAGAATAAAGTAGAGGGGGAATCAAATCAATGCTTAGCAACCAGCTGTGTTCTATAAATCAGGACTTTTTTTCATCACTAGTACTTATTGAGGACTTAATTATATGGTAGGTATTCAGCTCAGTCATACAGTATATTATTTAATTTTCCCAACTTCAGGAAATAAATATCATTATTCCTGTTTAACAAGCAAGGGAAATACTTAGGAGTATTTAAAAACATTACTCAATACCCACAGCTAAAACGTTGTAGAAATAGGACTCAAACCCAGACTTCTTGATTCCAAAGTCCACACTCTTAATCTCTAATTACATCCCCTTTTAACAGGTAACCCTACGGTAGTGCATCCAGAAGACTTACGATTAAGACTTAAGATTTAAGGATAAGCTTATCCTATCTAGAACCAGAGAGGAAATTTGAAAATCCAATGTTCTAGGTTTTTTGAAAGCCTCATTTAATTATAACAAGCTAAATGAGCTGCAAACATTCAACACTGCTTACACAGTGAGCAATTTATATTTATATAAATATCACTTGAAATTCTGGATTCAAAGAAGCAGAAATGAAAATAGATTCAGAGAAAATCTTACCACTGATAGCCTGTGCACTGTGGGATCCTTTTCCACTATATCCCCAGGAAACTGGAAGAGCTCATCTCTGGATAAACTGAATTGGCCTATAAAATTTTCAGAGGCTGATATTCAAGTGTTCCCCAACAATGACACCCAATGCCCCCTCAATAATGCCAGCAGTGCCTGACCTCTGCCATGGACACAGAATGTATACTAGCTTCCAGAATGTCACTCTTAGATATGAATAGACACATGAAGCTTAGCCAGCACATGAAGAAAGCCTACAACTTGAACAAGAGGTAAAGACAATGAGGAGAGCAGGGAAATATTTAAAAATATTTTTAAAAGATAGTATCCCCCCTCAAAATATTTACATCTATGAAAAAGAACAGAGGAGGCATAAAAAGGAAAAATATCAGACATTAAGAAAGCACTCTTGGAAATTAAGAATGTGTCTATCCTAATAGTTTATGGAAAGTTTTGGGGTAGAGATAATATTTGAAATATAAAGTTAAAGAAATTTGCCAGAAAATATAATAACCTAAAATGTCATATAACTAAGGTTGTTTTAGTACATTTTTTAAAAAAGAAGACAGAAGGGAAGGAATTATTAAAGCAATAATTTTTTTAAAAAGGATTCCCATAACTAAGAGACATGAGTCTTCAGACTGGAAGGCCCACTAAATGCTAAAGTCCATGAATGAAAAAAATGCCCACAAAAATTATTACTGCACTATCATGTAATATAAGAACATTAGACATGAGAAACAGACATTATAAGAGTTAAGACAGAACACAAAAACATTGCGTTGAAAGGATTTGGAAACAGATGGCATAGGTCTTCTAAAGAACAAAGCTAGAGAAGAGTGCAGGAGACATGTTTTCAAAATTCTAAAGGGAAAATTATTTTCAACCTAGAACCTTATTCCCTACCAATTTATTAATCAAATGTAAAAATATAATAAGGACCTTTTTGGATATACATTAATACAAAATTTACCTCCCATGCCCCTTCCTTAAGGAGCTTTGGGAGAGAAATCTATAGCAAACCACCAGAATTAACCAGGAAACAAAATTATAGATTCCAGAAAATAGGATATCGATTCAAGGGATGGAAAATTTCAGAAAGAGAGCCGAGCGTGGTGGCTCACGCTTGTAATCCCAGCACTTTGGGAGGCTGAGACAGGAGAATCGCGAGTTCAAAGCCAGCCTCAGCAATGGTGAGGCGCTAAGCAACTCAGTGAGACCCTGTCTCTACATAAAACACAAAACAGGGCTGGGGATGTGGCTCAGTGGTTGAGTATCCTGAGTTCATTCCCTGGTACCAAAAAAAAAAAATTTCAGAAAGACAGCTGCAGGGCAGATCTAGAGGACATCTGTTTCAGTTCTCTATCACTGAATCACAAAACCACCCCAAAATTGAGTGCCTAAACTATTTATTTTTCACCTCCCTGAGATGACTGTGCTCCACTGGGGCAGTTCTCATTCAAGATCCATGGCTGGAGTTGGAGTCATCTCAGGACTAGCAGGGCTAGCCGGGAGCAGCGGCATACACTATAATCCCAGCGGCTCAGAAGGCTGAGGCAGGATGATCATGAATTCAAAGCCAGACTCAGCAACAGCAAGGCACTAAGCAACTCAGTGAGACCCTGCCTGTAAATAAAATATAAAATAGGGCTGGGGATGTTGCCCAGTGGTCAGTGCCGCTGAGTTCAATCCCCAGCACTACCCTCAAGAAAAAACTAGCTGGGCTGTTAGTCCCAGAGAACTTTTTCATTCCCATGACTGATCATCACAGATGACTTTGTTCCCCACAGGTCTAGAGAACTGAGGATAACTATAGGAGCTAGGGGCTAGACTAGCACCTTTCACTACCTACATAGTCTTTTCACATGGCATC
Organism: Xerus rutilus; assembly: GCA_028644305.1. Lineage (NCBI taxonomy): Eukaryota > Metazoa > Chordata > Mammalia > Rodentia > Sciuridae > Xerus > Xerus rutilus. Next base: position 125,348,426 of record CM053405.1, read on the forward strand.
TTGGGCTTCCTTACAGTGTGACAGTATGAAAATGGATGGATTTTTTTTTTTTTTTTACATAGTATCTGGCTTTCTCAAAAATCAGTATTCCAGCAGACTCAGGAATAATCAGCAAAGATTTCCTTCCTGTAACCTAGCTTCAGATATTGTTCAGTATCTTTTCCATGGTACTCTACTGGTCAAAGAGCAAATTAGAAGGCATCACAGATTCAAGGTGGAGGGGAGGAAATTCAAGATTATAAACAACAGGAAGAGTGGTTCATTGGGGTTTGTAGGGGAAGCATCTTTGGAGTCATATGAGAACTCGCTTGAACTACCTTTGTGATTTTTCTGTAAATCTGAAACTGTTATTGACTAAGTTTATTTATTTAAACCTTAATAAGAGTTTATTGCACATATTCCTTTATTTTAAAAATAGAAATGTTAATAGCAATTTGGTATCTAGAGGGATCCAGGGACAGGCTTTCTGGAATTTACAAATAACCTAAATTGGATGCTTGGTTTATATTAAAGTATGTTACTAGAGGGATAGTCCAAAGCATTCTTGGGTATTTTGTGTCTTTGCCACCTTCTCTGCATGTGGAGATAGGCCTCTAGAGAATCAATCCTCCCTCGTTCTCAGTCAACGCAGTGTTGATTTCACTCATGACCATGATGATTGACAGGTGACCCAAATAAAGTCAAGAATACACAGCTGGAGATGTGTACTGGGTATCTGAGAGATAGGGATCCTCTTTATTTCTAACTAGTCTTTGAGGTGTGAGGATGTGACCTGAAGCAAGTGTTAGCCACTGTGCCACTAATACCAATAAGTGAACCATCCCTCATGAGGAAACCAATCAAGCAGAAAGCTAGTGGAGAAACAGAGATGGATGACCCAAGCCCATGACATGGAGTGAGCTCCTAAAGCAAGGCACATCAGTGACCATCCTTCTCTTCTGGGCTTAAGCCAAGTTGTGTTGGGTTTTCAGTCATTTGGAATTTTAAACCTAGAAAGACTTTTGCACAGTAGTAACTTGGGTGGATGATTTTAAAGTTCTTCTAACCTTAAGAGGTGGCACTATTATCTGGTCCAATCACCTGCTTCACCAAATGCCTGATTTACCTCAACTTTTCAATCTTTCAGCAAGTGCTTTTTAAGGTATTATGCTCCAGACATGTGGGAAAGTCATTAGGCTCTGCAAATAAAAACCAGTAAAGCATAGATACTATTTTTTAAGGACCTGATATTTTCAAGCAGAAGAATTTTCAATCCTCATTTTCCAGATGAAGCATCTGGAGATCAGAAAGGATAAAAGGCTGTTACATAATGGCATGAAAATAGAATGCAGAGATGAAGAGACCTTCTAATAGCTAGTACTCCCTTTCTGATAAATGGCACTAAATGAAATCCCATGCATTCATTTTCATTCATCCATTTCTTCATCAACTATAGCCAGGGTAGGCAGACTGTAGCCCATGAACCAAATTCATTCCAACACCCATTTTTGTAAATAAAGTTTTATTGTAACAGAGCCGTGTCCATTTTTAACACAGTGTCTGTGACTGCTTTCAAGCAATGATGGCAGAGTTGAGTCATTGTCACGGATACCATATGCTCCACAAAACCAAAAGTAATTACTCTCCGGTTCCAGCAGAAGAAGTCTGCAAATCCTCAAAGGGAAGGGAAAAAGTGCAAGTGCAGAGTGATGGGGCTGGAACCCCAGGCAGGGATCAGATCACCAAGGGCCTGGTAAACCTCATGAGGGAATGTGGGCACTGTCCTCAGGACAAAAGGAGCCCGCCTTGTGTGAGGGATTATGGAGCCTGAGAGAGTAAATGTATGACTGATATATTCCAACAGTTGTGAATATTTTTATTAAAATGGTGTCCAGAACTAACAAGTTTGTAAAATATCTATATCTCCTCCAGCTTGGACAGTGTGTTGCTGTATGTTCTCCTGAAGAAAAAACATTACTTATTCCTGGAAAAGGATTCATATTATGTTATTTTAGTGGAAGGAGGAGAGTTGCCTCTTCTGCTTATTATCAACAAAGTGTGCTGTTTTAGTCAGCTTATTCATCACTATGACCAAAAGACCTGACAAGGATAATATAGGAGAGGAAAAGTTTATTTGGTGCTCCTGGTTCCAGAGCAATCAGTCCATAGATAACTTAGTCCACTGCTCTCAGCACAAGATGAGGCAGAACATCATGGCAAAGGGCATCAAGAAGGAAAATAACTCAGGACATGGCAATCAGGAAATAGAGAGTTCAGCCCACCAGAGACAAAATACAAAACCCAAAGGAACACACCCATGACCTACCTCCTCCACCCATACCCTACCTGCCTACAATTGCCACCCAATCTATATCAGTGAATTAATACACTGATATAGATTGGGTTAAAATTCTAATAACCCAATCATTTCACCTCTAAACTTTCTTATTTTATGTTTTTATTTTTTTAATCTATTTCTGACCTTTATTACTGTTTTCTAGATATAAATTGACTTTTGTGTTTATACTTCTTTTTGATGTCCCTTGAACTCATAGGTGGTAACATCCACAATATTCAAGGCAAGAAAAACTAGCTTCTGATTGGTACATTATAATTTTCTGTTTAAAAAGGTTTTTTAATTGAAGTATAAAAAGTTCAGGATGGCCTTCTGGTCTTTACAATTGTTATCCTCTGTTCTGTTGAAATTAGCAAAACTATTCAGTCAAGTATCTATGTCCAATTTTAATGAAACGCTAGTCTGAACTTGTCAGATAGATTAAACAGCAATATTCATTCTAAGAAAGGGCATATACTATCAAGAGCATAGGAATTCAGGATCATGGGAAATGTGTGCAAACCTGGGAAGCAATATAAAATGTACCTTTTACCAATCACCAACTACTCTGCATAATTGATTCAATGAATCTGTAATTTAGCTTCTAATTTTTCACAATTGTGCATTTATAACAATATGCTTCAATAAATTTAAAGTTGTAATATAAATTATTTTAACACAAATAATATCTGTATTATACAATTAAATCACTTTAAAGAATTCTAAGTCAACATATTAGGAGATATCTGGTATATTGATACTCATATTACATGAGGAATATATTAGAATTAAATTGTTGCCTAGTTTTCACTTTTATTTTTTAAATTTTATTTATTTATTTACTCTACTTGGGTATACATGATAGCAGAATGCATTTCGATTCATGGTACACAGATGGACCTCTAAACGTTCTTGCATCATACTACACGTGAGCTCTTAGGGGACATCTCATATCTCAACCATTAAACAGGTCTACTGAGCAAGCTACTTTTCACTCTATGACTTCTGCATCAGCTTCTTTATTTCCTATGATTTCCTGTGGGGTGGGAGATCAGACAGCCTGGGTTCCAGCTACATGAACCAGCTATGTGGTGTGAGCAACTTACTCAACCTTCCTGTGCTCCACTTCTCCTTCATAGGGATAATAATACCAGTATCTTGGATGAGCACTAAATGATATGGTCCATAAAGATCATTTAGTAGAATTCTTAGCCAATAATGAACACCCAACACGTGAGTTATTATTCTAGTGGTTGTTATCCAAGCAGTGTTAGAGATATGCACAAAGGACCGAATGGCTCATCATAGTGCAACTTTCTTGTCATGAACTACTCAACATACTCTCCTCATTCTGTACAGATTCACTCTGTCATGTGGGTAGGGTGAGCACAGCTAGGCATAACCGATCATTGTAACCTCCTTCTTTGTGGGGATTGGTACAAGAAAAAGGAAGTAGACCTGTTCACTTGGAGAAGCTGATTTCTTCAGAGACATGGATTATTATGAATCTTGAAAAATAAAAGCTGCTAAAGGATCATTCATGTAAGCATCCATCCAAGTCTTGATACACGTGGTCAAGCCTCTGCTTCTATACTTTCTTCCAAGCTAGTCTATTCCCACCAACCCAGCTGTTAGGGAAATAGGAAGGGAATTCATATTCAGCAAACTATGGCTATATGCTAAGCACAGTGCTAGGTCTTGTTCATAGGCAATCCCACCCAAAAAACGTGTAAAGGATGTAATATCATCTGTACTAAATACACAGGGAAAGGGACTGGAAGATATGAAAAACATAATTCAAAATATAGTTAACAGTGCTTACTGTATTAATTAGAGTTTATTTCAGGACAGGGATGGAGATTCATTTGTATCAGAGGAGGTGATTCATGGCCCAGGTACATGTGATCTGGAGATGGCACTCCATTGGGAAACTACAAGGCATCACTTGCTCTGCACCTTTCTTGGCCCCTCTCTGAAAAGCTTCCCTGATTGGCATGTCAACTTTCTCATGGTCTATGTTATATATTCCAGCCCCCAATGGAATGGTCCATAAAGAGCATGTGACCACAGCTCTGATAGCTGTCTGAGCTCATGGACCAAATCTCTTGATCTAAGCTTGGATTCCTCAGAGACAACTCGAGTCCTTCTGGTTCTCATTTGCCATGCCAGTCTTTGGGTTGTAGTTCCTGGTCATTCGGTACTTGGCTATCCTCAGATCAGCCGTACTCATTCAGGGAAATCCCCACTGTGCAGAGGCTAACCAGTCCATTTTTAACCTTAACAATGGGGGCTGGGGATGGGGTATGGTCTCTCAAAAATGGTGGGCATTGACAGGCAATAACTAACAATGCTAATACCATCCCAAATTGGAAAACTTGATGAGTCTGTTACCAAAATAGTCAATTAAATCACTTTGGAGTCCGTTCACCTTGGAAACAACAGAAAATACAGTTCACAGAAGCTTCATGTAAGGGGTTTGTTTTTCCTCTCATAATAAGAAGCCCAGGAATTAGAAAATATCAAGGACTCAGATTCTTCTTCTGTTCCTCCCTGTTGGTTTATCATAGCATGGTCACAGGAGGGCTGGTATAGTTCTGGTCATCAAGTTCATATTTGGGAAGGAGAAAGGTTAGGCAGAGAGGCTTTGATATAATTAGTCCTTGATTTTTTATCAAAGAAATCCCTTCTCAGATGACTTTACCCACAGCCTATCCTCAAATCTATCCTGTGATATGGCTCTGCCTGTCCTGTGAGATGGCTCTGCCTGGTTTAGACCAATCAGGGCCATCCCCAAAGCCTGGGGCAAGAATCTAGTGTTCCTTAGATGAAGAAATTGAACATGCCGGTTACCAAAAAAATACTAGAGTCCTATTAGATGAAGTAAAGTCTGTTGGTTAATCAATAAGCAGCATTTTCATGAACAGAGCACAAGAGACCATGTTGCATACATTCCCTGCAGCTGGCCCTATGCTAAGCTTCCAATGATAACAAAGTCTTGTTGAATGAACGAATGAATGTTTTGACGTGTTAAATGGAGAAAATGATACAAACTAGAAAGAAGATGGATAAGAATGGCTATTAGGAGATGTAAATATTTCAGAAATCTCTATAAGGTCCTATCTCAACTTTGAATCCCTTCATCCATAAAATTGGACTGGATGATCCCTTCACCACAGAGTTCATCTGGGAATTCAAGGAAACAAATTATGGGTAATTTCTTTGAAATCATAAAGAATTAGAGAAACATGGGCTGGAGTTGTGGCTCAGTGGTAGAGCACTTGCCTAGTATGTGCGAAGCACTGGGTTCAATTCTCAGCACCATGTGTAAATAAATAAAATAAAGTCCATTGACAACTAAAAAAAAATAAGAATTAGGGAAACGTTTTGATTTATAAGCAAAGGAAATAAAGATTGGAGGAAGTCAACATGAGTCACTTGGTTTTAGAAATCATCCTTCCAAAGGGAGGAACCACATGTCAAAAAGGAGAAATGGAGCCTGGGTGGATACATGTTCTCATTAGTTCAAGAAGTTATTGTTACTTTTTTTCCTTTTTTTTATACATCCTTAGTGTTAAAGAGTTTCCATCTGAATAAACTCAGAAAGTGTTGAAATCTTAGAAATTTAACTTCTAATTTTTCCTGATAAGGTCAGACTGGGTTAAGAAATTGAAAGTGGGAGAACATATTTAAAGAATGAAAAACATATAGCATTCAGTTCCCCTGGTGAGGTCCTCACTGGCATAAATATAGTGAAATCACTACTTCCAGGTCACAAAATAGTGTGAAACTTCAGATGAATATAACTAGTTGCCTGCAGCCATTGAGTTCAATTTTATTTCATACAGCTTAGTGATGATGTTATGGCTTAAATATGTGGTATCTACCAAAAAGTTCATGTTCAGAGGTGAAGTGATTAGATTATGGGCTATGAACCAATTGGTGGATTAATCTATTTGATGGATTTATAATTTGAATGGATTACTGGGAAGTAACTGTAGGCAGGTGGAGCCAGACTTGAGGAAATATGTCACTTGTAGTGTGCCCTTGGGGATTATATATTTTATCCCTGGCTCTTCTCTCTTTCTCCCCATTCCTGGCTGTCATGGCTAAGCAACTTTCCTCCACCATGCCCTTCCACCATGATATTCTGTTTTACCTCAGACCCAGAGAATGGAGTTGGCCAACCATGGACTGAAATCTCTAAAACCTTGAGCCACAAATAAGTATTCCTTCTTCTAAGTTGTTCTTATCGGGTATTTTGGTCTCAGCAACAGAAAGCTGACTACCAAAAGTAGTCATTTTTACAATATTGAAGTTAACTTCAAAGTATGTGATGGGGAAGCATGCCCTGTCTCCATCATAATAGATGTGGTCACATAAATTGACTTGGCTACTACATGTGGGCAGAAGTGTCACCAGTCACTTACAGATGGAAGTCTATAAGAATTGTGTATAATTCCTTATTTTCCCTTTCCCTAGAAAAGCAATTTGCTCCAACCTGAGTGGAAAAGACATCAGTTAGAACTCTGTCTTTCACCCCATGATCCCAATAGAAGAAAACAAAACAAAATTTTGTTGTCTGAACCAACTAAATTGTAAGTATTTAACTGAAGCATAACTTAACATATCCTGACTAATAACCATCTCAGGTATGTGGAAACAGCAATAAGGAGTAATTAAGATTGTTTTTTGGAGTGAGATAGTCTGAGATTAGATGTTCTGTCCTTATTAGCCATTCCACACCTATTCTTCACTTGGTGTGGAGCTCTAGTTCTTAGATATGTGTGCACCTTAAAAATCACAAGAGGGACTTCAAGTTCTGCCTCTAGACATTGTGATTTCATCAGCCTGGTGTGAGGCCTAGGTATTAGAATTTTTAAAGCTCACATGTACATCTAAGCATGAAAACCACTTGTCTAGATTGTCTTTTTTCCAGGTAGGGTGGTTACCAGGGATTGAACTCAGAGCCACTCAATCACTGAGCCACATACCTAGCCCAGGGTCTCACTGAGTTAGTTGCTTAGTGCCTTGCTTTTGCTGAGGCTGGCTTTGAACTCACTATCCTCCTGCCTCAGCCTCCCAAGCTGCTGGGATTACAGGCAGGTACCACTGTGCCCAGCCTAGAATCTAATAATCTTCTTATTTAGTTCATTTGTCTTTTAACATCAGACTGAATATTCAACATATACCTTCCTGTATCCAAATTTCCCTCTTGAGCTCCAGAAGCAACTTGGTCATACCTTATCACTGTAATTAGAATATCACATTAAGATTATCCATTTCTAACAGTAAATGAATTGTATTATATATTTCAAAACAGCTAGAAGAAAGACTTTTGAATTTTTCACCACAAAGAAATGATGTTTGTGGAAATAGATATTTCTGATTTGAACATTACACATGTGCACATAGGTCTGAACACCACATGGTACCATACTAATGTGTATAGTTTTTAAAATTAAATTAAAATTTTAACTAATACATAAAAACACAAAACTTGGGATACAGTAGGATGTTTTGATATGTGTACATTGCCCAGTCAGGTTAAACCTATCTATTGCCTTGAACATCTATTACTTCTTTATGATGAAAATATTAAAGAGCATTTATATAAATATAAATACTATATATTTATATAAGACACATTTGCTATCTATAGTCACCCAACTGTACAATCATACACTACACTTTCTTTTTTTTTTAAATGTTTATTTTTTAGTTGTAGGTGACAGAATATCTTTATTTTATTTTTATGTGGTGCTGAGGATTGAACCCAGTGCCTTATGCGTGCTAGGCGAGCACGCTACCACTATGCCATAATCCCAGCCCCCACTACACTTTCTTATTCCCCTCTAATGGCAACTTTGTATCCATTTCTCAGACTTTCTCAGTCCCTCCTTGCTCCCTATTCTCCCCAGCCTCTTATAACAGCCTTTCTACTGCCAATTTCCGTGAGACCAACATTTTTACCTCCTACATATGGGGAGATGATGCAATACCTTTCTTTCCGTGCCTGTCTAACTTCACTTCACATAATGATCTCCAGTTTCATTTGTGTTGTTACAATGACAGGATTTCATTCTTTTGTATGGCTGAATCCAGGCATTGATTGATTATAACAAGCTATTCTGAAATTACAACAACTTAATATTATTGTAAAAATAAGAAAAAAAGAAAGACAGGATACTAATAAAATAAACACTAATAAAAATTCTAGGCTTACACTACATTCCTACATGTTAAATTTTTGATATCCTACTTTATATCTTTCTACCTTGCCAGTGTTTTATTATTATTTTTAATAGTTTTTATACTAAAGGTATCAATCAATAGTTTATGTACCATGTTTAAAAGATTAGAGCATTCTGAATTTGTCTGCATAGTTACTCTTACCAGTGAGCTTTATACCGTCCGATGTTTTCTTCTTACTGTTTCTTTATTTCAGTTTGAAGAACTCCCTTCAGTATTTCCTCTTTTTTGTACTTTTAAAATAAATTTTATTTTAAAATACTTGAGGCATATTATGCTCTCTAATAATATGTACAATTTCATGTCTAAGTTGAAAAACAGAGCACACAGCAAATGTAGGAGTATGGAAATAATACAGTAGTTCAAATATAATACATGAAAAGCATTTAAAACTATTATCCATTTCCATATCTATTTTCTCACCACAGTTGTGATCTCCCGAACACAGGGACTATACTGGAATCATTCTGTAGCCCATCAAGTTCTGTATCCATCAATACTAAACAGAACAGACCATTGAATTAAAATTAAGAAATCTTAATTAAGAAAACTTGACCTATGAGAAAACAGTTTTAAGGGAAGGGTGAAACAAACGACAGTTATTCTGAATTCAGAAGTGAATAAGAAAGTGAGTTTGGTCAACTATTTGAAGACTGATCTTGAGATGAGAAAGGGAAGGCAGATGGGGATGGTCATAGAAGTTGGGGGTTATTTTTAGGACAGGAGAACAGGTTTTGTAGCATCAGGAAAAACAACATTCAAAAGGGGAAATGTGTTTCAGCAGAAAAGTATAATTTTTGTTAGTCAAGCATTTAGGAATGAGAGAAGGAGGAGAAAAGAACACAGGTGTACAAAATGTCAAAAGTGGTTATTTCCCGGTAGTTGGATTTGGGTGACGTATGGCTTTCACTCCAGCAGGTGCTCAGTAATGATTTGTTGAATGAATACATTTTCTTTGTGTGAGTGAATGTGTGTGTTTTTTCCACAGGTGGAGAGTTGAGTTCATCATACAGTTTTTTTTTTTTTTTTTTGGGTACCAGGGATCGAACTCAGGGGCACTCGACCACTGATCCACATCCCCAGCCCTATTTTGTGTTTTTATGTAGAGACAGGGTCTCACTGAGTTGCTTAGCGCCTCGCCATTGCTGAGGCTGGCTTTGAACTTGCGATTCTCCTGTCTCAGCCTCCCTAAGTGCTAGGATTACAGGTTTGAGCCACCGTGCCCAGCTTCATCATACAGTTTAAGGCACAATATCATGTTGGGTGTGTTAAGCCTCTTCATATTTTCTCTGACATCTCAATGGCTATACCAGTTTTTCTTTGATGCATTGAATTAATGTCATTGAATCAGTAAGAATCCTTGAAAGACACATAGTATTGCTTTGTATACTATGTTTTAAATTTGCAAAATATTCTGCTATAGATCTCATTCTCCTTTTTTTTACTGCACCCAATACCTTAAGAGCTTTTACCATATATATTTTTTTCCTTGTAGCTTTTGACTGCTTCATAATGTGCCACTGCGGGCATACGCCCCGTTATACTCACCCATTTTATTAATGATGAACAGCTAGGTGGCCTGCAACTCTCCACTAACACACATGGTTAAAGTAGCCTTTTCATTTAACAACCTCATGGGCCTGAGAAAGAGCTTATTAGGAATAAGAGTACAAAAAGGGAATTATTTAGATCTTAGGCAAGTTGCACACTTAATTTCACTGATTACTGCCAAATCTCTCTCCAGAACCAACTGACCAGTTTTACTCCTACCATCCATGCATGAGAGTTCTGTATTACCTTATTTCCTAATTCCTGCCAAGATGAAGGATGTACTATGCTACTTCCTGCTTGTTCTCTGGACTTCTTTGATCACTGTCAGTTCATTATCTCTTTACATACTTGGTAACTGTTTCCCCTTCAGTGAATTGACTTCTCACATCTCTGTCCATTTTCTATGAATCCTCCCTCCTCCTACTCTTCCTCTTTCTTTCTCCTTCTCTTTGTTTCTGAATGTCTTCTCTGAACATAAGAGTAATTCCTTCTGATCCATCATTTATTTCTATCCCAACCCTGTCCACTAGATACTTCATTGAGCTAAAATTCTTAAAATTCTGACATTAAAATCCATCAAGGACTGAAGATGTAGATCAGTGATATGGCACTTCCCTAGCATGCATGAGGCCCTGAGTTCAATCGGTAGCACTTAAAAAAAAAAAAAGAAAAGAAAGAAAGAATGAATGAATGAATGAAAGAAAAAGAAAAAAAAAGAAAATCCATCAAGATTTATCCTGTGGGCTAGGCATGATGGCTCACACCTGTAACCCCAGAAACTTGGGAGGCTGAAGCAGGAGAATCATGAGTTCAAAGTCAGCCTCAGCAACTTAGTGATGCCCTGAGAAACTTAGCAAGATCTTGTCTCTAAATAAAAAAATTAAAAGGTCTAGACATGTGGCTCAGTGGTTAAGTGCTCCTGGATTCAATCCCTGGTACCAAAAGAAAAACAAAAAGACTTATGCTGTGGCTTCTGCTTTGGGGTTCTTGTTTAGGAGGTTCTTCCCCACTTCAAAATTGCCATAATATTTGCCCATTTCCTGTAAATATTTTAGTTTTGCTTTCATAGTTGGTCTTTCCTTAAAAAAATATTTTCTTAGTTGTAGATGGATGCAATATCTTTATTTTATTTATTTATTTTTATGTGGTGCTGAGGATCAAACCCAGTGACTCACGCATGCAAGGCAAGCCCTCTACCACTGAGCTATGCCCCAGCCCCATTATAGTTGGTCTTTAATTCCTCTAAAGCTCACCTTTGTATGTGGTATGAGGTAGGGATCCAACTTCATTTTTTTTCCTACCATAATCTTTCCCACTAATATCTGCTGAAAGTCCATCCTTTCTTCATTCATAGGTGATGTCATCTCTCCGACATGTAGGTATTAAGTGGGTAGATGATTATGTGAGTGTGTGTGTTCTATGCTGTTTGTTGCATTGAGTTTCTTGTTCTTATGCCAGTATCACATTTCATTATGAGGCTTTATAACCCACTTTAATATGAAGTGGAGTCCAACCACTCTGACTTCTTTTGTTATTTTTAATTTTTAAGCTATTTTATACTTAAAAATTAAATTATTTTATTAATAATAAAATAATTTTATTATTTAATTTATTATTTAATTAAATTATTTTATACTTTTAATTTTTAAGCTATTTTATACTTCCATGAAAATTGAAGATTCAGTTGTTGCATGCCTAAAAAAGATCATACTAAATTTTTCTTATTGAGAGTGCCTTGAACGACCTGATTAACTCAGAAAGAATTGATATCTTTACAAAATTTAAGTTAGTTTAGGCAGGAACTGGTTCATCCAGGTTTTCTTGCTGTCCTTAATAGAATTTTAGATTTTTCATCATAAAGGTTTTGCACATTCTTGATTAGACTAATTACCGCTTACTTTGTGTTCTTTATTGCCAATGTGATTTATACCTTATGATTGCTGACATAGAGACATGTTGGTGACTTCACTATCCTCCACTTTGTGTTCAATGAACATGAATTACTTTTCAAAAAAATTGTGAAACAAAAGGAAAAAGAATTCAGATGAAAAGTTTGCCTTTGCAAAAGAACCAGCCTATTTCTTCCTCTAAAACAGGAAGGAGTGAAATAGAAAGGTTAAAAATACAAAAAAAATACAGCAGAATTAAGTGAGGGAAGTTGAACAGTTCACTCCTCACATTGAAATAGTACTGAGTGTTTTAAACCTCATCCAAGATTTTTTTTCTGTTAGAAAACCCAGTTCAGTCATCATGAATCTAGGAGTTGCTAAGGGAACAATCCTTTCAAAAATACTTATATAAGCCAAGAATTGAGGAATTAAACTTTTACAGCAAAAAGAAAATGTGGAATGAAATCTAAACGATGTGTTCTCCACCTACTTCCTCATCTAAAAAATGAAGAGGTTGTGCTAAATGATATCTAAATTTCCCTCTCCTTCAATCCCTGAAAATATTAGTTTTTAGAAAATGAAGACAATGGAGTGGAAATTTTTTTCTCAGGTATTTTTTCATAGTGACAGAAAATTGACCATCACCAGGGGAGTAAGTTAAGTTCATACTAATGCACAGAGACAATTTGGAAATGCACAATTTTGGGAGAACAAGTATTTTTACCTTTGTCATTTTGGCAGGATACTGAATGGACTCTTCCCTTGCCATGAGCACTAACCTTCCCTCTAATACAAAAGCTCTTTTAAATAGGTCCGTGTATTTCAAATGTTGTCTAGTTTGGGAAGAATAGAGGAAGTGAGAGAAGTGAACTTTCAGAGTTGCATGGCTAAAGGAAACTGGTCCTTTCAGACACTTTATTGGTATTCAAAGTTGCTCTTTGTGCAGTAGAAGAGTTTTGATCCATTTGCAAATAAAAAATATACATTTGAGTTGAAACACAAAATCATTTACCCAAGTGTTTCACATTGCACACACATTTCCTCACTTGCATAAATTCTATTTTTCCATCCACACATCAAGTCCAGTTCCCACACTATCACTTGGGAACCTGAGTAAGTAACTAGGGTTATGCTTTTGAAGATTGGTAGATATGAAGATTAAATGATTGCCTCAAAATGCAGAGCTATGGTTTAAAATTAGGTGGAAGTACAAATAAAAACAAATATGACCAGTATTAATAATGACATAACATTGAAAATAACCTAAAAGTCATGTGCATCCATATGAAGATTCATACCGAGTCATCAAAGAAAGATTCAGCAACCATTTGAAAGAATGTTAGAGGACTGGGATGTAGCTCAGTGGTAGAAGGCTTGCCTAGCATGCACAACACCCTGGGTTCAATCCCCAGTGCCACCCCCCCAAAAAAATAGATGTTGTAGGTACACATTTGCTAACGTGAAAACATCTTTGGGATAGAGATGGTCTTCATGATTGAGTGTGACAATTAAGATACAAGAGATGATAAACAATCCCAACTCATTCTTGTAAGAAGAAGCATACAGACACAAGCCCGAAATGTTAGTTTTAAAAATGTTAACAGTCGTATTTTCTGGGTAGAAAGAACAGGGATTATTCTCTCCTTCTTCCTTTGGAAACCTATATTTCTGATTTTGTGCAATGATTAACTTATATTCTTGTATTAAAGCAAACTTTTTAAAAGGAGAGAAAACAGAGAACAAACTAAAAGCCAAACAAGCACTGGAGATTCACATCCTAGTCGTCGGATGTTTAATAGTAGAAAAAAATCTGAGCCTCATTTTACCTGTAATATAAAAACACTTGCCTTTCTATGGTAGACTTTCTCTAGACTTTCTAGAGTCTTTATGATGAGTCAAAATACCCTCCCACAAATACCTTAGGAGTAATTTAGGTATACTCACCATGAGGCCCAGCAATTCCACTCTCCAGCATTTACCCAACAGAAATGAACACATGTCCACACAAAGACTTGTACATGCATAATCATTGCAGCATTATTTAACTAGCCCAACACTGGAAATGTCCACACAATGTGCTACTTAGCAAAAAATCAAACAATAACAACAACAAAATACTACTGATCCATGCAATAATAGCAATGAACCTCACAAATATGTACAAATATTTATCTATCAATAAAAAAAGTATTTATATGAGTAGATTAAGAAATTGTGATATTTATACACAATAGAATTTTTGCTGAGCCATAAAGAAGAATGAAATTTTGGCATTTGCCAGCAAATAGATAGAAACAAAGAACAACATACTAAGTGTAATGAGCCAGATTTAGAAAATCAAGGTTTAAAAGTTTTTATGTGCAAACTAAAGCAAAATAAGAAAAAGAAAGGATGGGGTTGGGTAACATAACGATACAGGGAAGATCAATGGAGCAGAAGGAAATCAAGAGGGAAGGAGAAGAAAATTCAGAAAAAGATTAATGAAATCACTTTATGTTCATATATAAATATATCACAGGGAATTTTACCTTTATGTGTGTGTGGAAAGTACCCATCAAGGGTGGATGAGTGGATGAGCCAGGGGATGCTCAATGGAATGGAGGGAAGGAGGATGGAAGGAGGAGAAAGAGGGACTGCAGTAGAGTGAGCCAGATTCCATGCATATATGATTTTGTTGGGATGAACTCAGTTACTGTGTATGACTATAATGCTCTAATTTGAAAAACCATTATGTCAGATTGAAAATCTAGACAAGGAAGACTATAGATTATTCTATTCCATTTATATAATATGCTAAAATAAAGCAAAATCACAATGGCAGAAATCTGATTAGTGTTTGCCTGATACTGGAGAAAAGGAAAGAGATTGTGAAGTTATCCTTTATCTTTCCATAGTCATCCTATGTAACTGCTGCATGGTGTACATGGGAACTTGTTGGAGTGAAGGCAATGTTCTGTAGCTTGAATGTGGTAGAAGTTACACAGTTATATGAATTTGCCAATTGTCTGCAAATTATGTGCCATATTAACTATTTTCAAAAGCATACAGCAAAACCTAAAAACTTTAACAAAAAAGCTATCAAAGTATATTCAAATATATTATAAATTATAAGCTCAATAGAAATATAAGATTTTTTTTCTCCAGTGAATTTCTTTTAAAACAAAACAAAGCACAGAGAAACAACCTTAGAATATATTCAGCTAATGACATTTTTCTTCAATAAAAGAGTGAGTGGGTGTAAGCAAGGAGAAAAAGGAATAATTGTTATCTGTTCCTTCTATTTCTTTTAGCTGCATTAAGTCTGATGTAACCATTTAGTACCCTAAGTTATTTAAATACTGTTTTCTGCTAAATACTTATTTGGGAAGTAGAGGAGAAAAAAGAAATTTCTTCCACTTTAGCCCCAAATCCCACCATTGGAAACTTTGCAAAACTGCCATCAGAGGGTCAATGTTTGGAAAACCTTCAAGTTCACATCTTGTGTTTCCAATGACACTTTGGATACACCAAGTCTGAGAATCGTTGATTCCTCACCTGAAGATGTTTCATAACAAGGGGTAGAGCCAGCCCCTGAGTCCAGTGGAGCCTGAACACCTGGTCATCACCCTAACTTGACTCAAATAGAAACCTCCAGCAAACTAAGTGTCTGGTGAGACTCAATGACTGGATGGTGAGCAATCAAGAAGAAGGAAGTCCCTTGGAAATAAGAAGTGGTCAAGGTGGGGCGGGCACACAGGAAGGAACCCTAAGAAGTGGCGAGGTGCCAGAAGTCAAGTCCTTTCCACAGCTGTAGCCTGGCTGGCCTCTGGTGCCCCTTACCATGGGCACGGGGAAGAAGTGACCACATGACACAATCTGGACTGTGTCTAGGGTGACTATCCAGGGTGTCTCAGTCTTGAGACAGAGAATGCCTGTGCCGAGGGCTTCCTGAATCTCTGGGTTGAAATGGAGCTGCTATTTGTTAAATTACCATACATTTACATTCTGTTTCTAATTTGCCCTGTCCACCCTCTTTTGCACACAGGATCCCTGAGCCCATTCATCTCTGACTGCTCACCAGACACTCCTTCTTGAAGAGGATGGTCTGTAGGTACTGAGGAACCTGCAGGCCACAGAGGTTTATACTACTCTTACAGCATGTTATTTCTGGAGAGTACTTTTGAAAGATAATTTCCATTTTTTATTATTATCATTATGCAGTAATACATGGTGATTATTTATTCCTATTTCCTATTCCTATTTCCTCCAAAGGAGAAAAGGAAAAATAGCTTATGATCTGGCTTTAATCCATAGTGTTTCAATGTCAGCCCTATCAATCATAATCCCACATAGCATATCTATTCTTTTAACTAGTTTTTTCGGTTCTTTTGTCATTTACTGCACTATGAACATGTTTCATATTCTTGAAGTCTTAATTTAACTCTCCTTCACTCACCACCTCTGGTAACCACCTTTCTGCACTCTGCTCCTATGGGTTTGATTGTTTTCAATTCCATGTAGATGTGAGTCCAGGTGGCATTTGTCTTCCTATGCCTGGCTGATTTCACCTGTCCTCCAGGTTCACCCATCTTGTCACAGGCTGAGTAACATTCTATTGTGTATATATGCCACATTGTCTTTATTCATTGATCAGTTGACAGACAAATTTATTCCATACCTTGGCTATTGAGAATAATGCTGAAATTAACACAAGAGTGCAGATATTTATTTGAGATACTTAATTCAACTACTTAGGATATATGCCCAGGAGTAGTGTTGCAAGATCATATGGTAATTCTATTTTTAGTTTTTTGAGGAGCTTCCATAGAGTTCCCATAGGGCTATACTAATTCACATTCCTACCAACAGTGTACCAAGAATTCCCTTTCTCCATATCCTCACCAGTACTCATTATTTCCTCCTTTTTGATACTGGCCATTGTGACACTTATGAAATGATAGCTCATTGTGGCCTTAATTTGTATTTCCCTTATGATTAATGATGTTGAGAATTTTTTAATACATCTGTTGACCTTCTGAATGACCTTCTCACTTCTTTGAGAAATGTCTCTTTAGGTCCATTATTTGCCCATTGATTAACCAGGTTATTTGACTTTCGCTATTGAGTTTTTTTTGGAAAACTAAATCCTTATTAGGTATATTACTTGCAAATATTTTCTCCCTGTCTGTATATCATTTCTTTATTCTGTTACCTGCTTCTTTTGCTATGGAGAAATTTTTTAGTTGGATGTAATCCCTTTGGTCTATTGTTGATTTTCTATCTGTGCTTTTGCAGTCAGATGCAAAAAAATCATTGTAATGTAGTTTTCCCCTTTATCTTCTAGTACTTCCAAGATAGGATAGAAGAAATTGGGATAGATAGAAAAGAGACTAACAGCAAAGGGAAAAGAAACTATTATTTTAACTCTAAAAATATCTATGAATACCCTCACCTTTACTCCCCAAGCCCATATTCCTTCAGACATAAATTCTTAAAAGGCTTTGAATGTTAGAGTACTGAGAGTCTGGTAAATTAATGCCTACATACACTGCTAGTTTACACAATATATTCCTATTAGACTAAATAAAGCCAAGGGAAAGTATTGTTAGAGACTTACAATGTGGGCATCTTCCAAACATTACCTGCTTATAAAATGAGGTCAACTTAGAGATCCTGAAAGAAACAGACTACCATGATCCACCCTGTGCTCCATGATGAAGACAATTGAGCCCTCCAGGATACTGATACCTCCCATTACACACTTTTCAAATGTTCATTATTGACAAAGTTACTTTAATAACAAGAGCTGAAGATCCCAAAAATGTGTCTCACTCTCCAGCACCCACACACCTCCCTTTCAGTGTGTATCAGGCTCTTTCCCTTTCCTCTCTGAATAAATCCTTTTACTTTCCTTAATGAATCTTTGTTTGTGCCTCCTTTGCTAGATCCTGAAATTCCCTGGTAAGTCAAGAACCAAGCCAAGCCTGCGTTGAAGCCCTCTTTTCCCTTTGGATGCCTCTCTAGTGGTGGTTTTTAGTTTTAGGTCTTACATTTCAGTTTTTAATCTTTTTTTAGTTGATGTTTACAATAGGTTTTTTTGTTTTGTTTTTAAGGCTGTTAGTCCATAGTTTCTCCACCATCTTTTTCTTTTTTTCTTTCAATTTTTGCTAAAAGATCCAGTCAGCATCACATAGTGGTTTGTACAGTCTGGATTTTGCTGATTTCATCCTCACAGGGCTGTTTAACATGCTCCTCTTCTCCCTGTATTTCCTATAAATTGATCCAAATCTACAGGCTTGATCAGAGTCATATTTGGTCTTTTGGCATATTGGGGGATGTGAATTTCCATCAGAAGTCACATAATGCCTGCTCGTCTCTCTTCTATGGTAAGAACCATGATGATCATTACCTACCTCCATTAAAATGCTTGAAACTTTTCATTATGTAAAATCCAAAAATAAATTTAACATGTCTACTGACAGAAAATGCAAAAGAGATAGAAGGTAACCCTGTATTCACTGACATGAAAATAACTGAGATAGGGGATGAGGTTGTAGCTCAGTGGTAGAGCACCTGCCTAGCATGTATGAGGCACTGGGTTCAATTTTCAGCACCACATATAAATAAATAAATAAATAAATAATGGTCCATCAACAACTAAAAATATATTTTAAAAAAATAATTGAGATGCACTGTTACATGAAAAGAACAAGTTGAGAAGTGGTATGCAGAATGGTCCCATTTATGATTACAATTTATGATTACATGTTTCTGACAGTATACACATAAAAATATGAGTGCATGGAACAAAATCTTTAGAAAAGGGGTAGGCAGGAGTTTGGATAGCAAAAGATTTTTAGTAACTTCTATGTTTCTATACTGCTTGAATGTATGTGAAGAGAATGTATTTATGTATTAGCTAAAATAGTTAAGTAAATCATACTTTAAAAATAAGTACATAACTACCACCTTAAAAATATCCTTGTTCCTGGATATTTATATTTATTTATGACTATTTTCCTTAAATGCCTGGAAAGAAAATTACTATGTTGATGGGAAGATGTAGCTACACAAGGCCCAAAACTTTTTTGGAAATCACATCAGCTCATCCTTTCACTAGAAGCAAAAGATTGTTTCCCAAAATCTTCTAGTCACTCTTTTTCTTGATTCAAACTCTGTTAAAACCTTTGTCCTATATTTTTGAGCATGCCAACATAGAGTAACCTCATTCCTACTAGGTTCTCTGTCTTGCAGCCAAAATTCTAAGTAGGACTGAGTGATATGTCGATCTTCTGTCTCATCTATCACCCAATAGTGTCCAGTGTCCAGAAAAGTTGGTAGAAATCAGAGTTCTAATATTTATTTGGAAGGAGAAAAATACCAGAAGAACAGATAAAATAATCTTAAGCAAAAAAGAATAAAACTTGAGGTATCACCATTTCTGGTCTCAAGACATATGACAGAGCTATAGTAACCAAGACTGCACAGTAATGGCCTAAAAAGCTCACACAAAGACCAATGAACAAAATAGAGATTCCAGAAATAATACTATGCATCTACAGCCAATTGATTGTCAAAAAAAGTGTTCAAAACCATATATTGGGGGCTGAGATTGTACTCAGTGGTAGAATTCTTGCCTAACACATGTGAGGCCCTAGATTCTATCCTCAGGACCACATAGAAATAAATTAATTAAATAAATAAAGGTATTGTGTTCATCTACAATTAAAAAATTTTTAAAAAACATACATTGGAGAAAGGACAGCCTTTGCAGGAATGGTGCTAGGAAAACTGGATATGTATATACAGAGCATTAAAATTTGATCCCCATTTCTTTCATATATATAAAAATTAATTTAAAATAGATGTAAGACTCAAAACTATGAAACCACTAGAAGAAAACATAGGGGAAACATTTTAAGATATTGGTATAGGTAATGGTTTTTAGATAAGACCCTTAAAGGCACAAATAACAAAAGCAAAAATTGAAAATTAGGACTGAATAGAGCTAAGAAGTTTCTGGAAAGCAAACAAAACAATCAACAGTGGAAAGAGACCACCTATGGAACAGGAGAAAATCTTCGCAAGCTATTCATTTGACAAAGGATCAATATCCAGAAAATATAAGGAACTCACAAACCTAAACACCAACAAAACAATCCAATTAGAAAATTGGCCAATGATCTGAGAAGATATCTCAAAACAAGAAACACAAATGACCATCAGGTACAAGAAAAAATGTTCAACCTCTTTAGCCATCCAGGAAATGCAAGTCAAACCCATAATGAGTCATCACATCACCACAGTTAAAATGGCAATTATCAGAAAAGGAAAGCATAACAAATAATAGTGAGAGTGAAAAAAGGAAACACCACTGTTGGTAGGAATGTAAATTAGTACAGATATTCATGGAGATTCCTTAAAAGGCTAAAAATAGATCAAGCATAGGATCCTGCTATCCCACTTCTGGGTATTTACCCAGAGGAAATGAAATCAGTATGTCAAAGAGATATCTGTAGTCCCTTATTTATTTTAGCACTAAAAACAATAGACAGGTTACAGAATCCTCCTTGTTGTTCATATATATGTATGCACAGATATATGTATGTTTTTTATATATGCGTATACATATATGTATACGCATATATATTCATTTTTTATATATGCGTATATGTATATGCATATATATTCATTCAGTGAAATATTATTTAACCATAAAAGTGAATGAGATTTGATATTTTTAGCAAAATTCATAGAACTGAAGGACACTATGTTAAGTGAAATAAACCAGATACAGAAAGACAAATACTGCACAAATACTGCATTTTCTTTGTTCATATGCGGAAACTAAAAAAAAAAAAAAAAGGTCAATCTAAAAGAATAGTAATTACCAAAGGCTGAGAAAGGTAGTGGAAAGGTATGATAGAAGAAGCCTGGATAATGGTGGGAACCAGAACAGAAAGAAGGACTACATTCTAGTATTCTCCATAGGGTGACAATAGGTCACAAGAACCTATTCCATATTTTATAAAGAAATAGAAGAAGGGAGTTTGAAGGCTCCAAACACAAAGAAATAATAAGGAGATGAAAACGCTAATTACCTTGATTTGATCAGTACACACTGTACATGTATTGAAATAGCCCACCGTACTCCTTAACTATGTACAACTCTGTGTTAATTAAAAAGAAAATAATGTATGAGCAAGTAAATAGGAGTTATAAACACACACCAAATGGAAATAATAGAATTGAAAAATACAATACCTGAAATAAATGCTTGATGAGTGAACTCGATACTAGAGTGCAGATTATAGGGGCTAGACATTAACTTGAGAACAGATTAATAGAACTGGCTCACTCTGAACGTTAGGGAGAAAACACACTGAGAGAAAATGAGGAGAGTTTGAGCAACCCGAGAGACTCAAATGAAAGAGGAAATGTTCGTTTTATTGGAGTTTCAGAAGGAGAGAAGAGAAAGAGTGAGACTAAAATAATGGAAAGAATTAATGACTAGAATGTCAAATTAGGCAAAAGACATAAATTCAAGAAGCTGTGGAGACCTCAAGATTGCAGAAGAGGCCCATCACGGTGGTGTACACCTGTAATTCCAACAGTTTGGGAGGCTGAGACAGAAGGATTGCAGGTTTGAAGCAAGCCTCAGCTAATTAGTGAGCTATAAGCAACCTAGTAGACCCTGTCTCTAAGTAAAATAAAAAAGGGCTGAGGATGTGGCTCAGTATGGTTAAGCACTCTTGGGTTCAATTTCTAGTACCAAAAGAAGAAGTATTGCAGGAGAAACCAAAAGATTATTTCACATCTATAAAAATGATACTCATATATCCAAACATGAAAGACAGGAGAAAAAAAAAAAAAACTTAAAAGCAACAAGAAAGAAATCATGCATTATTTATAGGAACACACCAACCAGAGTAAGAGCAGATTTCTCATCAGACACAACCGAGGCCAAAGGAAGTGGTACGACATTTTCAAGTGATAAAAGAACAATGAAAAAAGATCTTGAATATGGCAAATACTTTCAGGAATGACAGGGAAATAAAGACATTCTCAGAGGAAGGAAAACTGAGGTAATTTGTTGATAGCTGGCTTACCCCAAAAGGATGGCCAAAGGAAGTTCTCCTAACAAAAAAGAAATGATAAAGGAAGGAGTCCTCTAATATCAAAAATAAAGAGAGAAGGTGGTAAGCAAAGATGTGGGCAAGTAAAACAGGTTTCTATTCTCACATTTTCATTTTCAAATTTTAAAAAAATTTAATAAAAATATTTTAAATTATTTTATTTTTATTAACATGTAATAATTGTACACATTACAATTATTGGGGCTCTGTGTAATATTTTAAAATATGCCTGTGGCATGCACTGGTCAAATCCTGCCTCCCTTTTTTCACTCTCCTCAGCCTCTAGCCGTCACTGTTCTATACTCAGGTCAACTACTTCAGCTTCTACCCATGAGAGAACATACAGGACTTGTCTGTGTTGGGCTTATTTCTTTTTTTTTTCTTTTTTGTTTTTTTGGTACTGGAGATTGAACCCAGGGGCACTCAACCACTGAGCCACATCCCCAGCCCTATTTTGTGTTTTATGTAGAGACAGGGTCTCACTGAGTTGCTTAGCACCTCGCCATTGCTGGGGCTGGCTTTGAACTCGCGATTCTCCTGTCTCAGCCTCCCTAAGTTCTTTTACACATTTACAGGTGTGCACCACCACGCCCGGCTTGTGTTGGGCTTATTTCACTTAACAACATATTCTTCACTTTTGTCCACTTTCCATACATGGCACACTTAAATTTTCCTAACAATTTTTACGGTTGAAGTAAATTACAGTAATGACTAATGAGATTCTTAATGTAATAGAGAAAATATTTGAGATAATATATTATAAATGAGGGAAGGTAAAGGGAGGTTAGGTTTCTGTACTTTGCTCAAATTGATAAAATAACAATACCAGCAGACTATGATAAGTTATGATTGTATAAAACAGAGAAACCACCAGAAAAGCTACACAAAAATATATACTTGGAAACACCATAGACAGATAAAACATATTTCCAAAAAAAATTCAAAAAATTACATGAAGGCAGGAAAAAACAGAAACACAAATAACCAGAGAGAAGAAACAGAAAGCAAAATAAAACTGCAGACTTTAAATCCTAACATAGCAATAATTACATTAAACAGAATGGTCTATACACATCACTTAAGAAACAGATTAGCAAGTGAGTTTTTTAAAAGATGGTCTAACTTTGGCTATCTATACTTAAAATGCAAAGATTAAAGCAGGTTAAAAAGTAAAAATAAGCCGGGCACGGTGGCGCAAACCTGTAATCCCAGCACTTAGGGAGGCTGAGACAGGAGAATCTCGAGTTCAAAGCCAGCCTCAGCAATGGCGAGGCGCTAAGCAACTCAGTGAGACCCCGTCTCTACATAAAACACAAAATAGGGCCGGGGATGTGGCTCAGTGGTCAAGTGCCCTTGAGTTCAATCTCCAGTGCCAAAAAAAAAAAAAAAAAAAAAGTAAGAATAAAAAGACAGTAAAACCTACCGAATTACTAAACATAAATTTTAAAAACCATAAATTGGCTGGGTGAGGTGATGCAGGCCTATAATCCCAGCCACTTGGGAGGGTGAGGTAGGAGAATTGCGAGTTCAAAGGCAGTCTCAGCAAGTTAGCAAGGCCCTAAGAACTTAGCAAGTCCCTGTCTCTAAATAAAATATTAAAACGGCTGAGGGTGTGACTCAGTGGTTACCGCCCCTGGGCTAAATCTCTGGTACCAAAAAAAGAAAAAACATGAATTGCTGTGTTAATATCAGATAAAGTAGACTTCAGAGAAAATAACAGTGCCATAGATGGAAAATGAAAGGACACTGATATGAATAAAAATGTTCAACCCACAAATACACGTGGCAATTCTGAATACATATGCACCAAACAACAGAGCTGTAAAATCTGTGAAGCAAAACATGTAAAAAAATGACAGAAATAGAAAAAAACACAGTTTTAGTTGGAGGCTTCAGTATCTCTCTCTCAACCATTTCAACAGCTGGACAGGAGAGTTCAGCGACCCTACCAGCCAACAGGACATTTGACATTTATAAAATCCATTAACAATGGAACTCGCCTTCTTTTCATGTGCTGAGGTAGAGCACATCCTGGGCCACAAAACAGCCTCAGATAATCTAAAGAGCTGAAATCACAGCGTTAGCCCACAAAGGAATCAGACTATGAATCAATAACAGAAGGATAACAGAAAACCCTCTGAACACTTGGAGTCTAAGCAACACACTTTAACCCACCAACCTAAAAGAAAGTTTCAAAACAATTTTAAAAACACAGTGATGAGTGAAGATCATTTCATGAGACACAGCTTAAAACTGTGGAAAGTCAAGTTTATTGCACTGTATGTATACGAAAGAGGAAAATGTTCAAATCAGTAATCTAGTCTCCTACCTAAAGAATATTTTTTTTAAAGATGAGCAAAAGAAATCCAAAGAAAGTAAAAGAAACCTAAGACAAAAGAACAAAGACATAATACAGATGAGAGCATAAATCAATAAAACTGAAAACAGAAAAATAATAGGGAAATAATGAAACAAGGAAATGGTTCTTTGAAAATGTCAAGAAAATTAACAAACTTCCAGTAACAGAGAAAAGCCATATATTACTAATATTACAAATGAGACAAGAATATCACTACAATCCCTGCAGACATCAAAAGAATAATAAAAGTACTACTTCACAAAGAAATTTGATAATTTAGATGAAATGGTTCAATTCCTCAAAAAAGGCAAACCATTACACCTCATCCCCCATATGAAATATTATTTAAATAGCCCTTTTCACTGGGAGCGGTGGTGCAGGCCTGTAATCCCAACTGCTCAGGAGGCTGAGGCAGGAGAATGGCAAGTTTGAAGCCAGCCTTGGCAACTTAACAATACTTCATCTCAAAATAAAACAATAAAAATGGTTGGATGTAGCTCAGTAGCAAAGTGTCCCTGAATTCAATCTTCAGTACCAAATAAAAACAATGACAACAACAGCAAAAAATAAGAACAGTAAAAGAAAGAAAATAAATAAATAGTGCTATAACTATTAAGATAGTGAATTAATAATTTTTAAAATTATTTTTCCAAAAAAAGAAATATCCAGGAGTAGGGAGTTTCATTACAGAATTTTACCAGACATTTAAAGATAAACTAACACCAAGTCTACATGAGCTCTTGCAGAAAATAAGAAAGACCACTTTCTCAGTTCATCTTTAAAGGTGGTAGTACCTTCATACCAGAAAAAGAAAAAGAATGCTACACACTAATATCGCTCATTAATATAGATGTAGTTATTAGGAGATAGAATTCAGCAATATATACAGAAATTACCCACCATGACCAAAGGGGCTTATTCTAGGGATGTAATGCTGATTCAGCATTCAATAATTGATCAGTCTAGTCTGCCACAGTCACAGGCCAAAGAAGAAAAATCATACAATCTTATCAATTAATTCAGAAAAACACTAAAAAAATTCAAGACCTATTCATGAGTAAAACTCTCAGAAAAATAAAAAATAGAACTTCCTTAACTTGAGAAAGGGCATATAGGAAAAAAAAAAAAAAAAAAAACCTACAGCTAGCATCATGCTGAGGAGAAATCATGAATGTTTTCCCCTAAAATTGGGGAGGAGACAAGGATGTCTACTCTCACTACCCTTATTCAACATAGAGCTGCAAGTTTTACCCAAGTCAATAAGGCAAGAAAAGGAAATGAAAGGCATATGGATCAAAAAGGAACAAGTAACTCTTCATATTTTGCACGTAAAATAATTGTTTATATAGAAACTCCCAAGTCTTAAAAAAAAACAAAACTCCCAGGACTACAAAGTGCATTCAGCAACTATGCAAAATAAAACATAAACATCAAAATAAAACACAATCATTTCTATATACTAATAATGAACATGAAGGCACTGAAATTTAAATGTATATATAATACCATTTAAAATTACTTTAAAAAGAAATATTGAAATGTAACTCTAGCAAAAAGTGTATCAGATTTGCATGCTGAAAACTACAAAATGCTGAGGAAAGTAACTTTAAGGATGATTTAAATAAATGGAGAGGCATACTTTGTTCATGAATTGAAAGATTCAACTCAGTGAAGATATCAATTATCCATAAATTGATATACTGATTTAATGTAATTTTTATAAAAATATTAGGAATAAAATTGTCTAAAATTGTATGGAAAGACATAGAAACAAGAAGAGCTGAAACAATTTTGGAAAAGTAGAATGAACTGGGAGGAATCATTCCACCCACTTTTAAAACATATAGCTATGGGCATCAAGTACCATTCAGTACTGGCAGAGGGGCAGACACATCGATCAACTAAACTAAAGGAGATCCCATATACAGACCCACATAAATATGCCC
>CM053405.1:125375348-125403151 GCA_028644305.1 Xerus rutilus
AAAAGGAAAAGAAGATAAGCCACATACTGAGAGAAAAATATTTGGAAACCATATATTCAGCAGAGGATAAATATCTAGAAAATATAAAGAAGCCTCAAAACTTAACAGTAAAAATAAAATACAACTAGAAAATGGACAAAAGGCATAAACAGAAATTTCAAAGAAGAGGATATATGAATGGCACACAAGCATACGAAAAGGTTAGTCACTAGGGAAATGCAAATTAAAACCACAAAGAGCCAGCAGGGTAGCTCACTCCTCTAAGCCAGGGACTCCAGAGGCTGAGGCAGAAAGGCTGAAGGAGAAGGATCTCAAGTTCAAGGACATCCTAAGCAACTTATCAAGTTGCTAAGCAACTCAGCAAGACCCTATCTCTAAATGAAAAATAAAAAAAGGGCTGGGGATGTGACTCGGTGGTTAAGCACTCCTGGGTTCTCTCAGCTGGTACCAAAAAAAAAACAAAACAAAAAAAAAACAACCACAATGAGGCAGCACACACACATCAAATTGGCTAAAATTTAAAATATAATTTAACATTAGTAACACCTAGTGCTGACTGTAAGGAGCACATGCCATAGACATGCCTGGACATGCTGGAGCTTACTAAGTTGCTGGCCATAAGGAACAGCAGCCATTGGTGTGCGTAGTCATGTCTACTTGCAATCTTGCAATCGATAAGGATCTGTAAGGGGCACTAGCCATAGGCATGCTTAGCAATGACTGGTTACAATTGATAGGGAGCACAGTTCCATAGACATGTGCAAAGAATACGTCCAGTTGCAATTACATCATCTCACTAGACATAACCAATAAACATTGACTTTCACCAGGTGTAACCAATCACCAGCTTACACCACCAACTTGCAGCTATATTTAAACTGCTTGTCCTACCACATTGGGAGCTTTTGCTCCAAGGACATCAGTGAGACTGGCCGCCTTGCTGTCCGTCCCTGGATCAACTCCACCATTCCCTGATGTCCAGCTGTTGGCTGAAGAGAATCACTGGACAAAGACAACGTTACTCTTTGGCTAAAAGAAGTCACATTGCACCGGAGGTATTTTGGGGCTCATAGTTGCCCTAGGATTGTGTGACTTGCTTACAGTGTTTAATTAGTACACATTGAATGCTAGTTGAGGTGCTCCAGCACACCCAACACTTTTTGCATTAATTGTTTATATTTGATGATTGATGTGATTGAATATATGCCTGCATGTAAAGACAATCTGCCTCCGAGTAATTATTAATAGTGCCACTCACAACACTGACAAATATTTTCAGACAAATATCCAGAGACATCAATTCACCAGAATTGCTGGAGTAGGGGAAATGTCAATCCTAGAACCATTCTGGAAAATACTTTGGCAGTTTCTTGAAAATTGACATAGAAATAGAACCAAAATCAATGGTTCAGTAACAAAGTAAGTTATAGATCAATATGCATTTCATTTTTAAAAAATACAACACAAAATAAAATGAGTATTGTGGGGGTATTTATATTTGTTTTTACTTAGAAAAAAATTGTGGGAGTATGCATGGTAGCTCTGAGTGGTGGTGACATCTCTCTTACAGAATGAAAAGAGAGACAGGAAAGCAGAGTCTCCGGGTGTGGTTAGAGGCGGTGCCTATAACAAATCATTCTGAGGAGGCAGGTTTCACCCTGTGCTGTTCTGGAAGGTAGCCACTAGCTTCCTGTGGCTATTGAACACTTGAACTAGGCTAATGTAACTGAGGATTTCAATTTTTAATTTTAATTCATTTAAAATAAATTTTGAGAACCAGGCACAGTGGCACGTGCCTATAAT
Organism: Xerus rutilus; assembly: GCA_028644305.1. Classification (NCBI taxonomy): domain Eukaryota; kingdom Metazoa; phylum Chordata; class Mammalia; order Rodentia; family Sciuridae; genus Xerus; species Xerus rutilus. The sequence continues at coordinate 125,377,152 of CM053405.1, forward strand.
CAAAGTCAAGGCCAGCCCGGATAAATTAGCAAGACTCTGTCTCAAAATACAAAGGACTTGGAATATAGCTCCTGGGTTCAATCTCCAGTACCAAAAAAATAACAGTAACAATGGCAATAATTATTATCATTTTGAAAAGTTAGCTAGCGGCTAACTTAGTGCATAGCACAGCTCTAAAATCAAAATGAATGGATCCACATCCTGTTTCCTCCCCTTTTGTATTGTTTAAACACAGTACATTTCTGAACTCCTCAATTTCTGCAGCTATCCAATTGGGACAGTATCAGTTTTCTACTGGTAAGATGGCTGTGCAATTTGTTCAGAATTATACTTCAATATTGATAATATAATAAGTTCCTCTTTTATTTAATGCTTTGTGTATTGTTTGAATTTCTCACAGTAAACATGTATTTCATGATTTTTATAAAATGTACTTTTTGAAAACTAACCTTTACTGGCTGTGTGGAGACTTTTCTCCATAGAAAAAATACTTACTTAAATCCATGTTCCCCTTTACCCACTTTACCCTCTTACCAGTTACAGCTGATGTTATTAAATAGGTGGTATAAAGTAGGAAATGGCTGAGCTGAGTGTTCCCAGGAAGTCTGAGACTGCTCTGGCTTGAGCCCACATTTTTGCATTTTATTTTATTGATTCTGACTGAAAGCAAGCCCTGAGGCCCTGCTGGAAGATTCCCTGCCTACACCCCAGGTCACTTCTTTCCTTGAGCTATTTTCCTCCCCCTTTCCCCTTTTGTTCAACCTTTTAGAACTTCCATAGCCCACTGCATTCATGGAGTTTAGAGTGGTGGGGGAGAAATAAAAATAAACTATCAAATTAATTTTTGTGATGAATAAATGAAACAAAGATATATAGATATAGATGTAGATTTCTTTAAGCTGGTGGGAAAAAATTAATCAGAGACTTTCTAAGAAAGTGATTGTGATGGTTAATTTTATGTGTCAACTTGACTGGGTGACAAGGTGCCTACAGAGCAGGTTAAACATCATCTCTGGGTGTACCTGTGAGGGTGTTTCCAGATGAGCCTGGCATTGAATTAGTGAACCCAGGAAAGCAGATAACCGTACTGTGAAGAGGCTGTACTCTGCTCTGAGTCACTCTATTATGTAGAGAACAGCACTTTCCAGGTTGTACCTAAATCTGTGTTGGTCCATTTTGTTACACAGTAGTTTCACAAGCTACTCCATTTTGAGTTTAAGGGCTGAGGTGGAATGACTCCACACCTTGTTTATACAGGTAAGTAAACACCATCTGCCTGGGACAACCATAAGGTATAAAATGATAAATAAATTGTGCTAATAAGAATGACTACCAGTGAACTTATCAAATTAATCAGAAACACATGGATGCATATGAATATCAAACTCATAACAGAAAAACTAGGACCACAAACTTATAGACCACCAAATGATGCAACCTCCTCACTGGAGACACAAAAAAGGACAGGTACCCCAAAACCAGACACAGTGGCACCCTGACCACGTCACCTGGTCACTCATCATGAACTTGACCAGGAAAATTGCCACAGAGATGAACCTCTGAGTCTGCATCCTTCGTCTTTAGCAGAGTGCAGGTTCTCCTGCCATGACAACCATGCAAAGCCCACTCCAAGCTGACACTATGAAACTGCTGTCCCTCTGGATTTTGGCCTAGAGTAAGTTCCTGCACTCTGAACAAGTTCTTCAGCTGGTTCCAAATCTTATCTGACCACCTGCAGTGACCATCTGTACATTCATATCTGCCTTTGCCTACAGTTCAGCCTTCTGAACCCCCATGGCTGCCTTAATCCTGATATTTGTTCTATGTTAATGACAGCTCACTCATAACACCTCCCCAGTGCCGGTGGGCCTCAGATAATCTGTAAAGGACTGAACAGAAAAGGGACAGGTGAATTAACTTGGCCCGACTACATGAAGTGGGACATCAACCTTCTGACCTCCTAGTTCTCAAGCTTTCAGACCCAGACTGAAATCTATACCATCAGCCTTCCAGCTCTCAGGCCTGCAAACTACCTCATTGGTTCTCCTAGGTCTCCAGCTTACAAGGCATCATATTGAGTGATCCTCAGCCTCCGCAGTTGTGTGAACCAATACCTTACACTAATCTCCTCCTGGATAGGTGGATAAGGAGGTAGATAGATATATTACAAACAAACATCACTATCTACAGATAGGTAGTTTTTTATTGGTTTTGTTCCTCTGGAGAATTCAGATTAAATATGGTAGCATTTAAACAGAGAAAGAGAGGTATTGGCCATGAAGTGAGCTAAGGTCAAAGTCTCCAGATGGAGAAGATAAAGTATAAAATTCAAAGACACTAAGGTGGGAGAGAACATGGAATTTCCTCAAAATATAAAAGCTGATGTGATGACAGCAGTGAGGGGGCAAGAAGTGGTTTAAGTCAGAAGGGAAGGACTATCTGAGGAGAGCCAGAGGAAGGGGTGGGGCTGAGGCTAAGAGCTGGAGTTTCACTGGGAGGATCACCTGTAAAAGCTCCATGGCTCCTCTGCATGGCAGAATTCATCTCCCTGTGAGCTGTCAGATGGGGGCCTCAGTACTTTGCTGGCTGTCATTAGTTCCTTGCTGTGTAGTTTTCTCCTATGATGGCTTACTTCTTCAAAACCATAGAGGGAGAGAGTCAACAGAGAAGCTTCTAGCAAGACAGATAGTGCATTCTCACTTGGTTGTGTTCTGTTGGTTAGAGACAAATCATTAGGCTCAAGAGAAGGGTGCTTCACAAGGATGTGAATTGCAGGAGTGTGAATCACTGAGAGCCGCAGAGAGTCTTCCTACTCCAAGTTCAAAAGAAGTAGGTCCGTCTTTAACCTACCACAGGTTAGATTAAAGACTAAAAGAGAAATGACAAGTATTTGCATATTAAACAATATTTAATGAGTGCCAACAATATGCCACTCAGGCATTAAAGTAGGTTCAAGATATATGGAGATAAATAAAACCCAGTGTCTGCCCCCAAAGCAATCACAGGCCAACAGGAGAGAAAGACCTTTACAGAAATCATGGTTTGATAAATGCAAGAATAAAGACATGGGGGCTGGGATTGTGGCGCAGTGGTAGCGTGCTCGCCTAGTACACGTGAGGCACTGGGTTCGATCCTCAGCACCACATAAAAACGAAATAAAAATATTCTGTCCACCTACAACTAAAAAAATAAATAAAATTTAAAAAAAAAAAAAAAAAAAAGAATAAAGACATGTACGATATACAGAAAGGCACAAGAGAATAATATAGAGAAGACTGTCAGAAAAAGCAGCAGCTTGAGCAAGGTATGGAGAGGTGAAAAGGAATTAATGAGTTAAGCAAGGTTATAGTAGGCAGTGGAACCAGCAAGTGAAAAGGACCAAGAGTGAGAAACAGCATCGTGCATTTAGAGGATGATGAGCCATTGGCTTGTTTGGAAGATAAAATGGAGGAAACAAAAAACACCCTCCCACTAGAATTAATAAATAATGATAAAAAGTTGTAGGATATAAGACCAGTACCCAAATTCTGACAACTTCCTGTGTATCAGCAATGAAAAATTGAAATTTGATGTTGAAAACAATATTATGTCCATTAGTACCAAAAGAATGAAACATTCTCATACAAATCTAACAAAACATGTATATTATCTACATAAGAAAAACTTAAAATTATTTTAAAATGAAAGAACTAAATAAATCAAAAGATATTCCATGTTCATGGATAGGAAGACTCAACATTGTTAAGATGTCAGTTCTTCCCAAACTATAGATTCAGTACAATTCTAATGAAAACTCCAATAATTTATTTTATGAAAATCGGCAAACTGCTTCTAAAATGTATATGGAGAAGCAAAAGATCTAGAGAAGCAAAAATAATATTAAGAGAAAACAGCAAAGAGGATGGACACTACCAAACTTTGAGACTTGCCATAAAGCTCCAGTAACCAAGATAGCAAGTTACTGGTATAATCACAGACAAGTGTCAATCATTGACAATCAAGGTAAGTGTAACAGAAGAGAGATCACAGAAACGGACCCATACATACACAGTCAATTCATCTTTGAAAAAACAGCAAAAACAATACAATGGAGCAAAGAGTGTTTTAACAAACGCACTTGAATCCACAGGACACCTACATATAAAAGAATCAGCATAGACACAGATATTATACTCCTCACAAAAATTAACTCAAAGCAAATTATTGCCCTAAGTGTAAAGAGCCAAACTACAAAACTCCTAGAAGATAACAGAAATTTATCAAGATAATTTTGGGTTTGCTGATGACTGTTTAGATACAACATTGAAGACATAATCCACAAAGGAAGAAATGACAAGTTGGGATTCATGAAAACTAAACATTTCTGCTCTGCAAAAGATGCTGTCCAGAGAACAAAAGGACTGGGGACTGAATTGGAACAAGATACATTCCATGCTTTTATAATTATGTCAAAATGGATTATACTGTCATGTAAAACTAAAAAGAACCAATGAGAGAGAGAGAGAGAGAGAGAGAACAACAAGGTGTCAGGCTCTGTGGTGCACTTCCATAATCCCAGTAGCTCAGGAGATGAGGCAGGAGGATCACAGGTTAAAAGCCAGCCTCAGCAACTTAGCAAGGTGCTCAGCAACTTAGCGAAATCCTGTTCCAAAGCTAAAAAATAAAAAAGCTGGGGATGCAGCTCAGTGACAGAGCACCCCTGGGTTCAATCCCAGTAGAAGGAAGGAAGGGAAGGAGGGAGGGAGGGAGGGAGGGAGGGAGGAATGAAGGAAGGAAGGAAGGAAGAAAGGAAGGAAGGAAAGTAGGAAGGAAGGAAGGGAGGGAGGGAGGGAGGAAAAGTGCATAGCACTGTGGTACAAGTTCAAGTGTAGAAATAGCATAAAAGGGCTGAGAATGTAGTTCAGTTGTTGAATGCCCCTGGGTTCAATTCCTGATAATAAAAACGAAAGGGGGCAGGCAGGAGGGAGGAAACAAGAAACTTAAAAGAGAGAGAGGAAGGCAAGTTACAAACTGGGAGAAAATATCTTCAATAAATATCTGATAAAACATACAAAGAACCATTAAAACACAATAATAAGCTAATGGTTGATTTGAAAATGACCTAAAGATCTGAATAAACTCTCTTAGAATGTATACAGATGGCAAAAAAGCATAGGAAAACACGTTGAGCATCCTGTTGTGGGGAAATCAGCAATGAGATGCCATTTCACAACTATTAGAGTGGCTAAAATCCAACACCAACTGCTGGTAAGGATGTGGAGCAACAGGAACTTGCACTCATTGCTGGAGGGAATGAAAAATGATTCAGGCACTTTGGAGGACAGTTTGGCAGTTTCATATGAAACTAAACATTTTCTTTCTTACTGACAGCCATCACCACTCCTTGATACTTACCCAGTCAGTTGAAACCTTATGAAACACAAAAGCCTGCATGTAAGTACCTATAGTAGCTTAATTCATAATTGCCAAACCTTGGAAGCCATCAAGATGTCCCTCCATAGGAGAATGAATAAATAGTGGCACACTCGGGCAATGGAAAATTATTCAGCTGTAAAAATAAATGAGCAATGAAGCAGCAAAAAGAAACAGAGGAGAGCTGGGGTTGTGGTTCAGTGGTAGAGTACTTGCCTGGAGTGTGTGAGGCACTGGGTTTGAGCCACAGCACCACATAAAAATAAATAAATAAAATAAAATGAAGGCTTTGTGTCCATCTAAGTCTTTAAAACAAAAACAAAAAGAAACAGAGGAACCTTAAATGCATATTGATAAGTGAAAGAAGCCGATTTGAAAAGGCTACAGAGTAGCTGATGCCAACTCAATGACTTCCTGGAGAAGGTGAAACTGTGGTGATAGATCAGTAGTGCCTAGGGATTTGGGGAGAGGCAGAGATGACTTGGTGGAGCCCAGGGGGGTTTAGGGCAGTGAAACTACCCTGTATGAAACTTATGGTGGATACATGTCATTGCACATTTGTCAAAATCCATACGACATACAACACCAAGAGTGAACTCTACTGTGACTAGGGACTTCAGTTTGCAATGATGTTGTCTATGTTGGTTCATCAGTCTCAACCAATGTGCCACACTGATAGAAACGCTGGTGATGCGGGACAATCTGTGTGTGTGTGTGTGTGTGTGTGTGTGTGTGTGTGTTGGCTGAGGAAGGTGGTCATGTGAGGACTCTGTACTTTCTGCTCAATTTTGCTGTAAGCCTAAAACTGATCTTTTAAAAAAAAAATCTATTAAGAAATGTATGGTTCAGTCATCCTCAAAGTATTTTTAGGCCCATGCAGGTGCAGGGACCACCAGACAGAGGAAGCTTCATCTCAGCAATCCATAGTATAAAATAGAGGTTATCTTCGAGCATTTCCTCCCAAGCCATTAGGGACTTTCTTCTTTGCTTATTCTTCTGGTTTTGGGGTGAAACACGGAGTTCTTAGAAGGTCCAGGGACAAGTCAGCAGAGCAGCTGTGGATGAGCTTCCTGGGAAGCCTTGCAAAAGCCTAGCAACATTCAGACGCTTGTTCCCAAGCTACCAACAATACAATGCAGTTGCCATAGGATATGCCTGCTGGGGTTGTTCACCCGTCCTTTTCCCTACTGGGGTTGTTCACCTGTCCTAGCCCACTGTTGGTATTTTCTTTGTTTTGTTTTTTTTTATGTTCTTCCATAGCACTTGACCTATAGAATATGAAAACATGCTGTCATCCTCCCTCTTCAAGTTCTCTAAGTCAATGGTTCTCAGCCTGAGCTACACATATAAATCGACCAGGGAAATTTTTAAAATTATGATAATTGCATGCTTCATCCTGAGATTCTACATTTTATCAGTACTGGGTATTGAACCCAGAGGCACTCTACCACTGAGCTACGTTCCCAGCCCTTTTAATATTTCGAAAGAGGGTCTTGCTAAGTTGCCAAGACTGGTCTCAAACGTGATCCTCCTGCCTTAGCCTCCTGAGTAACTTGGATTGTAGGCATGGGCCATCACTCTTGACTCTGAGATTTTGATTCATTTGGTCTGGGCATGAATAGTTTTCCAATCTACCCAAGTAACTAATGTTCAGTCAAGGCTTCAAATTATGAGCTTCAAAGAGTCCTTGAGGTTCACTAAGACTTCTGCACTCAACTCAATCAAACTTATCAGACATTTTTAATGATCCTCTTTCCTGCTTCTTCCCATACCCCAGCATGTCCTGGGGAGTTCTAGGACACCTTCTTCCTGTCAATTTACTCACTAATGTGTTAGTAGGAATGTACATAATACTAAGTTTAAGCTAGGTACTCAGAAAATATGGTCACTTTCCTCAGAGTATAAAAAGTATCATTAACCTAAGCCAAGTGCGGTGGCGCACGCCTACAATCCCAGCACTTTGGAAGGCTGAGACAGGAGAATTGTGAGTTCAAAGCCAGCCTCAGCAACAGTGAGGCATTAAGCAACTCAGTGAGACACTGTCTCTAAATAAAACACAAAATAGGGCTGAGGATGTGGCTCAGTGGTTGAGTACCCCTGAGTTCAATCCCCATTACCAAAAAAAGGTATCATTAACCTAAACATGTCATATATAAGGAACTAAGTTATAGGGTCATTTTTTATGATTTTCATTTGTATAACACCAAGGTCCCAGATCAGACTCCATACGTAACCTCTGTCCTGGCTCAGGGTTATGTCAGCCAGAAAAGGCAGGAGTCTCTCTATCATTCCCCCAGGGATGCCACACAGGCTGGACCACCCTGTCCTTATGTTGAGAGATCCAGCGAGGCACTCCCACACTTGACATTTGGAAGTCACCCCCTTTTTTACCATATTTAGAGAGTAACTGAAACAAGCCTTCCCTCAAGTGCTGAGAAGATGAATTCTGTCCGGGGGGATGGAGTCCCGAGGGCTGAAGAGGTGGCACTGAAGCAGAGCTTGAAGAATGGTATGCCCAGTGGAGAAACAGGGGAAAGCACTCATGGCAGGCCGGGTGAGCCCTGGTATCTGAGGCATTCATGTCCATGGGATTACAGCACGGAGGGATCCCAGGAAGCAGGAAAGGTAAGCTTGGGATAAGTGGTGATAGACTTCCCAACGGGGAGCAGTTGCAGGGTATAGTCAGATCTTGGCTTTTATATTGATTACACTGGTGGCCTTGTGGAGGAAGGACTTGGAAGACCGGGGAAAGGCACACGTGGCCACCAAGACTCCAAGTGAGTGTTGGAAAGGCCCTCAGTGTACTTGAGAGTCGCTGAGGAAATCTTACAATTAAGATTCCTGGAAGCTCAGGAGTTGTAAGAACAGTAGTCTCTTGGTTACCCAGGAGAGACTGGCCCCAGGACCTCCTTGCAGATATCAAAATTTATAGATGCTCAAATACCTTCCACCAAACACTATCATATTTGCAAATTCTCTCACATAATTTAAATCATCTCTAGATTACTTATAATACTTAATACAAAGGAAATGCTACAAAAATAGTTGTTATACTATATTGTTCAAGCAATAACAACAACGAAAGTCTGTACATGTTCAGTACAGATGGAATTTTTTTTTTCAAATATTTTTTGACCCACCATTGGTTGAATCTGAAAAAGCAGAGCGCACAGGAATGGAGGGCCAAACTTACCTGAGTCTTTTTCCTGCAGCCTCACACATACGTTGCTCATATGCTACAGAAAGGCTGCCAAAGCCACCTCATTTTTTCTGTTGGCTATCTTTACCTTTGTGGTGAGCAGACCAATGGCCTCTGTGTGTTTCCTTCAAAAATATGATATGATCAAAAGTCAAAAAAAAGACATATCGCCTTGGGAGGACATATATCCTACGACCTCCCCAAACTGTTGACACTCAAGTGACAAAAGATGACATTGATAAGGGAGACGGAATGACAAACTGCCATTTCTTTCCTTCCAGGGAGCCCTATGAACCTAGAAGAAGCATGAAAATTATGATAATCAGATGTAAATGTTTCCCCTATACTTCTTAGTGTTTTCCTATACTTAAGGGACTCCGAGTGAGGTCTTCTCTTTGGCCTCAGAAGTGTCATTACAGTACCCATGTAGTCCAAAATATAATTTGTGCATTCATTTCCTGAGATTTACTTCTGAAATATGTAGCAATAAAGGATTACTATCTGCTCTTATTTCAACATACGCTCTCACCAAGGCTGAATATTTTTGTTGAAATGAAAACTAATCACTAGTAGCTTCTCTTCTGTCATTTAAACAAACAAAACTTCTTAGGTCCCACTTGTCTTACTAAATCAGAATCTGTTTTAATGAGCTCCCAGCTGATCTCATTTATTGCCTCCCTGACCCCAGGCATCCACATAACCTTTGCCATATTCACTTTATCCTTCACTATTATTCACTCAAATTCCTTTAGATTACTTAACTTTAAAATTTTAATCATTCTAAACCACACACATTAAATAATGGGTTTGATGCATTTTTTGAAAAATACACATTAAAATATGTAACTATGTTTTAAAATCCACTTATGGATCAACTAAAGTTCCCACAACACTTCCCTGGCACCCAAACTGACTACTGCCTCTCAAAGTTGCCAGTTTGGCAATCAAGGACAGACAGCCTTACAGAATGGGATAAAAACTCTACCACCAGCACTTTGGATAGAGCATTAATCTCCAGGTTATACAAAGAACTCAAAAAACTTAACACCAAAACAACAAATAACCCAATCAATAAATGGGCAAAGGAACTAACAGACATTTCATGGAAGAAGAAATACAAATAGTCAAAAAAATATGAAAAAAATATTCAACATCTCTAGCAATTGTATAAATGCAAATCAAAACTACACTAAGATTTCATCTCCAATCAGTATGGAAATTATCAAGAATACAAGTAACAATAAATGTTAGTGAGGATGTAGGGACAAAGGTTCACTTATACATTTCTGGTGGGACTGCAAATTGGTGCAACCACTCTGGAAAGCAGTATGGAGATTCCTTAGAAAACTTGGAATGGAACCACCATTTGACCCAATTATCCCACTCCTTGGTTTATACCCAAAGAACTGAAAATCAGCATACTACAGTGATGCAGCCACATCAATATTTACAGCAGCTCAATTCACAATGGCCAAGCTATGAAACCAACCTAAATGACCAGATAAAGAAAATGTGGGCCGGGTGTGGTGGCACAAGCCTGTAATCCCAGCACTTTGGGAGGCTAAAACAGGAGAATCATGAGTTCAAAGTCAGCCTCAGCAATGGTGAGGTGCTAAGCAACTCAGTGAGACCCTGTTTCTACATAAAACATAAAATAGGGCTGGGGATGTGGCTCAGTGGTCGAGTGCCCCGAGCTTAATCCCCAGTACCAAAAAAAAAAAAAAGTGGCATATACATACAATAGAATATGACTCAGCCATAAAGAAGAATGAAACTATGGTATTTGCCAGTAAATGGATGGAACTGGAGAATATCATGCTAAGTGAAATAAGCCAATCCCCCCAAAACAAAGGCAGAGTGTTATCCTGATATGTGGATGCTAACCCACGATCAGTGAGGGGAAAAAACAGAAGTTCATTGCATTAGACAAAGGGAAATGAAAGGAAAGGAGCAAGTATGGGAATAGAAAAGACAGTTACATGAATTGGACATAACTTTTATGTCCTTATATATGAATACATGACCAGTGTAACTCCACAACATATACAACCACAGTAATGGGATCCTAATTGGAACAAGTTATACTTATTCTGTGCATCTATAATATGTCAAAATATATGTATCTAGTAAGAACAAATTTTTAAAAATAATTGCAAGTTTGGAAAAAGTTTACTCAGCTGCTGCTAGGCCCAATGCAATCAGGAACAAACTTTTCTACCCATTTTTCTTCTTCCAGGACTCCTACCCCTCTTCTTAGGCCTGGGGCCATGACAGCCCTGTGGAAAGCCTGTGGCTGCAGAATGTGCTCTTCCCCTCTGTCCCCTGCCTCCTCGGACACCCCAACCATGCTGGCTTTTTCTCAGATGGCTAAACCTGAACTTAGAACAGAGTCACTGACTCATCTTAAAATGTTAAATACGTGGTGAGGGATAGCAGGTTTAATCCTCAATATGCTGAAGTGCTTGGTTTTCCAAGACCAGTACTCTGCTCAAACAGGTGTATTCATAGACCTCCTTTCATCCAGGGTGAAACACCTTGCCCATCTTTCCAGCCTCACTTTCTCTCCACTCTTCTTCTCTTTCCTGCAGCCATAGTGGAATTTGAGGTTCTTGGAACCCAACTTCCTCTCTCATACTACTCAAGCTTCTTCCTGCCCCAGGGCCTTTTAGCTTGGTAGATTCCTTCCAGAAGATGTTTATGTGGCTGTGTTGCTGACACATTTGGTTTCATCTCAAATGTCACTTCTTTCCCGGAGGCAGCCCCTGACACCAGGCTAACAGTGTACCAATCACTCCCCGGTCTCCCAGCCAGATGCCTTCTGTCATGGTGCTTTTCATCTGGGCTGGTGTTGCCGCAGAGGAGACATTTCCAGTTGTCACAACCACAAGGTGTGACTGGCATCTAATGGGTAGACGAGGGACGATACCAAACATCCCACAACATACAGGACATCCCTGCAACAAAGTTTTTTGACCTCAAATGTCCTTAAGAAGCCAGTCTCTATCACAATTTTTCTTTTTCCTTAGCATTAATGAGTAATAGAAATGATGGATTTTATGTTTCTTCCCTACTAAATCACAACTTCATAGGAACTAGAGTTCAAGAATGGTCTCTGCTCCATCTCTAGCACCCAGAAGAGCACCTGATGCCTACTTGACTTAGTGAATTTTGACCCTTTGGCCATGTCCCCAGCAAGGGGAAGTTGCCTGGCCCAACATAAATGATGAGTCTGAGAAAATGACAAGCCAGTTTTCAAAATGAGCAAACAAATCTTATTTATTAACGAATGCACATACAACCATGAGGAGTCCCCCACTTTCATGTGCTTACAGAATCATTCCATCTTTACAGCTCTCAGTGAATGATTAGGTTATTTCTTAAAGATGTGCAAAATTTCATAAGTCTGAATATACAGTCTTAATTATACCCATGTTCTCTTCCTCCAGGAGAGATCGTAGGTAACGGAACCTCAATCGTGACTCAAAGGATCAAAACAAAATTCAAGATGGTCTATAAGATTAGTGTATCTATGGAAAAAAGTCATAATGAAATTCCTCCCCTTTCTCCTTTCTCACCATTCTCCATCTCATTTATTGACACATTTTATATAATATAGGATAATAATGAAATTACTCAACATTAACTGTTTCAAAAAGAAACATTATTTTTAAAAAGAGACATTATACAGGAAGAGATTTATGAATGTAACAATAATCTATTATAATTACCAAGCACACATGCTAGTCCTGCTATTACTACAAAATCTACTGGCAGAAAATTTTGCATTCTGTAGTGTTTTTCCTTTTTCAAAGACTTTTTTGGGGAGGGTTTTGAGGATTGAACCTGGGGGCAGTTAACCACTGAGCCATGTTCCTAGCCCTTTTTTATATTTTATTAGAGACTGGGTGTCACTGAGTTGCTTAGGGCCTTGCTAAATTGCTGAGGCTGGCTTTGAACTCTTGATCCTCCTGCATCAGTCTCCCGAGCTACTGGGATTACAGGCATGTGCCACCGTGCCGAGCTTCAAGGACTTCTTATAAGTAACATTTCATTAGAATTACTACTAAACACCAAGTTAGGTATGGAGATTATACCTAATAGGTCAAAAAAATTGAGAATAAGGAACAATTTATCCTAATGTCATCTAGTGTCACTGAGAAGAGTCAGGATTAGAAATCAAGTCCTATTCTTAATCCTGTGTATTGAGGGGTTTCCACTCACTCCCCATTTAATTTGTTTCACAGAATGCTACTAGGTACTGAGCTAGGTACTGAACACACTGATTTGTGTTCAAACAAATCTTGGAAATGCAAAATTAAACCAGTTAACCAGATTCCCAGGTCCTTCAGCATGGATAAATAAATCTCCAAAAAGAATGTGGAGACTAGAGCAGGTGCCAGAAACTCAAACCCTAGAGAAATCAGGCAAAAATTGAAAGTGAGTGGGCCAGAAAGCATTGCCCTGAGGGTGTAGCCCCAGCTAAGGGGCCCTGGACCACCTAAGCAAGCAGCCCAGGTTGGAGGCCCTGGGTTCCAGGCCCAGCATTTACAAACAAAACAAAATAAACAAAACCAAAAGAGTGCAGTCTAATCTTGACAAGCTTTCCCAATGATACTACAAATCTGGGCTTTAATTTCAAAGCTCCAAATTTATGCATACTGCCTCAGATTTAAGAAAAAAGAAAACACTGTAGTTGGAACATAACAAATTTTAAACCTGATCAGGCTGGCCCCACCTGGCAAAACCAGAATAGAATGTCTACATATCTTATTTGCCCACAAAACCCTCACTCAGAGGACCTGGTAATTTCCTAGAACTCTGCAGAACACTGTGGAAACGTGACCTTTGCAGCGAGTGGATGCCCTTCCAGACCACTGTGGTGTGAGTGGCTCTGAACCCCAACCATGATCTCAAGGTTCACTCAAATCAAAATTGAAATTAATACCTGTTCACATGGCAATGTTTCTTTTTCTGGCAATAGCAGCCCTTGCACGTCTACATTTCTAAACAATCACATGAGTGACTAAAGATTGAAGATTCCTTACAATACAACTTGCTTCATCTCTTGGCCAAACCAAAATGTCATGGCATTATCAAAAAAAAAAAAAAAGTCTTGGAATTTTAGATAGGGCAAAGACCTTCAGCTTTCTGGAATAACTTTAAATATGCAAGTGATCTGGAAATCATTTAGAAATACAGAATTTTAGAAAACACTAGTGATAACTTCAAACATTATTAGACATGCAATAGAGCTTTCCTAAGGCAGACAGTCTTCTTCCCTACTCCCTTGTTTTACCAGCCAGGAGCAGTGGCACAGGCCTGTAATCCCAGGAACTGAGGAGGCTGAGGCAGGAGGATCATAAGTTCAAAGCCAGCCTCAGCAACTTAGCAAGGTCCTAAGCAATTTAGTGAGATCCCCGTCTCAAAGTCAAAAAAATTTTAAAAAGGCTAGGGATGTGGCTCAGTGACAAAGCACCCTAGGGTTCAATCCCAGTACCAGAAACAAGGAAGGGAGGGAGGAAGGGAAGGAAGGAAGGAAGGAAGGAAGGAAGGAAGGAAGGAAGGAAGGAAGGAAGGAAGGAAGGAAGGAAGGAAGGAAGGAAGGAAGAAAGGAAAAATGCTTAGCACCATGGCACAGTGCAATTGAAATAGTAGCATAAATGTACCGAACCACAAGGTAAGTGGTTTTCTTCCCCCAGCATCTACTTGGTCCACACTTCCTACTGCAGCTCTTCATGGCTAAAATGGGCATCCTCATCCACAGACCAGTCACTTCATGCATCACATTTCCAGAGTCATGAGAAAACATACATTCCTATAATGGTGAAATCAGATCTGCTTCTATTTCCCCATGGGGGAAATAAAAACCTGCAAGCCCTCATGATTTGAACTTGGGAAACATAAGAAATGTAACATTTGGATTTACAATATAAAAACAAGAGGCAATCATAAAATGCTTCCAAATGATGGCTTCAATTGAATTTTTTGATTCTTAAAACCTGTTCCTCTTTTCTTGACACTTTTAGACAAATTTTCCTTCCCGTATCACTAATCAATTTTTTAATGGATGCAAGAATCATGGGATCTAAAGAAAATAGAGAATTCTAAAATGTTCACGCACGAGAGAATGCTCTCCCACGATTGGAAAAATTGAGCTCGTTTAGTATAACAATTGGGATGCTGTTAATGAGCTTGTATGTAGTTTTGAGCTAGAGAGTCACTCTATACAAGGTGGACGACATGTTTGGAATGCCAGGTGAAAGGACAGAGAAAAGTGATCCTGGAGTTTAAAAGCTATCTAACATGGTGATATCTGGTCACTATCTTCTGCAGTCATGGGCATGAAACCCCCAAGAGTGCCCCTGGGTCTTATTCCATGACATAAAGATTATCCTCAATGATGTAGACGTTGTCCTCTGCTCGGGCCCGCACACCCGCTTCACTTGGCAGAACTGTCATGTGAGGGCCAGTCAATGAAGCCATGCTGCAGAAAGAGTTGAAGAATAACACGGGATAAGGAAAAAGCAGATCACTTCTGAGGTATGAGCGGCACTTTCATTTATGATCCAGAAGACTGGATATTTGAGAATCTAGGAGCCCCATTCACACAAACTATAAAATGAATAGCACCTTCTGGAAATGGGAAAGTGTTGCCCTGAGTGTTAAGTTACAGGAGAGTCTCCTTAGTAAGTATGTAGACAACCCAAGAACTATTAAAAACAAAATTCAGACTGGTGTTCTTCAGGGTATCATAGAAAAGAAAAAAAGGGAGGAAATGTAAAAAGATAGATATCTGACATTGAACTGAGTTACTAAATAAAGATGCATGATTTTTGAATGTGGCTTAGAACTGGTTGACTGGTGTGTTTACGACTGTACACTGTGACCTTTTAGAAAAGGCTATTTAACTGCTCAATGATCTACATCCTGTAAGATATAGAAAAGTCTTGGCTGTAGTGGAATAGTACTGTTTCACAAGTGTGCACCAGACCATGGTGTCAAAAATCTTACTGCGGCCGGGCACAGTAGCACTTGTCTGTAATCCCAGCTCTTTGGGAGGCTGAGACAGGAGAATCGCAAGTTCAAAGCCAGCCTCAGCAATGGTGAGAGACCCTGTGAGGTCTCAGTGAGCAACTCAGTGAGACCCTGTCTCTACATACAACACAAAATAGGGCTGGGGATGTGGTTCAGTGGTCGCGTACCCCTGATTTCAATCCCTTGTACCCTCCCCGCAAAAGAAATCTTCCTACGACTGATGATCAAATTTAAAAATCAGGGGTTGGACTGCTTTTATAACACATATGCTCACACACACCAAGTGCACAAAAGGGCAGACACTGGAGATTAAGGCTCTAATTTTTTTAGAGAGAACTGCTGGTGTTCCATGTGCCTGCCTTTCATGTGAGTGACAGGAGATGCATTAGTGGGCCTACTTGGAGAGCTTACTCTGTACCTCCTGCTATTTGGGGTAGTCACAGTGGACTGATGTTTGAGTCTCATGGTAATGAAGAAGGTGAAAACCAGGGAAGAAATAGACTGAACACCTGTGTTGTGTTTGAAGTGGCTGGCATTTTGTAATTTGTATATAGTACAGATTCTAGTCCTGAAAATGTGGAACCTGAGTCTTCATTCATCCCCAGATGAAGAACAGGTCCCCACTGAATATATTTAAAACAACATGAGAGGGCATGGGGTATAGCTCAATGGTAGAAGGTTCGCCTACCGTGTGCAAGACCCTGGGTTTGATCCCCAACACTGCAAAAAATTAAAATTAATTTTTAAAAAAAACCACAAGGGACTGGGGTTGTTGCTTAGTGGTAGAGCACTTGCTTGGCATGCGTAAGGCACTGGGTTCGATCCTCAGCACCACATATAAATAATAAATGAATAAAATAAAGATCCATCAACAAATAAAAAGCCTCTGTGGTCCTTAAAATGGCTCAGTTATAGGTATGTGAAAACAGTTTAGATATCAATAAGCTCAAATGAGTCAGTGTGGTATTAACACCAAAAAGAAAATGTCATGAGAAAATCTCGTATTGCATGGTGTAATTTTTTTCTGCTTTTTTATATTTTACATTTTATATAAAGTTTTTTCATTATAATTAAGTGACAAAAAGTGAACCTCTTAGTAAAGGATAAGTTAGCAGTGCAAAAATAGAAAGCAAATAGCTAAAAGAATATTAGGTCCCATGACTTTTCACCAACAAGGAGCATTTCCTTTTCATTTTCAGAAGCGGTTGGTGAAAAATATTTATGAGCCTGGGTCCCTGAGATTGAGTCCTTTATGTACTGTGTAGTATGACCTTGGAGGTCCCTTCATATTTCTGAACCTGTTTTTCCAATCTGTAAAATGAGGTTAATAATACTGCCTGTCTCGTAGGTTTACGGCGGTGAAGGGCATGATTGAAATAATAAAAGCCAACGTGTACTGGGCACTCGCAATGTGCTGGACCCTGTCCAAGGCACGGTCTAGGGATTGCCATGTAATTAACTCAGACATGGATGAGTCTGTGTGTAAGCATCTGACGAAGGAGGACTAGGAATAATGGAGGGCAGCCAAAGAGGCGGGGATATTGAGTCCAAAAATGTCCTTGCTCAGAGCCATGCTGAAGTGAATGAAATAGGCTGGTTGACTTTACAGGTGGCAGATGAGTGCCTGACACAGATGCAGTAAAGGAGATTTAAGCTTTAACTGGGCAGCAAGATAGAAAGATCCCCACAAATAGAGTAAATTCCAGTGCCTTCAAGGGTAAAGGAGTGGAGCAGGTCGAATGTGGCGGGAGCTATGGCCACTGGAGTTCTCAGAACCTTTGCTCATCCTGCCCCTTCAGCCAGGAATTAGCCTCCTCCAAATCACCAGCTCCCTTGGGCTCAAACAAAAGCCCATCTCCCTGCTCTATCATCCCTGGGTGTTTGTCTGGAAGCACTTAAAAGGTCCCTGTTTATTGGCTTTATATTTTTTTCTGTTTTGAACAACAGAATCAACTTGCAATATAATAGGTGCTCAGTAAAAGAAAAGGTGGAATAAACTGAAAGAGTAAATCAAAACAACTCGTTCAACATACAGCTCTGTCAAGCAATTCAGTTCTTTTCACTTAAGAGAGTAAGATTGAAGTGCCCCTTCTGTACCAGTTCTGCCACAACTGTACAGAAATATAAAAAGCTAAAAATGTCCCTGCAAGGTATGGGTAACAGAGGTGCTCATTACACTAGATTGTCAGGATTCAAGATGTTGAATGGGAAGGTTAGGAAAGGGACAGAGAGGAATTTCTCTTTATTTTTACTCTAGTAAGGACATCAAAAGATAGTAACACAAACCCTTTCAAGCTTACCTTAGTGGCTCCATCTTCTTTCTGAAGAAGAAATACTCTAAATCAGGGAGGAGGAAGATGGGGGGGGGTGGATTGTATGCATTAGCAAGAGTCCACAATATCTTCTTCCAACCAAGTCTATTATTTTGTTGTGACTTGAGTCCTTCCCCCATGACTTTAGCAATTCCTTCCTGTGTCCCCTCTTGAGTCTGCAGGACCCAGGCACACTCGTTTTTGCTCAGTGTCTCATTTTCAGTAATGTCTGGGATATCATCCACTTATCCTGACTTGCTATAATTAAATTACCTTTTTATTTTAAAAAATGAGCCAGGCATGATGGTGTACACATGCGGCTTGGGAGGCTGAGTCAAGGGAACCACAAGTTCCAGGCCAGCCTCAGAAACTTAATGAGGCCCCCAGCAACTTTAGCAAGACCCTCTATCAAAATAAAAATGAAAAGGGCTTGGGATGTGGCTCAGTGCTTAAGCACTCCTGGGTACAGTCCTCAGTACTAAAATTAAAAAAGAGATTAAAAAACTGAAAAAGTTCATGATATTTTTAATAAGCTACTAGAAAACAGGCATAAACCATGCTTGTCCTAGGATACCTAGGACATAAGACCCCATACTAGAGGTCATCTATGAGAGACCTTTTATCAAATTTTATACTTCCAGTAATCCATCCCTTAAGAAAGAAGTAAGTAACTGTTTTTGTTAAGGAGAGGAGCACATTTAAGATATTTTACCCAATTTCCAAATAATCGTTTTCACTAATCAAGTTCTAAATTATCAGGTTGAAATTTCCCTTAAATTGAACAAGTATACTCAGCTTTTGGTTTTCTGCCCAGAACCATGGAGTAGATTGGTAATAGATTCATATACAGTGTTGTACAAAATAGATGACTGGGGTTCTTTCATGAGGGACAGGTTACAGTGAGAGACACAGCACACCACACACACACACACAAAACTGACTAAAGAGGCATGAAGCCTGGTGGCTGACTCTTGAAGACCTTTGTTCTAGTCCTATTCTGCAAAGAGCTCCCCCTCCAATGCTTCATGCTAAATAAGTATACTGGTACTCTCAACAATATCATCCCATGGAGACAAAAATCAGACCTTGAGGGAAGGAGAGAAGACACTGTGTGTATTATAATGGCCTATCACCTCCAAATCTCAACCCTACCCAACAAATTCTTCTTTTTTTTTTCTCCTTTTTCGTTCTGGGGATTCAACCCAGGGGCTCTTAACAACTGAGCAACATCCCCAACCCTTTTTTATTTATTTATTTATTTTTGAGACAGGGTCTTACTAAGTTGCTTAGGGTCTTGGTAGGTTGCTGAGTCTGGCCTCAAATTTTTAATCCTTCCGTCTCAGCCTCCCCAGCTGCTGGGATTACAGGCATGCACCACCACACCTGGCAACTTTTATTTCTTAGTAATTAATTTATTTTATGTAGAACTGATATTGAAGTTTTCTCCTCAGGGCACCAATAATTTGAAAACAAAGAACAAAGTTAAGAAACAATGATATGAAGCAATAATTCCACTAAAATATAAGCTCTGTGAGGTTTACAGAGATTTATGGCAAAAAAAAAATCTTTTCTAAGTAAATAATAACAGTGGTGTATTTACTATATGCCAGAAATCATGCTCAGTGCCAGAAATCATTTCCAGCACAACCCGGGAGGAAGAGGCACCACCATGTACATCGTACAGATGAGCACTTGGGGACGCAGGGAAGTCATGTGAATTCCAATCACATGCCCCATGGAGTCACTTAAGTGCAGACAGTGTCTGTAGAACCCTTGCTCTAGTCATTCAGAACAATCTGGAAATGACTTACTTTTGATAACTATGACAATCAAAACAGCAAGCAACATCAAAGTGGAAACCGCGATTCCTACGTAGAGTCCGCCATTGGTCATCCCTGGGCTTTGCGCTGGGAACACCTGCTAAGGAAACAGCAGCAGATTGAAAGAGCCTCTCCGGAGAATGATGAATAGAAGGAAGCTCCTTGCATAGGTTCTCCCCTCCCCCACTGGCTTGCCCTTGGCTACTTCTAAAAACTGAGGGCAAGACCAAAGGATCTTAGTGAAATACTGTACCGACCTGAAATTCAAAATGTGCTTTAGGACAACAAAAACGTTTTCTGTTTTGCTCATAGTGGTATTTGCAGAGGTGTATAAGTTTGTCAACATTCAAACTGTTTGCTTCAAGTGGGTTTGTGTATAATGTATGTAAACTATGTATGTTTCAAAAGTCAATAGGTGTTTTCCACAAATGCATGGTCATAGGATATGAGACAGAAAAGAAATATTTCTGTTCATGTATAAGCTGACTTGATCTGATGTTATATGATGTGCTAGATTATTGAATTTGATCTTTCACTGTGGTCTGTATTTTTTAATGTAGTTCAAGATTCTGTGTTCTTGATAAAGACTTGAAAGTAGCTGCACACAAAGATGACCTTGATTAACACTTTAGTAATCAGGTGGAATCAGGTGGAATGCAGAATTGTGTTTAAATCTCCTAGTGCAGGTCATAAGGGAATGCTACGTCTTGAAAGAACCCTGAAATGAGCCAGGTATCATGTTAGGCGCCTTTTCATAGCGTAGCTTTAATACTAAGGAGATTCCATTGGATAGGCATCTTAAGAAGAAAGTGAAAGATCAGAGAAATGGATCAAATGTTTTCTTATATAAGAAGTTAATCTCTGAAGTACAGTACCTGCTCTTCTACTTAGTTGCTGTTACCATGAATAAGTTATTTACCCTCTCTGAATCTTTTTTTTTTGTATTTATAAACAGCATATTTCATAGGGTTCTTGGGTAAGGTACTATTAGGTATTTCTTGGTAAACTCTATAAAGACTATAGAGGAAAGCAACTGGGTCCTCATGGCTTAGAAGGCTAGACAATATGTGGGAGAGAAAGACTACGCTGTTATGCCCTTACCTATGAGGAGGAAAGGGGGTAGGCAGATGGAGAATCGGGGTCCAGAAAGCAGGTTTTGCTTTCACTTTTTAATTACATGACATAAATACTGCATGTTTATTTTGGAATATGCAGCTAAGCATAAAAAAGAAAATTAAAGTCAACCATTACCTTATATCCAGAAACAAGTACTATTGCCAGTTTGCTTTATAGTTTTGTCCCTCCAGGGTCTTTTCAAATATATATATATATATATATATATATATACATATATATATATATATATGTGTGTATATATATATATACATATATATATATGTATATATATATGTATATCTATATATATGTATATATACATATATATGTGTGTATATATATTATCTTATACAGCACAGGCACTGATTGGTTTGATGAATGTAGACAGAATCTATATGCATTGGCTAGATATCAGTATATCTATATCTATATATATCCATATATATCTATATATCCATATATAGATATATATAGATATATATATACTACTGTATATATACCATATTAAAAATCGCTTTTTTCACTTAACAATCTGTAGGAACCTGTATCTTCTCATGTCTGTAAATACACTGCCATAACTATATCTTCACTGGTGATATGTGAACATGCTTAATTGACTCAATAATTAACCCCTTGCTATTAAACATTTACTTGTTTTTTGATGTTTTCATAATTATGAATAGCAGCAATCCTCATGTCTTTGTTTAATTCTCTTCTTCAGATAGACACCAGGAAGTTGACCTATTGGGTCAATATTATATGCTGCTATAAATTGTTTTCAATAGACCTGGGAGATATCTTGATATCTTTAGACAAAGCATAAAATTTCACATTTTTTGCTACTGTTGATCTTGAACTTTCTTCTAAATTGCTTCTACTTGCTGCTACACATAACTGTTCTACAAATAAGTAAGGTCACCTCACCATTCAGTGTTTTGTTTTTTAACCCAGCTATAAGCCTGATCATTTAGCAACACAATAGAAATTCACATAATGATAGCTTTGAGATCTTGCCAATACCTACAGATTCTATCTACATTTATCAGACCAATTAGTGCCTCTGTGGTAGAAGATAATTTCTAAAACATCACTCCTATGTAGATTTATTGTCACTTATTGTCACATACTAAAACAAAGGCATTTCAGCAGGCAAAAGAAAATACCTGACTAATAAGTTTATCTAACTTCTTTGGAAAGACAAAACCTTGATGAATATCATGAGACCGGGATCCTCTGATTTTTCTCAAGCTCATTGCAGAAAAAGTATGATAACATCCTACAGAATCAAAATTAAGACCTTAATACCTTAAATAAATCATCATATGGAGAGGGATGTGTACAGAAAAAAATCCACAAGGGCCTAAGAACTTCCCCATAGAATGATGACTGTGTAGAAAAAGGACATTCTTCCAGTTTTCTCTCCTTTTGCAAGACTCTCTTGCTTACCTTGTATTCTCATTTGGGAGGGCATGCACTCCATCCCATTGATTGAAAGCATATTGTGTCTCTAACAAATCCTTCACGGTATGTTAACTTACTCTCCTTGAATCAGCTCATTGTTTTTTCCTAATTTTTGACCACAGCTACATTTGAGTGGTGTGTGTATGTATGTGTACATGAGTGTGCATGTATATTATTTAGTAAAATATCACTTAACAAACTGATACACTTACATGAACTTTTCAACTTAAAGCATCCTATTTGGAGTATAATTCTTTTCTTCCTTCTCTCCAAATTTTTTTAAGGAGAGAAAAATCAATCTATGACTATCCTTACGGAAATAGTCTTTAGATTCAAGTTTTCTTCCAGGAAGACAGACAAGTGAGCCTTGCTAATAAAACAAGGAGGAATATGCTTACAGTCTGATTGTTGTGCCAAAGGCCATCTGAAGACTGTGTCAATGTGCCATTCCCATCTGCTCAACAAGAAGGAAAATTAATTAGAATTACAAAAATATTGGATTTTCACCGAAGAGACTATATATATTCACACTGCCTTCTGGCGATGAATGGAAAGTTGAATAATAATACCACCAAATGCTGCTGGCCTCCCAAGAGTGGTACCAAGTTATTAACATTTTAAAACCTTACCTTATGAAGTTGTGTTTCTTCACCTTTCTGTCATGGGCTCTTTGAAAATGGGCTCCTTTTTATTATGGGGAGAAATGTATGAACACATAAAGTTTTACAATTTTGAGGAATCAGAGAAGTTCATTCATGGAACCAGACTAGATGACACTCGAAGGTAATCAATATTTGCAGGCTGGCTAAGACACTGCAGATGAGTACCCAGAGGCCACCTGCACAGTTAAGCCAGTGTATTTAGGTATTGGTCCAGAAGTACTTTAGAAAATACCGACTATATCAGCAGCAAGACCTGTGTACCATACACTATTTAAGGAATAGGATTTTGTATAATAAGATACAGACCCTGACATTTTGAACATTTGAGATTTCCAAGTGTTTTTGGAATATTTCATGTATAAGAGAATAAATTACTTTGTCCTTTGTCGGCATCTATGGGTAGAATACAGAATTGTTTTTCCTGAGTATCTGCCATATGCTAAACACTTCACATCCTAACCAGTTACTTAGTCCTATTCTATGGGTACTATAATAGACATGGGCTGGTGAAACATGCTTCTGGCTTTAGCAAATGACAGGAGCCTCTGCTGGTGAGCACCACACATGTTACCCTCCCAACAAAGGGAGACACTAAGGTCTACGCAATTTCCAAATGACTACACAGCCCCAGCAGGAATAAAATCAGATGAATCCTTCCCCTTCCCTAAATATTTACATAACTGTTTACACAGAACCAAAGGTAATATCTAGTTTAGGCAGACCTAGAGTCTGTGACTTGATATGACCTTCAGGAATAGGGACTGGGTGATATAGTAAAAATAACATGAACTTGAGTCATATAAAATGTGAATTCAATGCTGACAATGTCCATAGCAATGTGACCTTGATAATCAGGGCCCTTTGCATACACACATAGGCACATATGTATGTATGTATATGCGTGTGTGTGTAAGTCTATATATAAAGGCTGTGTGTGTATGTATATACAAATATACATGTTTCTAGCCAGCATCCCTTTAAACCTCAAGCAATTAACAGTACATATTTAATCTGATATAATTAAAGTAGATGATGCATGTAAAGTACTTAACACTGTGTTGGAAAAGGTCAGCTTTATCATCATCATTGTCACCACTGTTGTAGGATGGCAGAGGAGGGGCGGGGAGGGAGACTGCAATGCCCCTGCACATCATCTACTGTCATCATCCAGTGAGGAATGGTTATTGGCAATGCAGCTAGTAACTGTTCGCTGACCTGGGAGCTGTGTGTCTCCAAAGCAGAACTATAAGGTCTCCCTCTTCTGGCAATTACAAATACGCGGCCTGCCTTGAAAGAACTCAATGAGATAATGCGTGATCATCCTGGCACACATCTTTCGAAGGTGGGTGGCCGGCCATATGACAACCTAAATCCCTTCCAGACCTAACATTCTTTGCTTCTGTGGAGGTTTAATCGTCTGAGGGTTGACATGGACACAGTGAGGATTTGGCCCAGGAACCTCAGATACACAGCCAGAACGTCAGTAGTCACACAAATCCTGGGGACACAGCTGTTCTGGTGTCTGTTTCGTCCTGGAAAAGTCTACGTTGACCAGGTTTTGGTGACATGATATTTTAGAGACTGATTCCTCACTCCTACCTTCTTCCTCCTCACACACTCACAGACGAGGTGCAGCTGCTCCCACTGCTCTTACCTTGTGTTTCTATCTATTTTCATTTTGTTTTTTGTGCCTGGAAATAGTTTCCACTAAGGACTCCACTTTCCAAACCAAATGTCACCATTATCTAATCCCTGCTGAATGTGGCCCTGTGTGAATCTCACAGCAGGTCCATTTTAAACTAACCAGTTTCCAGGAATACTTGGCAAAAGGGAGGCCATAAAGGGGTGGGGGGCCCACAGATTGCAACCGCTGAGTACAGTGAGTCACACACGCGTGGAGTCCTACAAGGTTTGACCTTGTTTGGATGCAACACAGGCACAAGGACATCTAAGCCAGCTCTGAATCACAAAGAGGTTCTGTATGCGGTGCTCTCTCAACTTAGCACTGTGGGTAACAAAGAGCGTTAGCTGGGAAAGATGACAGGTTTCCATGTGTCACCTTTCTTCATCAAGGAAAGACAAATCAATATTCTATTTCTAAAGAGTGGAGATTTTATGGGGCCTGCCCATAAGGCAGAATGTTCAGAGGGAGAAACAGGATCTCAGCGTGGTGTGCATCCTAGGTATTGTCTGTTTGGTCCAGTCCATTCAGGCTGCTATAACAAAATATCCTAGGCAGGGTAGTTGACAAAAGAAATTTACAGTTCTAAAGGCCAGGAAGTTCAGGATGAAGACACAGCCTGATGGAGACACAGGCTCTCTTCCTCAGAGATGGTGCCTTCTGGGAGTGCCCATGTGAAGAAAGGGCAAACTAGCACCCTCAGGCTTTTTGTATAAAGCAACCAACTCTCATTCATGAGGGCAGGGCCCTAATCACCTCCTGGATGTCCCACCTCTTAATGCTATTGCACTGAGGATTAGCATCAACATTTAAATTTGTGTGTGCAGGGAGGACATAAACATGTAGACCACAGCACCACTTCCAAATCCCCATATAAATACAAGATTACTAAGGTAGCAGCGGAGCCCCCAGGTTGTACTTAGGGTGCTGGATTTAATTGTTTTAAGGTCCCAACCCAAGAGATCAAGCTCAGTAATGAGCTTGGAATCAAGACTGGTTGATTTGATTTATAAAAATTGAGTCATATGTACAAGTTGCCTGGGCCGGTCTTATAGATTCAGGACGTCCCAAGTAGTAGTAGTAGCTGCCACTGTATCTATCACTTACCTCCTTTGTAACCATATCCCAGGCCCTTCATCTCATTTAATCTTTGTAAGGATTCTACAAGATCAGTGGTATTACATTCATTCACAAGTGATAAAACAGATTCAGAGAGAGTAGCCAGCCTCAGCCCTCATGTCAGATCTGTCTTACTCCAGAATGAGTGTTCTCACTGTCAATGGTTATCAGGATTGGAATACT
>CM053405.1:125403251-125679870 GCA_028644305.1 Xerus rutilus
GTAATCCCAGCACTTAGGGAGGCTGAGACAGGAGAATCGCGAGTTCAAAGCCAGCCTCAGCAACGGCGAGGCACTAAGCAACTCAGTGAGACCCTGTCTCTACATAAAACACAAAATAGGGCTGGGGATGTGGCTCAGTGGTCGAGTGCCCCTGAGTTCAATCCCCAGTACCAAAAAAAAAAAAAAAAAAAAAAAAAGATTGGAATACTCCCAGGGGTTCAGGCAAGACAGTGCACTTACCTGTTGGGTAAGAGTCGAGTGGTGAGCTAGAGGAGGGTGTCCGTATTTCCTGTAGAGTCTTAGTCTGGGTTTCTGCAGCCTGAGTTGTAGAAGGTGAAGTGGCTGCTAAAATGAAAACAAAGGAAGAACCATGTTGGTCCATTTGTGGAGCACCCCCTCCAAAAAAAAAAACAACTGAAATTAGAAATTATCACCAACTTCCCACAGTGCTTCCCTTAGGTAGCCTCAGGAAACATGGCTCCCACCTACCCACTACCAGCCATTCCAACTTGTCTTAGAGATTTACTCAAAGATGGCCTTCAGACATTGCACTGCTATCTAGTCATTTTATTATCATGACAAAAATGTGATCTAGGGCTGAGGTTGTAGCTCAATGGTAGATTGCTTGTCTAGCACATGTGAGGTGCTAGGTTCCATCCTCAGCACCGCATCTAGGTATTATTTGTAGATGTATATGTGTGTCCATCTACAACTAAAAAAAAATTTTTTTAAGCCAGGCGCGGTGGCTCAAGCCTGTAATCCCAGCACTTAGGGAGGCTGAGACAGGAGAATCGCGAGTTCAAAGCCAGCCTCAGCAACGGCGAGGCTCTAAGCAACTCAGTGAGACCCTGTCTCTACATAAAACACAAAATAGGGCTGGGGATATGGCTCAGTGGTTGAGTGTCCCTGAGTTCAATCCCTGGTACCCCCCAAAAAAATTTTTTAAACATGATCTAAATAAAGTTCTACATAGTTTTAACAATATACAGAATAATTTCACTTTCTATTGTTCTAGACTCCCATACTTCCTTTAAACAGATAGTCTACAACAGCACATCCTACATAGGACACCCAGTTAAGTTTCATTTTATTAATATGAGTGACATTTCACTTCCAGGAAAGAGGGCCTGGGAGTTTCCACTAACCTGCCCTAGTCCCTTAGCAATGATGTCACTCTATTTCCTGACCCTACTCAAGTATCAGATTGTCCACACATTATTCTAGACAGACGCACACATTGAGCAACCTGGAATAGATACAATACTTAATTCCCTGAGGTCTCTTCAAGATGACAATATTGCACAACATCTTAGCCTAGCTAATGATTTACAACTCTCAAAGCAGGGTTCCTGGTAGACCCTGCCTCTCTCCTTCTACACTTGCATTCTAAACATTCTTTTGTTAAGAATGATTTCCTGTGCTATCTGACTCATCTTCCATTGCTCACCAGAACTTTATTGAACTCAGGGCATTGCGAATGCTAGGCAAGCACTCTACTGTTCATTTCTCACCAGAAAGCTGCGAGACTGGGACTCTCTAATACAAAGCTATTTCCTTTTCCTTTTCCTTTTCTGAAATCTTTCCTTTCTTCCCTATCAGATAGCTCATCTGATATGTAGGCTTGGTCACCTACTGCTTTACAAAATGTTTACATGATTCCCTCCTCTTAGAACACCTCCTCTTAGAACAGAATCTTGGAGCAAATTAGCAGTGGTGGCTGACCAAGAATTCCTAACCCTGAGCTTTCCTACTTACTTCTCAATGATTTCCCCTCCTCAATGCAGTCTTCATAATTTTAAAGTTCAACATTCTCTTTCTTGTGTTCTGGCCTATTTTTCTGTTTTTCTCTAATGCCCAAACCTGTAAGAGCATTTGGCTCCTTAGGGACTAAAGCCAGAACAGCACAAGAGAATCAGATGGCCAGTCTTAACCCAATTTAATTCTGTGCAAGAGATCTTTTGAGTTTAATTTCCCCGCCAAAGTCTGGGTCTTTGTGGCAGTTTTCATTTCTCTTACAACCTTACATTCAGCTCTTCTATGAATATTTTAGGAAACTAGCATATGTACCAGGAGGCACAGATGTAAAATGAAGTGTCCCTGCATCACATTGACTAGGGTGCTCACCTCCCTCCTGGACTGTGAAGATCAACTCTGAACTCAAACTCTTTCGGAAACTATTAGGATAAGAATAAGACTCTATGAATACCATGCCCCAGGAGGTTCCATGAACACATAAACCAATATTTCTCTTCTAAACCTCAGCTTTAAATTAAGCCAATAACTTACCCATGTTCTCCAAAACAAGTCCACAAATCCACCCACCTCAGCAGAAACAAACTCTGTCTTACACAGTTAAATCAATATTGAGAAAGTCCAACAGATTCCCTAGTGTGTCCAATTGCCCGCAATAAAGCTGCTTTCTTACAAATTTTTATGGCTCAAAAATTCCAGTTATAACCTAAAGTCTTCTCTTCCAAACTCAGCTCATCACCCAATCCTTCAGATCCCTCCTGGTTAGATACGCGGTTTAATGGGAGTCCAGGGAAATCAAGATGTTCCACCAGATTGCTCTCGCTAAGAGGCTGTGACACTTAGGTTACTCTCCAGAATGCAGAGTCACCTTAAAGGGTCAAAGTGCTTCAGGGGGCTTTGAGAATCTCCTCTAAAAGTTATCTTTGTAATCCTGGAAATAGAAGACTTGAACTTAAACTTGTCTGTGGGATGACAAGCTATTCCTTCCCCTGTAAATCATTTTCTATTTTGTATTGAATCTAAACTTATCTGTGTTGAATTTGAAGTACAGACAACATGGCAAGGATTGAAAGCAGGAGCAGGTACATTCTACATCCCTGAAAGTCCTTAAATTCAATGCTCACATATTAAATAAGTAGTACTTTTGTGATTTCCACGCTATATAAACAAATTAAAGTATCCTTGAAGTAAAATAGTGTAAGGCACTGACTGCTCCCCCAAAAGACAGGGTAGCTTTATAAAGCTATCATCATTTAGAATGTCAAAACAGGACAATTCACTCAAACATAAAGCTCAGTGTTCATGATAGAAGGCACCATCCAGCTGTTAAAAGCACCAGCCCCAAATTCAAATGAACAGACATTGAGTCCTAACTCAACTACTTTCTATCTTTATGACTTTCAACCATGAACTTTTTGATTCTGTGTCTCAATTCCCATAACTATAAAATAGAGTTGAATCACACCTATGATAGATGTAATCATCCTGAGAAATGAATGACAACATTCCAAAGCATGCTTCACAGTGCCTGGTGAACAGGTAACAGAAAATGTCAACTTGGTTGAACTAGTATCCTAAATTGCAGGGCCCACCTTCAGAGTGGACTAAATAAGTTCCAAATCTCAATATCCTAACTCTTATTCTCTGGAATTCCCCATGTTTTTATCATAAATTGATACCCAGCTGGACCAGATCCACATCATCCCCATTGGGTATGCTGGATCAGTGCTCCAAATAAGTTTTGGCTAATAATGAATCCAAATAAGGTTTGGCTAGTAATGAATCTGATTAAAAGCAATGACTGTCCTCACTCTTCAAATGCTTATACCAAATGTGCAGGAAGAGTGTAGGATCGCAACCTTGGGAAGCCCTGTTGGGAGCCCAGTTAAAAACCCTCAGCCTAGATTGTACTCCTGTCTAGACACATGCAGGGCACATCTTGCAGCCTCTCGTTAGAAGGCCTTGGGCTCCAAAACACATCTGTTTTACCTGTTTTGTAGTTCTGTGTGCGTGCTGGCATTGGAGGAGCAGAGGTATAGACCCTAGGTATCATGGGAACACTTGTGTCTCTGGCTGGAGTTAGAAATCAACATGAAAGCAAACATTAATTTAATAGTAGGAAACAAACGCCCAATTCAAAACTGTACCCTTGCACCTAAATGGGAGATTGTCTCTAAGCACAACTCTCTTTCCTGAGTGCTTGTTCTTTGCCATAAGCCAATTAGAAAGGAAGCAGTAGCAAGAAAATATTTGGGAAGTAAGATCAGATATTTCATATTTACAATGAAGCACTTTTTAAAAGACCAGTCATGTGCATCATTTATTATGCATCCTTATAAACAAATCTGTGAGACAGGGAAAGTATCTAGAGCCTGTACCATTCTTTGACCTCTTGGTGACAAGTGACTGACTTGAATAGTAGTTCCCAGTCCCAGTATGTTTACCAAATAGACATGCCCCAAGGGCTTGCTTCTTAACTCAGGGCTAAATCACACCCATCAACCTATGCTAAAACATTGCAAGGACAGATAGAAAGGAATTGTACATCTGGTTACAAGAAGAACAATACCTTCTAAGATTTTTTCCCATCTAAGACATACAAGTTGAGCATCCCTTACCCATAATGCTTGAGAAGTGTTTCAGAATTTGGATTTTTTTAAAATTTTGGAATATTTGCATACACATAATTAGATACTTTGGGAATGGAACACAAATCTACATATAAAGTCATTTATGTTTCATATACATTTTATACATATCAACAAAAAGTATATTTCTATAATGCTCTCATTAAATGCTATGCATGAAACAAAGTTTCATACTGCAGAACTTTCCACTTGTAGGTAGTAGTATCATGACAATGTTCAAAAACTTTCAGATTTTGGTATTTTGGATTAGGAATGTTCAATCCATTGTTTAGAAACTGAGATCAGCAAACTCTTCCTAAAAGGGGCCACATAGTAAATGTTTTAGGTTTGGGAACCTAAAATATATGGTTTCAGTAGCAACTACTCAGTTTGCAAGCTATCACTGACAAGGTATAAATGAATGGGTGTGGCTGTGTTCCAATAAAACTATTTACAAAAACAATTGGTGGGCTGGTTTTAAAATCTGGTTTGGTCCTAGAGCTATAGTTTGCTGATCTAACCTAAAGTATGGCTATAGGCTTGAACACAATCCACACCCCTCCCTCCACTGTTTAAAATCTAATCTCAAGAAAAAAAAAGAAAGCATGCAAAAAGCTGATCAAAGGATCAGGAGGAGAAACTCTAATCAATTCATGAACTTTTCTTGCTTACAGGTATTTTCCCCTGTAAGAAACTGGGAAACTATAACAACAGAAAGAACTGGTGAGAAGCCCTTGGAGAGTAGAAGAGGAAGCTAAGAATTGTAAAAGCACAAAAACACTTAAACAAAGAATTGGCTATTAGTGGTGGAGACAGTCACTTTGGCTCAGTTAGGGACTCACTTGCTGACTGGACTAAATATTAATATTGTAAACATCTAACTATTAAGGAATTTCTAAACACTATAAAAGCTTCCTGCTAATTTCATTCTATGCCATTTTTTAAAATTCAGCCAGCTTGATAATATAATTTCACAACCCCAAGAAGGTTGCAATCATAACCCTATTATTTCTTCTCTGCAAGCTGCCTCTCCACATCTTCCTACAGCACATTGCATCACCAGCTTCTTTTGGCTTTCTTAAATTGCTCCCAGGCATACTTTCTTTGGAGTCAGCTATTTATTCCATCAGAATTGACCTCATCTTGCTTGCCTCTGCAAAGGAAACAAACCAAGTCCCAAAGCTGAGGGATTGCAAAATAAAGTTCCCCTTAATTTAAAAAAAAAAAAACGGGGGGGGGGGGCTGAGGCTGCTGCTCCGTGGCAGAACCCTTGCCTAGCAGGCACAGGGACCTGGGTTCAATCTCAAGTGCTTCAATAAATAAAATAAAATAAGAAGATATGTTAGTAAAGAGAGATGTGTTATTGAGGCCACAGGTGGTGTATTCAAGTGTCAAAATAAGACCTTAGTAGGAGATTTATTAGGAAACAACACCAGAAACCAGGAAATCCTCAAGAACCTACTCCTTCCATCAAATAGTGAGGAAAAGAAGAGAAATATAATGTTCCAGATTTTGAGATTTCATGAACTTCTTACGAGCAACTGATCAATTGTTGTTAAGAGGCAAAAGCTTTCATATAAGGTCATTTGAATTTTTTTTTTTTTTTTTTGGTACTAGGGATTGAACTCAGGGGCACTTGACCACTGAGCCACATCCCCAGCCCTATTTTGTGTTTTATGTAGAGACAGGGTCTCACTGAGTTGCTTAGCGCCTCGCTGTTGCTGAGTCTGGCTTTGAACTCACGATTCTCCTGTCTCAGCTTCTCAAAGTGCTGGGATTACAGGCATGCGCCACTGCGCCTGGCTTCATTTTAATTTTTAAAAGAGGGATTTTTGTGAAATATGATATTCAAGGTAGGGCAGGGAAAATGCTAGAACTATATGCCTAAACAATATTTATATGTACATATGTAATATATAAATAATTTATATTTAAAGTATCATAATAATTTATATATAATTTACATATAATATTTATATATAAGTATATATAATTTACATAAATGATTTTATATGTAAAAGTTTATATATATGTAAATGCTCAATAAGATTGAGTTGACAGTTGTTAAAGCCAGATGTTGTGTGACTACAGAGCAGAACCTTATATTACCCATTTTTTAGCTTTGAAATCCATTGTGGTTTTAAAATGTGAAGAATGGACATTTTAACATTCTTCTAAGACATAATTTTAGAAAAAGAGGAACAGTTCTTAAAGTTAAATAGATTCAGCTTGATTAAACTACTCATTATATTTCACTATAGAAGAATAATGCAAACAAGCCTGTCTGAAGGATGCATTAGGGGGTTGTTTGCTCATTCTAACCTATGGCCTTGAATCAAGGTTGGTCTAAGACTTCATCTATGCAAATAAAAGTTATGTCTCTCAAGAGCAAGTGTTTATTGGCAAATGGGATTATATGAATCTCCTATTTCCCTATTAAAGGAAAACAGAAAATTATAACCAAACAGAAAACTCAGTTAACCTCCAGGAAAAAATCGAAGGAAACAAAACTAGCTTACCTGGTTTAATCTCCAAGGAAATGGTGACTTTCATATCATTGAACCATCCCCTATGCTCAATTCGACAACAATACAGGCCACTGTCAGTCTTAGCTGCATTTTCTATTGTCAAAGACACATTCCCTTGCAAAAGGTTCCCCTCTAGCTTATAACGCATGTGCTTCCGGAAGGTGACTTGGGATCCATCAGTCCAGATAATTTCATCTGAGCATTTAGATATAGGACATGTCCCTCGGCCCCAGCACATGGATGTGACTCCATCATTATCCACTGAGTAGCTGCAGGGAATAGTGGCCGGCTGACCCACCACTCCACTCACTTGTGTATAAGAAACCACAGCACCTAAAACACAGGGAGTAGAAACAGAGAATAAAGTCTTGATATTTTCCTAAAACCTTTTTTCACTTTTTAATTTATTTACTCTCATTTTTCTTTTTATAGTTTGTTTTGTAAGCATGGCTTTATAGCTCAATTTTGAAATTTTGATACTATAAACATGTTTTAGCATATTCATCCAAATAAATGTTTTGTTTAATGGATATATCTATAGATAATATAATTTATTTGCAATGTATGACTTTCAAGGTCTTGCTCATTGTTGCCATTGTAAATAATGTGACACAATCTTTCTGTTAAAACTTCACTGTATTTAGATTCCCTAAAGGAATGTATTTCTAAGAGAGAAATGATCAGGATAAAGGGAAGGAATATTTTTCATCTTTTGATGAACATGGCCAAATTGCTTTCAAAAGGTTTGAACCAAATGACACTCAAGCATGTGTGTATTTTACCCTGTGTTTGCCAGGCATCTGCTTGTTACTGATTTTTAAATATGCTTGTGGCTTTTAAAAATAAAAACAGCACCAAGAATATTGAGGCCTAGAGAAAAGTTTCCTTCCAACTCCAGTGCCCAGTTCTTTCTTCCAGTTTCACTTGTATCCACTGAAATACATTTTTTAAAAAATCAGTTCTATTGCACTTAAATTTCAATGTTTTAATTTTCATGGCCTTTGAAAACTGTTATGGCAGATGATGTCACCTGCTCACTACCCCACTTCTCCTACACAAAATCACAACTAATGTTTGTTTGAAACATTGTTGGCTTGAGGGCAGAAGTCTAATAGACTCTTCAGAAATCAGTTTTTGGAAAATGGGTTTACAATACTTGCAGGAGCTGCAGAGGTTTACATGGGTGTTAGGATCGGTCCAAAAGCCCTCTAAGCAGGGATCTTCTCATCAGTTGATGACAGCCCAGCAACAGCAAGGCTCACTGACACAAGGCAACCACAGAACTGGAAAATATTCAAATAAGAACTACTCTGAGATTTACTAACTAATCTGTAGGACCAGGCAGTGAGTAGGAAATGTTCTGAAGGAAAAAAAATGATCATTGTTATATAAAATAAGAGTATGTTTTTCAATGGAAAATTTTTTAGTTGTTGATGGACCTTTACTTTTTTGTTTATTCATATGCAGTGCTGAAAATCAACCCCATTGTCTACACATGCTAAACAAGTGCTCTACCACTGAGCTATAACTCCAGCCCTGGTATTCTCTTGATTTTGCCTAATGATTTGTACAAATATAGCACATGATGTTATAATTAGGTTATAGAAGTATATAATAACAAAAAGAACTTTATCCCATAATCCCATCCTCCAGAGATTAGTTTTTAAACTTTAGGAAATGTTTATTCAAAACTCCCCCTATGTACAAAATGTTTTGAATTAAAATACTTATTTATTTGTTTTTTGTTTGTTTGTTTGTTTATAATACTGAGAATAAAACTTGGGATGCTTTACCACTGAGCTACATCCTCAAACTTCTTTAAGTTTTTATTTTGAGGTGAGATACAGCTAATTTGCTGAAGATCTCCCTAAATTGTTGAAACTGGCCTTGAATGAGTGATCCTCCTGCCTCTGTCTCCCAAGTCAATGGGATAACAGGCATGAGCCACAGGCAAAATATTTATTTTTAAATGAAATGACTGAACATTGTTTAAAAGTTCCAAAAGACTAAAAAGGTAGTAAGGACAGGCTAACTCTCCCTTCTACCCCATCCCCATCTCCTCTGCCCAGCTCCCACCCCACCCTCACCCCAGGGTCATTACTGTTACAATTTCTTACATACATTTGGCTATGCATATACATCTATCCACCCATTTTTTGTTCGAGCACAAATGGCAGCATGTGAAATACCGTTCCATACGTTGCCATGTTCACTTAGCCATCGATTTGGTAATTGAGAGCAGTTTAAACAATTTCTTTGGAGTGAGATTTCATCCCAGTTCTGTTCACCAGATAACCCATAACCATCCAATAAAGTGCAAGAACACCCATCTTCCTCCACCACACCCAGCACCCACCAAACCCCCTAAGCCCACCTGCTCACTTACCTATCAGAAGTAGTATGAGGCTTAAAACAACAACCTGAGAGTTCATGATGGGGTTGATCTGAAGGGAAAGGAGAAGACAGACTGGTTGGCTGTGGCCCTGCCAGATGGTGTCTGAACAGGTCTTACTCTCAGACTGCAACTTCTCCTTTTGCTCTGACTGTGAACCACGTGAGCCTCCTCTGCTGGGGATGAGAGAAGACGGTAAGCAATGGCTTCAGGGCTCCCTCAGCTCCCTTGTAAGAGGGCTGTGGCATCTTCCAATGGATAGGGAAAGTTGTCCTCCAAAACAATCTCTTATCTCCTAGTTCCTTCCTCACATATAGACTCCAATCTAACACCTGGTCCAGACACAGGACATGAGGCAGCAAACAAAAGCAACCCTGAAAGCAGAGATCAAGCATGACTCAATCAACTTGAGCAAAGACCAGGCTTCCAGTGGCAGAGATAGCCTTGCTCTCTAGTAGACACAGGGCTTTCTGCTCAGTGGCCATCGAGGGTGGGTCCACTAGCAAGATGAAATGAACAAGAATTCCTGGAACTGGACATTATGATTCAGACTACAACTTACTGAGAGATGTCCAGAGAAAACTTTAAGAAGTGCTGGGTTCGAATCAGAGCTCTGCCATTCACAAAGCTGGGTAACAGAAGCTAAGCGAACCTCTCTAAACTTTGATTATCTCACTTGTAAAATAACACTAAAATTACTTACTCTGTCACTCAGAGAGAATGGATAGAGGAGCAAAAGAGCTACAGTAGAACTTTGAAAACTAATCTAAACATGCACTAATAACATCAGCTAAGAGCTTTTGAGAATCTGCTGTGGAACAGATCCTGGGCCAAGCACACTGTACATGAATTCAATCCTCACAGAGTCCTCAAGGCAGCTTCTTTTAACTCTCTCTGTGGAGGAGGAAGTTGAGGCTTGGGGTGGTTGATGTGTTAGATTTCAGGTTTCTGGCTTCTGACTTTGACTCTTAATCATTAAACCATACAAACACAAGCAAGCCCACCTAGTACTTTATTAACTCGCCTTCTGGGCTAAAGCTTCAGTAACTTCCTCCCAGGGAGACAAGAATGCTAAACTTCCTGCCTCCTTGCAGCCCACAACAGGCTTCATGGAGATATGGATGGGCTTGGCATACTGAAGCCCTGGATCCCTCACTGCCCAAGAGAGGGAAGCGCTGACTCTGCAGGCTCTGTCTTTGAAAGAGATCTGAAGCTTAATACTACAAACCGGTGGCCCAAAGACTCTATCTGTCCTGCAGAGGTGTTTTACATGGCAGTGTTTAAAAATTCATTTCTTTATTCAAAACCAAGATGTCAACATTCAGAGTCTACACCAAACCTAGATTGTTGATATTTTTTTCAAATAAATCAGATGGCAACATAAAAGCCATACCATCCTCTGCCCTAGAGTCCTCCAGCTTGTCCCAGCCTCACTTTGTGGGACGTCAGTGAGGCTGGTTGGAGGCTTGGTTGGAAGGAGGCCCTTGCCTCAGACCTTCTTCCACTTTGACCACAAGTACACTGGTCTCACTGGGCCTTCATGGACTATCATTTGAAATTTTCTTCTAGAAAATGAGGAAGTTGAATCCTGATCTTTAGTAGCCCTTCCAGATTTCCAAAGGAAATCTCCAAACTTTTTAATTCAACTGAGCAACAAGATAAGTTCTACCAAGGCATAAGCACACTTCTAGTGACTTGCTATCCTTGTGTTTTCAGGCTTTTTTTTTTCCCTTGGGAGGGCCGGGGGCGGTACTGGGGATTGAACTCAGGGGAACCCGACCACTGAGCCACATCCTCAGCCCTATTTTGTATTTTATTTAGAGACAGGGTCTCACTGAGTTGCTTAGTGCCTCGCTTTTGGTGAGGCTGGCTTTGAACTGGAGATCCTCCTGTCTCAGCCTCCCAAGCCGTTGGGGATTACAGGTGTGTGCCATAGTGCCTGGACAGTTCACAGTCTTTTATAAGGCACACTGCTGACCCCATCTCACCCACCAGTGGGAGGAGAAGCCATACTGAAACTAGCTCACAAAGAATGAAATCCTACCTCGTTTAATTTGGAAGGCCAAATATTCTATGACTAGTTTTATTATACTCAAAGATAATAAATGAGCAGAATTTTTGAAGGGTTCAATCCAGGTCTATGAGTTGTTACTATTATACCAAAGCTAACGGAGCATGACTCCATACTAAGGATGCAAAAATCCAGGATTGTGCAATCAGTTGGAGACACAGTTAAGTAAGCAACTAACTAATGAAGTCAGGCAGAGTGAGATAAATGATAAATATATAATCAGACCACGTCATCTCCCACTTATGGACACCCCGCCTCATAGCGCTCTAAGGGAAAAACCAGATAATCCTAAGTCCTTACTCAGATTTTTTATAAAGTACCAGTAATCTGGTCCTTCCCTATTGCTCAAATATCTTCTTCCACCATGCTGTCCCCTGCCACCTGACCCGAGCCACATGGACTTTCTTTTTGTTTATCTCTACCTTAGAGTTTCTCTGCTAAAGTTCTGTCTTCTTTTTCTTTCAGCCCACCAGTTTCACATATTCCCTTTGCCTTCTAACCCTACTTAAATGTTACCTCTTTAGACATTTCCTCTCATCCATCCTCAATCTAAAGTAGCCAACCAGTCCTCTATTATTACCTTTTTTCAATTCTCTGGGAAACAGCTAGGTGTAGTGGCTCATGCCTATAATGCCAGCGACTTGAGAGGCTGAGGCAGGAGGATTGCAAGTTTGAGGCCAGTCTCAGCAATTTAGCAAGGCTCTGAGCAACTTCGTGAGACTTTATCTCAAAATAAAAAATTAAAAGGGCTGGGGATGTAGCTCAGTGGTAAAGCACCCCTGGTGTCAATCATCAGTACCAAGACAAAATTTTTTTTCATTTTTCATTTAATTTGATTTTGATTAAAATTTAAGTTGCCATGCATAGCTACCCTGTTGGACACCACTGAACTCTAAACCGTAATCTTCTTTAAGGCAATTTAAATATTGACTGAATATAAATAAATGGAAGTACAAGTCATGGGGAGAGATGATTCACTTTGGCAATGGTCGGGGGACAAGGCAGTGAGAGAAAATTCCTTCAAGTGTCATGTGAGGTTAATGGTTGAAGAAAAATGAATGAAGGGTGGAAAGTGCTTGAAGAGGAGGAAATAATGAATGAGAGCCAAGACAAGGATGCCGGACCTCAGCCCTGAGATATTCAATAACTATACAATCCCAAAGTATTCACTTTTGTTTTGTTTTTGCAGCACTGAGGATTGAACCTAGGGCCTTTCACGCACGAGAACATGTTCACAAACATGTTCTACCATTGAGCTGCATCTCCAGCCCTTTAGACTTTATTGTGAGACACGGTCTCTAGACATTGCCAGCCTGACCTTGAAATTGCAATCCTCTTGCCTCAGCCTCTGGAGTAGCTGGAGTTTTTTGTTTGTTTGCTTGGTTGGTTTAGTTTAGTTTGGTACCAGCCATTGAACCCAGAAGTGCTTAACCACTGAGCCACATCCCAGCTCTTTTTTAAAAATTTTTTTGAGATAAGATCTCACTAAATTGCTCAAAGCCTTGCTAAATTTCTGAAGTTGACCTTGAACTTGAGATCCTCCTGTCTCAGCCTCCCAAGCCACTGGGATTACACGTGTGCTCACTGTGCCTCCTGGACTTGGTCCTTAACCTAGCTCTACAACTAGGGACTCACTATAGCCACCTCACTGTCTGCCAGTCTCCCCGTCACTCCCACCACCATATATCAAACCTCTATCTATAGCTTAGAATCCTGCAATTCCCTTCCCAGTTGCATCTCCACCTCCCACAGCCCTCTCCCTGCCCCACCCACTGCCCTGAGCTTATACTCTGATTAAATAAAATGTAATGATATTTATTTTTCTAATCATAAAGATAGATATAAAAATTGCAAATTATCCATGTTTATCATATATAATAATATAAAATATAATGATATAATAATACATAATGTAATATAATAATAAATGTAATAATAATGGATAATAAAAATACAACTCTAAAAAGGTACTCAGGTGACAAATATTTATGGACTATCTGTAATTTATTAGCATTATTCTATTAATTTGGGATACATCCATGAACCAAAGACCTCTGGTATCGTGTATCTTAAATCTAAATAGAAGATTAATGTATAGATTTAGAAAAATAACAAAAGTATAATTTATTAGTATATTTGCAAAGCGATGAGTGATAAGATAAAAAAAGAAGAAGGCCAACGCTCGGGAAGGTTAACGGCTTGCTCACAGTCACATGAGCTGTGTGAATGCAGATAGCCAGCTCTCATGCATGAGTGAACAGTGAGAAGAGGGGAAAGAAGCAGAGTGAGGTTAAGGAAGCCAGCGGGGCAGAGCTGGAGAGTGGCAGGGGTGCGATTTTGGACAACATGGTCAGGTTTGAACAGGGTTTCTACTTCCACTGAGAAGGTACTATTGAGCAAGGCCAAAAAAACAGTCCATCGCTCCAGAAAGAGCTATCTGTTCACAGGGAGGCAGGAGAGCAAAGGCCCTGTGGCAGAGGAAGGCTTGTGTGTTGGGAGAGGCCAGTGAGACCCAACCAGAGGTCCACAGAATGCTGAGGAGCAAGTGAAGACACACACGGAGGGCTCATGAGCGATGTTTTGAGGACCCTCCTTTTCACCTGTACCTTTTACTGCACATGAAAGGAAAGGAGCGTCCCTGCAGGGGTATGAGGTGACAGGATCTAAGTTCCTTTGAGAAGGATGCTGTAGCTGCTAGATTGAGAAACAGAGAGGCCTGTGGGGCGTCTGTTGTAGGAATTCAGAAAGGAAAGCATAGCGGGAGGTGACAGAAAGCCATCTGGCACTCAGGTGCTATATGTTCAGAAGGTACAACAAACACCTATAATCCCAGCTACTTTGGAGGCTGAGGCAGGAGAAGCAAAAGTTCAAGGCCAGCCTCAGCAACTTAGCAAGGCCGTGTTTCAAAAGAAAAAATAAAAAGGGGCTAGGGATGTGGTTCAGTGGTAGAGTACCTCTGAGTCCAATTCCTGGTACCATGGGGCAGGGGCAAAAAAAAAAAAAAGAACAGTATTTCAAAGCCATGAGCCTGAATTAGATGCACGAAGAAATGCCTGTGGCCAAGGACTAAGCCCTGGGGCCTCTGCCATGAAAAGGAAGAAGCATCAACCTATAACTAGAAGCAGACTAAGAAAGGAAAGGAAAGAGGAAAAGGTAAAAGGAAGCCAAGAGAAGCAAATACA
The DNA here is from genome assembly GCA_028644305.1 of Xerus rutilus. Lineage (NCBI taxonomy): Eukaryota > Metazoa > Chordata > Mammalia > Rodentia > Sciuridae > Xerus > Xerus rutilus. Next base: position 125,417,804 of record CM053405.1, read on the forward strand.
ACTGGCAATTATCACAAGACAGAAGCTGCAGAAGCCGAGATATTCCCCATAGCAGTGAGCAACCTAGGGATCATTAATGACCTGAATAGGTTACTGAGTATTTTACTTCAAAAAAAAAAAAAGTGTTTTACTTCAGTAAAAAAAAACAAAAAAGGGAAATAAAATTAGGAGATAATTGGAAATAGCAAATGCTTTCAAGAAATTTTACAAAGAGTAAAAACAAAAGAGGGTAAGTTGGAAAAGTATGATAAGAGAGGTATTTTTCAGTGAGAAAAATAACAGTATATTTGTATGATCTGGAGATGATGGAGAAGAGGGAGAAGCCAGGCATGGTAGTTCAAACCTGTAATCCCAGCCCTTAGGGAGGCTGAGACAGGAGAATTGCGAGTTCAAAGCCAGCCTCAGCAACGAGGAGGTGCTAAGCAATTCAGTGAGACCCTGTCTCTACATAAAACACAAAATAGGGCTGGGGATGTGGCTCAGTGGTCGAGTACCCCTGAGTTCAATCCCCAGTACCAAAAGAAAAAAGAAAAAAAATGAGAAGCGGGAGAAAAAATGATTAAAGAAAGAGAAATTTTGCTGAGCAATGGAGGGAAGGAATCTAGTGCTTAGTTGGAAGGTTTGGTTTAGATCTCATTGCCCATCTCAACAGAGATAGGAATTTGGGAATAAAGGAAGAGATACTGAGTCTCAGCAGTGCCTACAAAACCCTGAAATGCAGGACACACCCATGAACAATTGCAGCTCCTCAGGGATGTGCCCTTTGCCCGCGTCCTTGACCCATGCCCTTGTAACATGAGACCAATGCACAAGTGCAGGGAAGCTGGAGTGGAACTGTAGTAGCAACCTGGCTCCACATCTAGTCTACCCCTCGCAACCCTCCCTCTGTAAATATCAACACTCCCACCAATGTGTTGCTGTCTCTCCCTCTGGATGGTGGCATTCTCCCTTGATGGGTATTCCTTGCTTTACCCCAAAAGCATCTCTCTTGAGGTGGCCCCCAATTTCCTTCAACTGTGATCTAGTTTCCTAAATAAACCTGTGTCTATGCCTTTGACTGAACTGTGCTAAAATTCTTTTCCATCCCATATGCCAAGAACCCCTGCTTATTCTGAGTCAAGCTCCCCCCAGCTCTCTGGGGACGCCTTGGACCCTTTTTCAGAGACGTATCGTCTCCTGTGAGTCTTACAGGTGCACGCTCTCGGTGGGTATGTCTATAGAAACTCTGGGTTGATGGCTTCCTCAGTTAAGTTAGAAATTCATCAGAAGCTCACAATGAGAATGGGAAAGAGATCTGAGAAAAGCTTTATGAGAACAGATGCCCTAGGGACTAATGTGCAACCCTCACGCAGCACCTGGGTGTCACTGGAATTAAGGAGTCAAGAAGAGGAGCCCAGTCCAAGAGGACCAAGTTCTCCAGCTATCTGCAGCTGCAGGCCATGGGGGAAGGGAGGGGAATTCTTGCATTAACTGTTTTCAATCTTCTGGGATATTTCTCTAAGTGTCTCCCCTACCCTAAGATCATTCAATGGTTTCTCAATGCCTTGGAGGCAAAGTCCAAACCAAGATGCTGACCCTCCCAAGCAGGCCACACTCTTCCCCTCCACTCCTCACACCACCCCAAACAAAACACTTGTGCCTACTCCCATTGAACTTGGCCAGTTCAATTGAACTTGGCCAGCAGTTTGTCACCAAAAACCCAGTCCTTGTCCCCAAAACCAATCCAGTAATGAGGACATGGTTTTGAGAAAAAGGAAAAAGAAGTTTTATTGCTTTGCAAGCAATGGAGAAACACCGGAGACTCCTGTCCCAGAGGCTGTGATTCTGCCCATCAGCAGGAACAGGGGGTTTTTAAAGAGGTGATTCAAAGGCTACATTCCATGTGTTCTCTGTTGGAGTTGTCAGTGACTTGTTAATTTGGGAGATAGTCATTTCTGAGAAGTGCTGGTACCATCCCCAAAGTCTGGATAAATTCATTCCTATGGTGGGTGTGTGCTCAAAGACAGATAACTCCGTCTAAAATGGGGGAAGTAAAGTAATCCTGATTTGCCTGAGATTAGTGAGGGGGAGAGATTAGCAAGGAGCAGGGAGAGATGGAAACATGTCCATTTTAAACATTTTAAAATAAGTTGCAATAGCAGAGCAGCAAGGGCTATATTCAAAGCATAAAGTGGACACTGTTACAAGTTTAGTGGTTTCTAACAAACCTGCAAAAGTCAGTAGCCAACACCAAGCTCCTTTTTACCCAACACTACACTAGAAAATAGGTTTTTTTTTAAACAAATATTTTACAAATCACAAAAGGCAATGAACAAAACTGTGAATATAACTATGCCCTCTATACACAAACTGCTGTTTCCATATCATGTAATATTATAGAATACCTACGGATACTGGCCTAAGTAATATGGCTTAATTCAAAGGTTCCACACGACAGGTTTTTTTGTTCCTATTTCTTATGCTAAACTTGTTCAAAAAATGCTCCAGTAATTCAGGCATATAAATCCATGGTTCTGTTTAACTGAGACTCAGACAGGCGCAGTGGCACACGCCTGTAATCCCAGCAACTCTGGAGGCTGAGGCAGGAAGAGTGCAAGTTCAAAGTCAGCCTCAGCAATTTAGCGAGGCACTAAGGGACTTAGTGAGGCCGTGTCTCAAAATAAAAAATTAAAAGGGCTGAGGATGTGGCTCAGCAGTTAAGAATCCCTGGGTTCAATCCCTACCACCAATATAATAATAATAACAACAATAATAAATAAATAAATAAATAAATAAATAAATATGTCCCATAAAATCCAAAGAGCTCCATGTTATGTTCACTTCCCCTATTCTACCAACTCAGTCCTCACTGGCCTAATGTCCTAATCCCACTGAGAATGTCCTAGCAGCATGTTCTGGCTTTCTCCTCAGCATGAGTTTGCAGGGTGTTCCACTCAAGGGTTAGCCTTTCCTTTCGTCTGGTGGTCTGCTTATCACAGTCCCTCCAAAGGTTTTCATAGATAAAGACAGCTTCTCCCAGATTCCACTCCTTATCTCTTGTCCATACCTTTACATCAGTACACTGGAAAGTGTGTTTGAAAACGGAGTCTCTCCAATCAGCCAATCTTTGACCTGCTTGCTAATTTAAACACAATCTAAGGAAATAATAGTAGACTAGAATAGTATCTGTTTTCTGCTGGGCTTTTTGTTTTCTTCTGTGTTTTTTTGATTTATCAATCTCCCTGCTTCCTCCCTAGGATTATTCAACCAGCACCCAGCAAGGCTTTTGTCTTTGTTTTTGATTTGCGGTACTGGGGATTGAACCCAGGAGTGCTCTGCTACTGAGATACATCCCCAGCTCTTTTTTTATTTTTTATTTTGAGACAGGACATCACTATGTTGCTGCGACTGACCTGGAACTTGTAATCCTCCTCCCTCAGCCTCCTAAGTAGCTGGGATTATAGGCATGCACCACCGCACCTGACTCTGCTGGGCTATTGTAAAAGATGCAGCAAAGACTAAAATTTTCAATCAGAATCCAAGTCTGAAAAATCATGCAGACTTTGAGATGACTGGAGCATGAAGGTACTTTAAACACCTGGGACAACCCCCTCAATGTGCAGATGAATAAACAAATAAAAAAAGAGGAACAGTGTGTAGGAGCCATCCATGTCACTGGAGCAGAGGCGGAAGTGACAGCTGGGTTTAACTACCTCTACTCCACCGTTCTGCCATTCAACGCGTTATTTTAATAAATGTTTATTGAGCAACCCAGGCTAAGTAAAAATGGAACATTCTAGGCAAATAAACCACTGTTTCTCCTCTCAGAAGTTTAGGAAACTAAATCGACATCTTTAAAAAGTAGAACCACACAAGGTTATTTATATACACTCTTCAGATGTCACTAATGTCAATTGAGAGGACCGGGGTTCTGGGGTTGTATATGACAAGGATGTTAGGAGTGACCATTTCCTGTCCAGATCCCTACAAGGCACTACCTTGTGTACTGCAGAATGTTTCCTTAAGGAATTAAGAAATTATGGGGCCTCCTCAGTCCTGGAACCAAAACCATGAGCACTGTCTACTTAAAGACATTGAAAATAATTTGTTTTGGGATAAAGACTTTCACTTTTAACCAGTGTGTCCTGCTGCATTATTGTTATATGCAGGTTAGGCATTTCCTCCACATCCATCTTTGCAAGACAGAAGGGTCAAAGAGATTTAATAGCATTAGGCTTTTACCACATGATGTTAAGATAGTTGTGTGTGTGGTTTTTTAATACTATTTATTTATTTTGATACTGAGGATTGAGCCCAGGGGAACTTTACCATTGAGTTACATCCCCAGCTCTTTTTTATTTTTTAATTTGAGATAGGGTCTCCCTAAGTTGCTGAGGGTCTCATAAATTGCTGAGGCTGGCCTCAGACTTGGAATCCTCCTGCCTCAGCCTCCAGAGTTGCTGGGATTACAGATATACCATGGTACCAGGCTACGATAGTTTTTTAAAGGACACCCAAAGAGTACACTCCCAAACCAAGACCTCACACAGCACCTGAGCACCAAGCTGAGCTGTAGCAACTATGTGAGACACACACTGTTCTGTCAAAACCTTCATCAAAGCCGAGAGATGGCAGTGGCATTGTTTTTAATCCTTTAAGTTACTGTTTGCCATCTCCTGGGCCCTTTCCTCTTCTCTGTTTTTTTTGTTCTAATTTTTGTTTTCCCTGTGCCACCTTCTCCATTTCAATACGCTTAGAGTGAATCCTGATCTCATCTCAAAATCAAGATTCCAGGCCTGGCTTGCTATCATATTCTACTGCTGACCTTGACCTTGACCTTGACCTTAACCCATCCAGGTCTTCATTTCTTCCTATGAGAAGGAGAGCAGACAAGAAAACACTGCTACAATCTTTAAATTGAACTTTTTATTACCAAAGAAAATGTAGAAAATAATTAAACTATAACATAAAAAAAAAAAAAACAGGAAAAAGTGAAAGTCTTTCCCAACCATTTGTCCCAATGATATAACCATATTAATTTTGGTATATTTAGTGGTTTTTTGTTGGTTTTTTTTTTTTTTTTTTTTGCCATACTAGGGATGGAACACAGGGTCTCACATGTCACATGTGCTAGGTAAGTACTCTACCACTGGGTTACATTCCAGTCCTTTTTAAAATTTTGAGACAGGGTCTAACTATGGTGCTGAGGCTAGCCTTGAATTCACAATTCCCCTCAGTTCATTGGAATTAGAGGCATGTGTCACTATACTAAGTCTCCCATAATTTTAAGGCCATAATTTTTAAAACAAACAAATCAGATATGTACATTTATTCTAGAACTACTTTTCCTTTTGCTTAACAGTAGAGCATTTTCCTCTGCCAAGTAGCATTAGCGCCATGAGAGCTGAGTTTTGACTGCTGAAGTCACTGCTGTTCTAGAGATCAGAACAATGCCTGCCCAAAAGCAGTTGCTAATAAATGTTCACTGAATGAACGAATGGGCACGAATCCTCCTTCCTATCAGACTAAGTGACATTCCATGAGGCCAGGGGTATGCCTGGTGTCCCTCCACGGTCCCAGCACCAAACATGGCACCTAGCACATAGTAGCCACTTACTAAGTATTTGCTGAATTAACAAGAAAACAAAAACAAAAACAGAAACTCAATGAAACTTCCTAGTTCTTTTTAACTGTACCATGTAATCAAATATTTTTCTCTTGATGTAAAAAGTCTCTTCTGAATACCCTGGCAGTAATTATATTTGTATATATATCCTTGTTTAAAGATTTTTTTGTAAGATATCATTGGGGAGAAACCATTGATCTGGTCCAAATGTGTTCTGATGTTCTTTCCCACTAGAATTTCATGATTTTAAAACACTTGTGTTTGTCAGCCTATATGAGAGCTGCTGCCTGCAACTAATTTTGTAAAATGATCTTACATATCTGCCTTAGAAAGCCAGTGCTCTCCAAAGATATTTAAGTATAGCCCAAAAACCAACTAATTCACACAATAAGACTGCCAGAAAGACTTGTAGAAACAAACAGGCTGCCTGCCTGCTCAGTGACCAACATCTTCTATATTCAGTCCAGGAGCAATTGACTCATCAGCTAGCTGTGGAGGAGCGATTTTCAGTCAGCAGCAGGTCCAGATTGTTCATTCATTCCACCTACATCTCCCAGTACTTGAGATTGAACAAAGGGGTACTCTATTACAGAGCTACACCTCCAGCCCTTTTAATTTTTTGACACAGGGGCTCACTTAGTTGCCCAGGCTAGCCTTGAATTTGTGATCCCCTCGCCTCAGCCTGCAGAGTCAGGGATGACAGACATAGGCCACATTCTTTATGTGCTAAGGAGGGCTCAGCAGAAAGAGGAAAACATAAAAGAGTACCAAGATCCTGAACAGAAAGATGATATTGAGAAACAAAAGCCACTTTGGCCAAGATAAGAACAAATAGGGGAGCTTTAGAGTATTTGTGAATTCTCCAAGAAATGAAGTTAGAGATTCATACTCTGTCTGAGCTCTGCAATGGGAAGTCTCCCCAGAAAGCTTCCTTTCTGCATTCTGAAGTTATTTAGCAAGTTTCAGAGCCAGGACAGGCCCTGGAGAGGCAACAATAAACAAGATAAGGGTAGACTCCACCATCTTGGAATTTAAATTTAGGGACCACTGTCTTTCCATCAAGGGGTTTGATGCTGACAATACAGATTGCTGGAAGCCTTTGCCTCCTTTCCACCAGGAAACAGAATCTGTGTCCCAGTCACTGGTTCTTCTATGAAAAACACAGCTCCAGTTCTCTCCATGAATGGAGAAGTTGGTCAGAGATATTTCCCTTTGAGTGCACAAGCAAAACTTGACCCCAAAATACACATTCCTGTTCCCCAGGTTCTTGTACCACACCACAGGCCTGCTGAGTTGTCTGCTTAACTGAGGCAGAGGTGAGCACTTAACCACTAGAGAGGCAACTTTCAAAGAAGCATAAATATTGATACTCAGAAGGAACCTTCAAACCTTCAAGACTATTCCTTTCTCATCTTAATCTTTTTTTCTTCCCTTCCTTCCTTCCTTCTTCCTTCTTTCCTTCCTTCATTCCTTCCTTCCTTCCTTCCTTCCTTCCTTCCTTCCTTCCTTTCTTTCTTTCTTTCTTTCTTTGGTACTAGGAATTGAACCCAGGGGTGCTTAACCACTGAACCACAACCTCAGCTCTTTTCATATTTTTTATTTTGAGACAGTGTCTTGCTACGTTGCTTAGGGCCTCGCCAAGTTGCTGAAGCTGACCTCCAACTTGGAATCCTCTTATCTCAGTCTCCCAAGTCGCTGGGATTATAGGCATGCACCACCACATTCTGTTTATTTTACCTTTTTAAAGATTACAGACCTCCAGGAAAATAGATGCCCCTTTAGACTTTCCGTACCAAAGAAGAAAAACACATGTCTAGGCACACAGTATTCTCTGCATTTTCAGGAGCTTCATGATCACATCATGAGTCTGAATTTCTTGGAGAGATCTCATATCAAAAATTCTTAATGTGCATAAAAGTACATTTGAAGTCTAATGCCCATGACTGGCAGTCTCTGGGTTGGGTAGCCCTGTTAGCTGGAATACAGAGGTAATGATGTACCTCAGTTCAGCAAAGGTCACAGTTGAATCCTGACATGAGCTAATTACCTCCAGAAAATAGGAGCACTCATCTTCGTGCCTGTGAACAGACCCATAAAACTGTCAGCTGACATGTCTCATAGTTTAGAAAAAGACAATACCAAGGTCAAAAATGAAGCCACTGGATCCAATGGCATAAAAAGGTGACAACCCTGAGGTGGTCAGGATTGCTGCATGTTGCTGACATAGCAGTAGTACTCGTTCGGGTCCTCTAACTCATACACGTTTTCCTCAATGATGTAGATGTTCTCCTGGGAGCGCATCCTCTCTGCAGCTACATTGGCTAACCCTGAGGGAGGGGGGTTGGCCAGAGTGATGAGACTGTGAAAAGAAAGTATTGCAGTTGATTTAAACATTTCCCAGGCAACTTGGGACCAGGTTAAAAGATTAGGCTTTGCTGAAAAGACATGCATGATCTTTGGATGTTGACTGGGGAAAAAGTCACAAAATAATTTGGGGAATATCTGAGAAAATCTGAATCAACCTCATTTTTCTTAGATATAAAAACTGCATATCCTTATTCTTAGTGGTTAGAGGCTGAAGTGTTTGGATGAAGTGTCAAGATGTCTGCAACTTCCTTACAAATGGTTCAGAAAAACCACTGTGCATGTCAAGAAATGGATAAAGCAAATGTGGAAAAATGCCAGATACGGAGTTCAGGGGGAGGTTCTATTGTTCCTTGCACTGTTATTCCAATTCTTTTGTGCACTTGAACAATTTCAAAAGGAAAAAGAAAAGGAAACAATTATGTTGTAGATCCAATTAGACTAGAGTTTGAATTCTCTGATACTTGCCAGCTTTATGACTTGGATAAATCATTTTGTTGTTGTTGTTGTTTTGGTGGTGGTAGTTGTTTTAGTACCAGGGATTGTTGAACCCAGGGGCTTTCAACCACTGAGCCACATCTCCAGCCCTTTCTATATTTTTCTGTTTTGTGACAGGGTCCCACTAAGTTGCTTAGGGCCTCACTAAATTACTGGGGCTGGCCTCAAACTTGAAATCCTCCTGCCTCAGCCTCCTGAGTTGCTGGAATTATGGGCGTGCATATGTTTTGTTTTCATTCAAGAAATAATTAGTGTGTTACACACTGTTCTATGCAGCTGGAGAGACAGAACTGAATGAAACACAAAAGTCCCATAGAGGTTAAACATTAGTAGACTTTGTGTTTCAGTATCCTTGTCTGTAATATGGAAATAATGTGATTCTATTCCATCATTAATATTGATTATTGATAGGATCAGGCACTGTTCTGAGGATACTGTCATTAATATGGCAGACAAGTTCCTAATTTTCTGTGGAGTTTACAATTTGTAGATAGGGATGAACTTAATCACAAAATTTCACAAATAATGAATTAATGCCTATCAATGTTACCTCTGAAGAATAACCATATTTCCCAGTTTCTGCTCTAATAAAGAACACTGGCACTGATCACTGAATATTTTATTTGTTACTTTGTCTTCTTTCTATATGGTGTTCTGTCTTTATAATACACCACATTTTACTTAGTCTCAAATGATCAGTGATTTAGATAGCATTCATTGGACAGTCATTTGTTTCTCAAAATATGTCACATTCTCCTCATGTACCAAATGTTATTAATACTGTAAAATCTGGCAATAAGTGTGTAATCTGTGACGATTGGGAATGGATGGGTGTGAACAGTCAGGAATGGTGATGAAGACAGGAACCCAAATTAACTCTCAGCCCTGACCGCACAACAGAACCACCCGGAGAGCTTTCAGAGCAACACCTGCTCAGTCCTCATCATGGAAATTCCAATTCTGCTGGCATGGAGCTGGTGTTCCATCAGTTTGCTTAAGTGCCCAGGTGATCCTATATACCATTAGCTTCAAAGCCTGGGCTTGGCTATAAAAATCCTGAGAATAGACTGGTTTCCTGTTCACTTCGGTTACTTCAGTGTTCAGCCCTGACCCTGGATATAGTAAGTGCTCAGTAAGTTAAGGTTTCAGTTCACTGGGAAAAACCCATTAATACAGAGATAAAAAAGCATTTCTTAATAATGAGAGATAAATTCTATACCTTAACATTAGAACTAAGGAAGCTAGCTGGATTGGGGACAAACAGAGCAGAGTATTGAATCTGCATTTCATAATTAGGCCTAAGGCAAAAGACATACAAGCTTAGACCTCAAAACCCCAGGCCAGAACTTCTCAGAGCAAAGATCAAAGCTATATTAGAGTAGGGGCTGCCGAGATTCCCCCTCCTCCATTCCATTATTCTTACCTTAAATTCTGTAACTTCTTTATCCTATGAGAATACCCTAGGTAAAGGAAGAAGTAAAATGAATAAATGTGCTTAGATAAAATAAATAAGAAATAAAATGGGCTCACTGCAAGTAATAGTTGTTTAGGGAAATCTGGTCTCTCCTTAGAAGGAATTAAATCAAACTCCCCATGTGTGTCTTAGTTTACTCTATGGACTATGCTAAAAAATAAAGAAGATGCATTTTCTTATTTAACAAATACCATGAGGCATCTTCTAAGTGTCTGGCAATTTGCTAGGCATGGTTGACACAAAGATGAATTGTGAGCCCTACCTCCAGGAAGCGTGCATGGTAGAGACAAGAAGAAAAGAAAAGAAAGCAGATAAGGCAGAAGGAAAAGGAAAGAATAAGTAAGTAGACAAATGAAATAATTTCAAATTGTGATGTATGAAAAAAACCAACAACACACTGAAACAGATAGAGAATAGGGAAACATTCTCAGAGACTATCATTAAGTTTAGCTCTGAAAGAAAAGAATGCATCAGCAATGTCAAGAAGCAGGTGGTGCCTTCCAGGAAGAGAGAAGCCTTAGGAAAGATCTTACTGATTCTCTGAAACCAAAAAGTGGCTAGAATAAGAGAGCGGCCCCAGGTAAAGGCTGAGGGGCAAGCTGCGGCCAGGTGTCACTTTTCCATTGTGAAAAGGAGTTTGGATTTTATTTTAAGACCTGTAGGAAATCGATGAAGGACAGAGATATGATCCAATTTGAGTGTTAATATCAAACCATGTCCAACAACTTACATTTGACAATTAAAGCACCAAAGATAAGCATCAGAGCCAACCCAGCAGAGATTCCTACTCCAATGTAGATGCCTCTTCTGGTGATTGTTCCAAAGCCTTGGAACTCATCAGCCAGTGTGGATATCTGCTATGGAAACACAAAACAGGATTTAAGATGCAAATGTCCAGAAATTAGCTCTGTACTCAGCCAGCCTTATAATTTGTGAGTCAGACCATCCCATTTACAACATCACAGTATTGCAGGGACTTTGAAACCACCCCTTATCTGTCTCCTTCTAGAAAAGCCTCAAACCATCAAAGAAATGGATCAGCTTAATTATTGGAGTTAACGAAGAAATGGAATGTTTGATTCTATATTGTGGTTGTAGAAAGAGCTCTTAATAAGTGAATCCCTTCCCACACTCCAAAAAATGGGCTTTACAGTGGAGTTTTGTTCTTTTAGCATAGCCTGTGCCCCACCCTCAGAGAGTTTCAGAGTGATCCACATTTGATGCCTTGCAGTGAAACCCTATTTGCACAGAAAGAATGTGACCTAAGAGTTAGGATTTGGCAACCAAACAGTGCTGGGTTCAGATCTCAGCTCTATCGTCAAGAGCTAAGTGACCTTGCAGAATTATTGGGAAAATTAAGTGACACATGATATAAAATGCTTAGCACAGGTCCCAGCACATGATAAATGTGCCACATGGTAATAGCTATTATTGTTATTTCTCTAATTAATTTGTTTTTCTGATAATTGAGAGACAAAAAAAATCCTCCTACTTTTAAAAATTCAGTCCATGTTCTTCCTTTAAAACCAATAGTAATAAGCACTTTTAAGACAATTCAGGGAAGTTAAACCTTTCATTTATTCAATAAACATGTACACATTTATTCAATACGCATTATTTCTGCAGCAGCCGAGTATGCATGCCAAGTATTGCACAATAAGCACTGTGGTCACACAGAAGTACTTAAAAGACAATTATTGATTGCAAAGAGGGAAGGGACAAACACAGATGCTGAGCACCAGATGTGAACACACAAGTAGGAGATTCAGTAAAAGCAACACAGACTCATGAATGTGTCCTCAAAGGATTTTTTTTTTTTTTTTTGGCACAAGGGATTGAACTCAGGGGCACTCCACCACTGAGCCACATCCCCAGCCCTATTTTGTATTTTATGTAGAGACAGGGTCACTGAGTTGCTTAGCACCTCGTATTTGCTGAGGCTGGCTTTGAACTCGCGATCCTCCTGTCTCAGCCTCTCAAAGTGTCAAAGGATTTTTAAGTCACCATTGCAAGCTTGCTTTCTAGTGATTTTTCTTTCACTCTGGGAAGGTGGGGAACACTAAAACTGTGGCAAAATCAAGTATTACTTTATGCTTAAATGACATGAATTCCTGGCTTTGAATATTCTGGATTGGTGTTATGTCAATATAAATGAACAAATTTCAGCAAGCAACCTTTCACAGGGGATGTGAGGGAAGCAAGAAGAAATGTACTGGAAGAAGCTGGAGAGTTTTTGAACCTTCCACAGTGGTAACAACTGTGAAATTTGAGAAGAAGGACTATGCACTAATGTTTCTTCTTTTTGATTTGCCATTATCAGTGCATTACAGACAAGGAATCTGAAGTTAAGAGGGGAAAGCCCCCTCCACCCCAAGGAAATGGTGAGTGTGAAGATATCAAAAGACAGATTTTCTTTTTTTTTAATATATTTTTTAGTTGTCAATGGATCTTTATTTTATTTATTTATTTGTGGTGCTGAGAATCCAACCCAGTACCTCACACATGCTAGGCAAGCACTCTACCACTGAGCCACAACTCCAGCCCCTAAAGCCAGATATTCTTTACACAGTTGAGATTGTTGGCACACACACACAAAAAATACTTACTGTTTGATTTGTATCACAGAAGGTCCCCAGTGTCTGTGTCTCTGCTATACAAGCACAAACACACACAAATGAAGGAATATAGTCAATAGTTAAGAATATTTTTTATCAGAAAAAGCTTAATGTCTATAATCCTACTTAAAACTAATTCTGCCCCATCATCTTCACAATAACTAATTGTGAGACAACGGAATTTACTGAGTGCTTACAAATAAACTTCAGGATGACCATGAGTATTCATCTAGATAATGAACCCTACTACTTATGTTTCCTGAAATAGAGATTTCTGTCAGGAAGACTTATATTGACTATGTAGTTTGTTTTATCCACAAGGTTTTAATGAATTCTACAAAAATTCAATAGCAATGATGACTGTCATTATATTCTAATTAGACTTTGAAAGAAAACAAAGAAATTCATTTTCTAGAAAAAGTTTAACATTTATTCATTAGAAAGGAGACAGAATATTTGGTTACCTTCAAATGAAAATAATAGCTCTAGCTATGATTTACCAGGGCCAGGCATTATGCCAAACTCTTAATGAAGTATCTCATGTAGCATTTGAAATAAGGATCCTAAAGTAGGGATTTAATCCCTTAGATAGACGAGAAAAGTGAGGATTAGGGAATTTAAGTGACTTTTCCAAGGTCACAGCTTAGTGAATGATAGAAATGACCTTCCAATTTAGGTCCAGGCGGTTTCAAGCATACATCCTCCACCATCTATCTACCCTCCACAACCTCAAAGATCACGCTGCTCAGCTGGCAACTCACTGTCTTTCCTTTTTGTTGGTTTGTTGATTTCTTTTATATGCTCATCTAGTCAAGGAATATGTGTAACTCTATGCCAGGTACAGCGGATAGAGCAGTAAACAAGACAGAACAGACCTCGATCTTGTGAACACTGTATTCTGAAACAAACTGTTTGTCAGCTTTAGGAAGACAAAGCATGCTTCCTCATTTTTCTGACGAAATCAGAGACTCTGAAACTCCTTAAACATCATGGCTGCCTCCTGGAAACCTTGAAGTCTAAACTCTTTAAGATGCATAACGGGTTCAACTAAGTAATAGTTGGACAGATGATGAGTTCAATATTATAGAGGCATACTCTCAGCCTAAAATTGTTTAAGAAAAAGATATGAACAAGATTATATTCTGCTTATTATATATGAACAAGATTATATTCTGCTTATTACCCAAAAGGAATTTAGGAATTTAAAGTATAAAACCACAATGATGGGGTTGGGGTTGTAGCTCAGTAGAAGAGCACTTGCCTAGCATATGTGAGGCACAGGGTTCGATTCTCAGCACCACATACTACAAAGAAAATAAAGGTCCGTCAACAACTAAAAAATATTTTTTTAAAAAAATTTAGAAACAAAACCACAACGGTGGAACTGCTAAGTAAACATGAATCTTAACCACACACAAGATTTTCAAATGGAAATCCAGTTTCTACTTCCCTATAATTTTGGCTTTTGGGCTAAATGGTTAGAGTGACTGCTCCTGCTTCTTCTTTTTAAACTTCATTTGCTGTGACAATGATCTTTAACATGGATGGAACACATTGAGTTATCAGAGCCTCTTTTCACAAATTTGGCCATCAGCCAAGATGGGTAGGACAGTGGAAGAAGTTGCAGTTTTTTTCCTGGAGAACCCAGGAGGTGGGTAGGCTACAGGCCACAGCGGGGTTGGGTTGAGTGGACATCAAAGTGTTCAAATGCAGTGCCCTCTATCTGCTCGGCACTGGTTATGTGACAGACACGGTGCTTAGCACTATATACTCACAATCCCATTTAGTGCTCACCACAGCAGGTATGTAAGAGTATTACCCTCATTTTTCAGATGAAGAGACTGAGTCTTAGAGCAGTACTGTACCTATGATCACAAAGCTATTAATAGAGAAAGCTAGAATTCAAACCAGTCTTCCCAGAGCTGAGGACTCACTCGTGACCCAGTCCCACCTCCTTCAGGAAGAAGAGAGAGGACACTAGTTCTGTGTTCAGGTGGGTTTAGAAAATTCCACAGCCCTTGGAATCCTGGCTTTTTAAGGCTTCACTCCACTTTATATTGAACACATTAAAAGCAACAACATCACATTAAACAAAAGTTGTAGACTACCTATGAGTTAATTTATGTTGACTCATTGACATAATGTTACATATTATAGGCAGATGTTAAATATTCATTAACTTCACTTTTAATTTTATTTTCCTGTTTTGGAGCAATTGCCTTTTTTGGTTGTTGGTTTGTTTATTCAACTATTTTCTCAATTCAGGCTCTTGAAAAGCTCAGAAATTCTATCTTGGTAAAGTGCCTATATTCTCTGATGTAAGAAATGGCCCCACATTTGTTGTCCTAGAGGGGAGTAACTAATAAGCAAAAACTAAGGGGAAGGGAACTTTTGTTTATGGTATAGGCAAGCACAAGGGACCATGCTTGCAAGGAAGTGAATTCCCCATCCCTTGTATGCCTGCATGTGTGATATACAGCAGGTGCCTACTCAGTGGTGAAATTGGAAGATGCACAGAAGCACAGAGTGGGAAAGTGGAACTAAATGATCCCTGAAGTCCCATCTAGGTCTATATTTGTAGGTTCTTTAAAATAAAACAATGACACATAATAGACATCTGTATGATTGATTAGCCCACAGTGTGAGTGATCATCTATTCCTGCCATATTTAATTTCCTCACTAATCACAAAAGAGATGTTGTCTCCCAGTCACTAGAGAACAACCAAAGACTGAACCTTTAAAGAGGTGAAGTCAACCACTATAATAATAATAATGACCAATATTTAAGTGATTTCTATAGGCCATGTACTATGCTGCACTTATACATACATTATCCTGTTTACTCTTTTGTTGTTGTTATTTTTAGTTGTAGACGGACACAATACCTTTATTTTATTTATATATTTATTTTTATGTGGTGCTGAGGATTGAACGCAATGCCTCACATGCGCTAGACAAGCACTCTACCACTGAGCCACATCCCCAGCCCTCCTGTTCACTCTTCACGGTACCTTATGAAGTAGGCACTGGTATCGCCCTGCTTGTAAAGATGAGAAAATTGAGATTCAGAGAGGTGAGCAACTTTACAGAGCTCATCAGAAGAGTTGCATTTTGAACCCATTCTACCTGTCACTGAAGGAGTTAACCTTAATCTCATTCTTCCTCCTGATCTTATTGACAATATTAATGGTAACAGCTAACCTATATTGAGTACATACTATGATCAGTACTGAGCTAAGCATTTTAGACACGTTTTCTTATTTAAAACTCTCAAAGTATGATTTATGTGGTTTATAACATTATGAGATGGGACTTACCTATTTTTAACGTCAATCTACAAAAAAAAAAAAAGAGCTTCATAGAATTTGAGAGAGACTAAGACTCTGACCAGGAATAACATAGTACTAACATCATTGATCAATGTGACTTGAGGTCTGTATTCTGCCCTACCTTCTCTTCTGAGTACCTTGGTGAACTACCTAAAGAATTAATCTGAGAAAGCTGATGGGCTGTTTTCCAGCTAGAGAGGATCCTAAAAGTCACCTAATCCAAGATCCCTGAACATGGACTGGGGCCAATTCAAGAGGAAATATCACCAGTTCAAGAGTAAATCAGAAAATAATGAAGATGATGTAATGAATTTTTCCATGAGATTAAGTTTATTTAATATTTAAGTAAAATAAAATAATTCTTATTAAATTTTTTAAAAGTCAAAGTTTAAGTAAAACAAGACTAAGAGACAATCTTTTTAAGTGATATAATGGCAGTAGATACTTTTCTTTCTTTATTTGGCAAAATATATAGATGACCAAAATTCTTTCTTAGGGTGGGTGGGGAACTTCACTGGGTCATGGAATCTAAGTTTCTGAACCTACTCCTTGAACAGAAGAGGAAGTTGATGTCCTGAGAAATGAAAGACCTTGGCTCAGGTCATGTGGGTAGTTCATAGCTAATCCAGAATCCTAACCTAGGACGTATTCACTACCTCCTCCACTTCAAACACTATTTCAGATGCAGAAAAGCATTCATGCCTTTACTCTGAAATTGTTTTCTCAACTTTTCTTCCTATTCAACATCCTCTGAGCTCAGACACCAGCTAAAGGCTTTCTCCTATGCCCCATTTGTTACCTGAGCCATGTCCCTCGGTGGTAAGCATCCCAGGAAGAAGTGCAGTAACATCTTTCTGTGCAGTTGGAGCTGGGGTGACCTTGGCTAATGTCAGAAACCAATAATAAGGATGAGACTTCTCTGAGTGCAGAGAGCTTGTTTCAGAGAATCAAGGGGGCAGCAGAAAAAAATGTGGAAGACAATAAATGAAGAGAAACACATCCTCAGCTTACAAACCAAGCTGAACTCCTTCATTGAGGGAGTACCACACACTTTAAATGTTTGACAGACATAAGAGGCAGTCATCATTGTGACAGCTTAATTATTAATGGAACTAAGAGTCACATAAGTGGCTATACTCAAAGATTTGCATAAAATTTTATCAATCCAGTTGCCTATATGTAGGTATTATTATCATATTTTACAGAGGAGGAGGTAACAGAGTTCAAATAACTTTTCTAAAATTATGCATTAGTAAGAGGCAGAGTTGGATTGGAACTTGGCCCCATCTGGCCACAAATTATATGCCCTATAAATCTAAAAACATAGAAGAACATATAATCCTCCCCCAACACACATGCAAAGCCCAGTGGTTCACAATCCTGGTTTGTACCTGGGGTAGACTCCATGAAAAGCTGATGTTTAGACTTCAATCTCCAGAAATGCTGATTTCTCTGTTTGTGGGTGGGGCCCAAGCATTGTAGTGGTTAAAAAGAATTTTCCAGGTGATTTTCTTGTTGTACCAAGGACTGAACCCAGGGATGCTTAACCACCTCCCCCTTTTTTTTTGACACAGGGTCTCATTAAGTTGCTTAGGGCCTCATTAAGTTGCTGAGGCTAACCTAGAACTTGCAATCCTCCTGCCTCAGCCTCCCAAATCAGTGGGATTACAGATGTGTGCCACCATACCCTAGCTTTTCCAGGTGATTATGATCAGCAGTTAGGGTATTGAATCACTAGTCTAGGCTGACTTCCCATTCTGTAGATCCCTTCCAGGACGTTCAAAACATATGGAAGGGTGTTAACATTGCTAGAAATTACAGGTGGGGCCTATTAAACTTTAGGTCGTCAGGGTCCACCCCCAGGGGTATAATTAGGGGGCTCAGAGGCAGTAAAAATCAGTATATTTATGATTCAGATGTGAATCTTATGCATAGAGAAGACATGCAAAGATTCCACTCACCTGGTTTGATGATCAGCTCCACATTTAATTTTTCATCATTCATTGGTCCTACAAACTGGATCCGACAGCAGTAGATCCCACTGTCAGCTAGAGTCACATTCATTATGGTCAGAGACACATCACCTTTGCCGAAATTCCCCTTTAGCTGGTATCTGCTGGATTTCTGATCTTTCACATTCGTTTCATCAGTGCTGAGCACCAAATCATTACATCCAAACACAGGACAGGATCCCTTGCCCCAGCACACAGGCACAAGGTTCCCTGAGGTTAAGGGAGTGTAGTTGCAGGGCAGCCTGGCATCCTGACCCACCTCGACTATGTATTCCCCTTCCGAAGACCCTGAAGAGAGAGGGAAGGAGAGCAAGACCCTAAGTGCGGCTGGTTTATTTCAGGAAGACAGCAAGCAAAGCTGTATAGAATGCAGAGGAGAACACTGCTGGTGTCCCTTTTGGAGGATGATTCACTGTGCTAATGATTGAGTAGCCACAGAATCACCAGGAAGCCTTGTGAAAACGTAAATCGGGGGCTCCACCACCGCAGTTCCTGGCACAGTTGGTTTGAGGTGGAGTCTGAGAACATGTATTTCTAACAGTTTCCAGGTGTCATGGGTCATGGACCCTCCCTTTCAGAACCATCACTTTGAGAACTAGAAGAGAATTGTGGATCAGTTCTGTGAACATGTGAGGACATAGCTGTTGGGATGGACAAATAGAAAATCTCATTGTTGGTAAGGAACTACTTATTCATCAACCAGGGGTGGCTATCCAAACATAAATCTCTCTTTCTCTCTTTTTTTCAAAAGGCCCAGGGACACAGTGAATAAATACTCTTGGCCAAATAAGAAGCTTGTGTATTTGAAGCCACTCACAGGTTGTTTTGAGGTTTAAAATTAATTCCTTTTACAACACACACACAAACACACACACACACACGTTAAGACATTCAAACAGTATAAAAAGTTCATGAAAAGTCTGACTTCCTCTCCCATATTTTGCCCATTTCCCAGCTCTTTCCCTAGAGCCCACATTAAGAAATGTCCACATATTCCTTCTTCCCAATGCATACACACAAATAGGAGCCTGATAGGCATTATGCTGACCCCTTAGTATTTTTAAAAGCATTGTGACTGAGAGACATTCTGTACCAGTATAGAATTCAGTCAGGCTTACTGGGTGTATCATGAAACATCACATTTATTTACCTACTCCTCCACTGGTGGACATTTAGGTGGCTTCAAACTTGTGCCATAACAAATTCTGTTGTGATGACCACCCTTGCATCTCTCTCTCTTTTTCTCTCTCTCTCTCTCTCCATACAGTATCATTCTCCAAACATAAATGCCCAGGCCACACTTACTTGTAAGTAGGAGCAGCAGCAGCAGCAGCAGCAGGACACCATCAAAGGAAAAATGTGAAAACATGGGCTCTTCAGAGGAAGAGTCAGAGGATGACTCTGCTTAGGCACAATCTGAATTCTCCAAATGAACTAAGTGTTTTCTCCAACTGTATCTTTACAATCACATGAATGACAGCTACCCCTGCTGAGTGGCAGACCACACACCAATGATCTCTACATTAAAGCTGCTAAATCTTTAGTCACATCGAAAGAAACCCTAGTTCTTTGCCATACCACACCCCGCATGTCCTGTGCACACGGTGATATTTGGTGACTCAACAAAGAGGAAGCAATATTTCAGAGGAAGAAAAGAATTAGTCACGGCAAATAGAACCCTCTAATAACTCAGATTAAGTAGGCCTGAAATGGACTGTGTGCAAATCCCGCTGGTTAACGCGGAACATAAAATATTATCATGTGGCTCATGCATTCATTCAGCCAAGTCAGTCCATTGGTCAGGCCTGTGACCAGTGCTCATGAAGCATGTACTCTGTTCAGGCACTGGACTAGGAGCTCGAGAACAGAGCAACGGATGGCATGTTCCTTATCCTCACATTCATAGGCAGCTGCCACTACGATTGTGAGCCAAATTCTTTTCCTGTTCTAACACAAATTAGTTCATGCCCTATACCTTGCTGGATCTGAGCTTCCTCACTTAGGAAATTTTAAAAATGAGGAAATTGTGTTAGGTGATATATACACAGCTCTCCGTTCTAATAACCTGACTTCAACCTTCAAACTTTCAAATGCTGCCTTTTTAGGAAAGTCATATTCCTTTCTGTAATACTTTTTTACTCCCTGCGTTTGAATGGAATTGAGAAGACCTCAGTATTCTACTCCATCTCGTGAACACAAGGTACCCTCACCCGAAGGGCTTCTGGCCTGAACTTCCAGAAAGTATAGCGTTCTAGTCACACCATTCATTCCTGAGGCAACACACCAGCCCAAATTCCCTTAGCCCTGGGAGAATGACTTTTATCTGAATACCTTAAAACCCAAATCTTCTTTACTAGAGGGAAGTGAGCTTACAGACAGTGGTTTCTGAAAACACAGTGGCTTTCCTCTATGTCTTGCCTTCCTGAATTTCTTTGTCACCTATATGCCATTAGATGCATTTAATATAAACATTCAACTTGTTCCATGTATGTACTTAGATAGCACCACAGAGTGGTAGTTGTTCAAGAGATCATAGTTAATTGCCTCATTTCACACACAAAGAAACTGAGACTCCAGAAAAATGATTTGCCGAAAGGCATGTGATTTGTAATTTAGAATAGCAACACAAGTCCCCTAAGCCCCAGACTTTTCCACTGTAAATCATGTTGCATGAATTTAACATTTGTCCTTAATATGCCTGCCACATAGCTCACAACAGCCAGCAAACGTCCATGTTTAAGCATCAGGCAGAATGGATAATACATGGAAGTGGGTGGCGAATGCAACAGCAGCATGATCTTGGGCAAGGTTCATAAAAGTGTCAGTCCTCAGCTTCGGATTCCTTCTGATAAGGAATAAGTTTTGTTCCTTATGACTCTATTTTCTATCCATCTCTGGAATTGCTACTGAGACCACCTTTATAAAATATTAACAGTTTATTATTTGATTAAAGTCCAGGCATGAAGGAGTCTAGAGACCTACTCTAATCCCTTCTCTTTTTTCTGTGTGTAGAGGCCTGTTTCTGAAAATTTTCAAACTCATTCAATTTTTATTTTTTTTATTTTTGTTTTTCCTTGAGGCTTATTTTATTTGCTTGTTTACCTATTTTTGCAGTGCTAGGGATGGAAATCCAGGGCTTTGTGCATTCTAGGCAAGCACTCAACCACTGAGCTACATCCCAGCTGGATTTTTGTTTTGACACAATTATTTGACATCATAATCAGACTTATTACATTTAGTAATCAAAGGCATGGGTGCAAGGGAAAAAATCATCACTAAATCCCTTTGTTGGAACACTTTACACTTTCCACAGAACAAAAATGAAAATAACCTGTTATACAATTAGTCATAATACAGTCCTCAAGATTTTTTGCCCAGGCACATGAGTATTCTCTAAAATATGACTTATTTTAAACAGCTAGGCCTGCCACCACTGTGCCTAGCTGAATTATTTCTTGTTTGTTTGTTTGTGTGGGGTATTGGGGATTGAACGCAGGGCTGCCCTCCTACTGAACATCTCCCTAACCCTTTTTATTTTATTTTGAAACAGGTTAGCCTTGAACTTGCAATCCTCTTGCCTGTTTCCCAAGTACCTGGGGTTACAAGCAGAATTTCCTTCCTTTTTAAGGCTGAATAACATTCCTTTGTGCAGATGGGTCACATTACTGCTTTCAGTAGGTGGACTCTTGGGTTGCTTCCACCTTTCAACTATTGCAAATAACCCTGCTATGAATATGAGTGTACAAATAACTCACACTGAGTCCTTTAATTCTCTCTTTTTTTTTTGGTCAGTTCTGAGAATTGAACTCAGGACCTTAAGCATGCCAGGTTAAGTGCTCTACCCATGAGCTATAACCCCGCAACCCCGCATCCTTTTAAATTCAATTTAATTTTTTCTTCAGTACTAGAGATTGAATCCAGGGACACACTACCACTGAGCTACATGTCCAGCTTTTTTATTTTTTACTTTTATGTTCAGATCGGTCTTGCTAAGTTGCCCAGGCTGACCTAAAACTTGCAATTCTCCTGTCTCTGTCTCTTGAATCACTGGGAACGCAGGAGTGCTCCACAGCACCTGGCTGTTATTTATATTTTGAAAAAGTGTTTAAGTAACAGTCTGTTTTTCTGTTACCTGAGACTAGGTAACTTATAAAGAAAAGAAGTTTCTCTAGCTCCCAGTTCTGGAGGTTCAAGAGCATGACACCAGCATTGGCTCAGCTCCAGTGAGGACATCATGGAGGATGGCATCACAATGGTGGGAAAGTGTGCAAGATCACACGGCAAGACAGGAACCTAAAGCCAGGGGAGGGGCCAGCCATGCTCTTTTTATAGCAATCTCTCTCAAGAACTAACTCAGGGCCCCATGAGAACTACCTCTATCCCGTTTGAGGGTGATGACCCCGAGACTTCCTCAACTCCCACTAGGTTCCACTCCTTAAAGGTCTCACCATCTCCACACTGGGAACCATATTTCACAACGCAAACTGTTGGAGGACAAACTATCTCCAAACAATAGCAGATAATACTTTCAAATGCTAAACATTTAAAGCAATACAAAAAGCTCATGTTAAGAAACCTGTTCCTGTCCCTCCATACACAGCCCATTTCTCCTCCCACCCTTCAGGGTTCCACTTTCATATATCTTTTGTGAAAAACCAATGAAAACACACACACATATACAAATAAAATAAAATACTTATTCCTACCTCTTTCTATTACAAAACAGTATGCCACATACAAGGTTTAGCACCTTGTATTTTCTTTTTGCTATTTTATCTGCTAAAGTATTTTAAAACAAACCATAGACATGTTATTTCACCTTTATAGACTTTAGTGTGCATCTTCTTTAAAAAGTAATGGAAATTCTGCTGCATAATCATACTACCATAATCACACAAAACAAAATTAGGAATGATGACTTTCTGTGCCTCATATTTCAGTCCATAATCAAATTCTCCTGATTTGTGCTTTTATTCTGTTCACTTGCTTAAATCCAGGCCCATTGTCCCCACATTGCAGTTGGCTTGTGTGGTTCTAAGTTCCTCTCAGTCAGTCTTCCCTTCATTCTCTCTGCCACTGACTGGGTATACCAGCCAGCTGTCCTGGGGAGCATTTCACATCCTGGGTCATCTGTTTCCTTGTGTGTCTTTTACATTGCTCCTCTTTTCTTTGTAGTTTCTGCAAATGGAACTAAGCTCTAGAAGTTTCATTAGGTTCAGGCTTAACTTGGGGCCCAAGCTACTTTCCAGCTCCTGCTTGTAGTTTGCAGTCCACCACAATTTCCTAGTTGCCTCACATTTAGAGATGCCAAAGTTGGTCAGCTTGCAGCTTTCCTTTTCCACATTATATTCTGAAAGTCTTTCCATTTCAGCTTCTACAACATGTTTTCATTCTTTACTGCAGCGACATAGATTCGTTAGATGAAAATATTAGATGAAAAGAACAAAGTTTATTCGTTCTCCTCAGATGGACAATTCCTGTCTCAGTTTCTCCATTTGCAAAGGTGATCCAAAGATTATGATTCTTTAATGATATACAATAGATTCTGATTTTTAAAAGGAGCCTTCAAATGTGTTTTTGACAAGAAAGTCTTTTGTATTGTAATTAATTAGCTTCTAAATTGTGTTCAGAAAAGTTGTGTCATAAATTCTCTTAAGGGCCAGTTGTGGAATGTTTGCTACAATTATGTAAAGAGATAGATATTCTTCTAGAGGTCAAATTTGTGTTTTGGTTTTCTCTTTATTCAGCAAGAAAAGTGGCAGAATATCTCTGATTTCTAAAGCAGCCTCCACAATCAAAATGAAAACATTAGAATTAGGCATAATTAGAATTACACAATAATAGAAAACTAAGGGGTCACTTCACAAAATTAATAAATTGGAAGTTACCAAATTTTACCCAGGTCAGGAGACAGGAGAACAGAGAGTGATATGGAAGAGATTGCCGGAAAAAGCTTGGCCCCTAAATGATGGGGAAGTGCAAGAAAGTAAATATTGGGATATTGAGGAGTAGCTTCAATGATGCTAAATGTGGGATCCCTTTAAGTGCTTGATTTGAATTGATAGTGCTTTCTCATTTATTTCACAGAATATCAATTAGATTACATTAATCTCAGACACACAGGCTAGATGTGCAGGGTAAAAATTTAAGTTAAACGATTTTAACCTAGATTTTCTGACTCCCAATTATGATTATCCATTTAATTTCCCTTTAAAAGTGCTTTTCACCTTGCATTTGTACAGTACTTAAAAATTTTGTTTTCTTATATGTAACATTTACTGTAGAAAATCTGAAAAATAAGAGTAAAAAAATAATGCAAAGGCCATGATCCAACTACCATGAAATAACATCTTCCAATATAGTGAGTCTGTTCAGAGGTTTTCTATATTCTTTATTAACATCAGTACACCCTACTGGCACATAATCAGAAAATAATCCTCACTCCTGGACAACTGTGAACATACATGGGAGGCAAGAGAAGATAAAAAACATTTCTCTGCCTTCACCATTAAATCATTTGTCAGTTCAAGGACCATACCTCGGGTGGAAGTACTTTTTTTGTGTGTGGACTCAGTCCCCTCATTTTTTAAAGTTTCTTTCAACACTTTTGTCCCACTGCCAGTTCCCAGCACTGAGAGAGCTATTTCAGACCACCTACAGCCTGGACAAACCTGGAGGGAATATTTCAGGATCTTCAGGATGACACATATACCCACGCAAATTTCTCTGTTGCTATTGACTATATCTCAAAGCATGCCTTTGGTATGTTCTTATATTGATTTTGCTGTGTCCTTTTGCCAACAATATTCCCTCACCAAAGACCTCAAATTTTATGTATGTGGGAAATGACATAAAACCCACTATTACTGGCTTGAAGGTGGATTTACTGATTGCTGTTATGAAAAAATCAAGTTCAGGCCAAGACTTGAGTCAGAGGTCACCAGTAGTTTAGTTTCTGGCTGAAGTCAACAGTTGGCTGTCTCCAATGTAGGATACTAACTCAGATTCTACACAGGGTGTTATGTTTTGGATCTGGAATGTTCCTCAAAGACTTCTGTACTTGACGGCTTGGTCCCCAGCACAGCAATGTCCAGGAGTGGGGCTTTTAGGAAATGATTGCATCATGAGGACTCTGACCTTATCAATGGATTAATACATCAGATGAATTAATAATTTGAATGGATTGTTGGGAGCTGGTGAAAACTGTAAGGAGATAGACCCTAGTTGGACGAAGTAAGTCACTGGGCATATGCCCTGGAAATGTATATTTTATCCCAGGCCCTTTATCTCTCTTTCCTCCTCCCTCTTCCTCTTTCCTAGCTGCCCATCATGCCTTTCCACCATGATTTTCTGCCTCACCTCAGATCCAGAGCAATGGAACTGGTCAACCACAGACTGAACAATGAAGAAATAGAACATCTAATAGTAAGTGACAACGTTGAATCAGTAACAAAAAACCTCTCATCAAAGAAAAGCCCAGGACCAGATGTCTTCACTGCAGAATTCCACCAAACATTTAAAGAACTAATATCAATTCACTTTAAGTTATTCCAACAAATAAGAAGGAAGGAATTCTTCCAAATATATTCCATGAGACCAAATTAAACTGATACTAAAACCAGATAAATAAATACCAAAAAAAAAACCCCACTATAGGCCAATATCATTGATGAAAATATATGCAAAAGTCCTCAACAAAATACTAGTAAATAAAATCCTACAGCACATTAAAAAGATTTTCGCGGGGCGTAGTCGTGCCTGCCTGTAATCCTAGTGGTTCTGGAGGCTGAGGCAGGAGGATCAGAAGTCCAAAGCCAGCCTCAGCAAAAGTGAGGCACTAAGCAACTCAGTGAGACTCTGTCTTTAAATAAAGTACAAAACAGGGCTGGCGATGTGGCTCAGTAGTTAAGTGCACTTGAATTCAATCCCTGGTACCACCATGCTCCTCAAAAAAGATTTTTTGCCACAATCAAGTACCATTTATCCAAGAGATGGTTCAATATATACAAAACAATAAATATGATTCACCACATTAAATGAAAGACAAAAATCATATGGTCATCTCAATAGATACAGAAAAGAAACTTGATAAAATTTAACATCCCTTTGTGCCAAAAAATTCAATAAATTATGTATAAAAAGAATATACTTCAATGTAATAGAGTTAATTTATAGTGAACCAATAGCTAACATTATACTGAATGGGATAAAGCTAAAAGCTTTCTCTTTGAGATTTGAAAGGAGACAATGGTACCCACTTTCTTCTCTTTTTTTCTTTTCTTTATTTCTTTCATTTTTTTTTTTTTTGGTACTGGGAATTAACCCCAGGGGTGCTTAAACACTTAGCCACATCCCCAGCCCCTTTTAAATTTTTTATATTGAGACAGGATCTCACTAAGTTGCATAGGGTCTGACTGAGTTGCTAAGCCTGGCCTTGAACTTGTGATCCTCCTGTCTCAGCCTCCCAAGCTGCTGAGATTATAGGCATGTACCACTGTGCCTGGTTCACTTTCACCATTTTTTTCAACATAGCTCTGGAAGTACTAGCCAGACCAAGAAGACAAGAGGAAGAAGCAAAGCTCAGCCAAATTGGAAAGAAGTCATGTTTGCAGATAACATGATCTCTTATATAACCTCCCCAAAACTCCACTAAAACACTAGTATAACTAATAAATGAATTGAATTCAGCAAAGTTGTAGGATACAAAATCAACATACAAAAAAATTAATAGCATAGCTGGGCGCGGTGGCTCAAGCCTGTAATCCCAGCACTTAGGGAGGCTGAGACAGGAGAATCACGAGTTCAAAGCCAGCCTCAATGGCGCGGCGCTAAGCAACTTAGCGAGACCCTGTCTCTACATAAAACACAAAATAGGGCTGGGGATGTGGCTCAGTGGTCAAGTGCCCCTGAGTTCAATGCTCAGTACCAAAAAAAAAAAAAAATCAATAGCATTACTATAGGCCAATAGTGAATTATCTGATTATCTGAGATAGAAATCAAGAAAGCAATCCCATTTGCAATAGTTTAAAAAAAAAACTAGAAATAAATTTAACTACAGAGGTGAAATATCTCTACAAGGAAAATTAAATCATTTTATAGATCATTGCATTAATGAAAGAAATTGAGGAGGACAAAAATAATGGGAAGACATCCCATATTCATGGAGTGAAAGAATCAATGTTGTTAAAATGTCCATACTACCTAAAGTGATTTACACATTCAATGCTAATTACATCAATGTATCAATGATATTCTGTGGAGAGTGGTGACAGAAAATGGGAGAGCACTGTCTGAGACTGGGGTCTCTGATGACCTCATGGCCTTGGGAAGCCTAGGGTCTGGGAATGTTCCTGTGCAAGGGTGCAGGATGTCTAGCTACTGTGGCAATGCCCTGAAAGAGGAGGCTCTGCAAAAGAGTCTTATCAGCCTCGACCTTGGTCTCAGTCACATAGTTCCTGGGAATAGAGGAACTCTCCTGCTAGACAACCACAATGTTTCACCAGCTCCACTACTTCGGAAGCTGCCTGTTTAACAGTAACTTTAAACGATGAACTTTCTTGAGAGCTATACCATGCTCCTAACATTTCACTTTACAACTATAAACTGCAACTGCAGAAAAGCTACATAAGTGTTTCTAGCCCTGTAACTTTCTGAGTACAAAGAATAATGCATGCATAGTCTTTAACCTGACAATGAGACATATATAAATAAAGATTGCTGGCATAACTCTTTAGAACTGCTTCTCCATCAGAGAACAGTGCTCCACCTGATCTCAGCTATTTTATCTTCAAAAATATCTCCGTGTGTGTGAGTCTTTATTTTTCTAATCCCACATTGCCCCTCCCTGGAACCTACTACTTTGGCCGGGCTGCTTGCAGCGACATTTGTCAGAGAACTGAAAAAAGAAAAGAAAAACTCTAACATGTAAATAGAACAACAACAACAAAATAACCCTTAAAAGCCATCTTGAGCAAAAAGAACAAAGTAGGAGGCATTATATTGCCTGATTTCAAAACATAATACGAAGGTATGATAATCAAAACATCATAGTATTTTCATAAACAACAGACACATAGACCAAGAGAACTAGAAGTTTCACACACCTATACCCAACTGATTTTTCACAAAAGGGCTCTGAACACACATTAGTGAAATGACAATCTTTAAAATAAATGGTGCTAAGAAAATTGGGTATCCACATGCAGAAGAATGAACCTAGACCCCTATCTCTCACCAGCTACAAATATCAATCAACTCAAAATGAATTTTTAAAAAGCAGGGGAATTGCTTCAGGATATTGAATGGGCAAGGATATTTTTTGAACAAGACCCAAAGCACAGGAAACAAAAGCAAAAATAGGGAAGTGGGATCAAACCAACACAGTGAAGGGACAACAGACAGGATGGAAGAGAATATTTATAGACTTCTGACAAGGGGTTAGTATTCAGAATCCATAAGGGACTCCAAAAATTAAATAACATAAATAAATAAATAGCCTTATTTAAAAAATGGGCCATAGATCTAAATAGACATTTGTTCAATGAACACATACAAATGGCCAGAAAAATGAAAAAAAAAAATGTTCAACATCACTAGTCATTAGGGAAATGCAAATCAAAACCATGAGGAGGCATCACGTCAGAATGAATATTTTCAAAAATACCAAAGATACCAAGCGCTGGTGAGGTTGTAGACAGAGGGGAATCCTTGCACACTGTGGGAGGGAATGTAAATTAGTACAGTCATTATGGAAATAGTATAGTGGTTCCTCAAAATTAAAAGTAGA
The DNA here is from genome assembly GCA_028644305.1 of Xerus rutilus. Lineage (NCBI taxonomy): Eukaryota > Metazoa > Chordata > Mammalia > Rodentia > Sciuridae > Xerus > Xerus rutilus. The sequence continues at coordinate 125,446,488 of CM053405.1, forward strand.
ACTACTGTGTGACCCACCAATTCCACGACTGGGTGTATATATATACAAAGGAAATGAAATGAGTATGTTGAAGAGATATCTGCACTCACATGTTCACTGCAACTCTAATCACTATTGATAGCCAAGAACTGGAAGTGACCTAAATATCCTTCAATGGATGAATGAAGAAGGAAAAGTTGGTATATTCACATAATGGGCGTTATTCACACATTCAAAAGAAATGCTGTCATTTGTGGCGGAATGGATGGCACTGGAGATCATTGTGTTAAATGAAATGAGCCAGGCACCGCGTGATCTCACTCATATGTGGGAGAAACTTCAAGAGTAGAAATTGCAAATAGAATGGTGGTTTCTGTGGGCTGGAGAAAGGAGAGGGGAGGGTGAGGTGGAGAGAGGTCACCCAATGGGCATTACATTACAGATAGGAGTAAGAAGTTCTGGTGCACCACTGCATGGCAGGATGACCACTTAGGATCATATATTGTGTCTTTCAAAATATTAGAAGAAAGGATCTTTAACATTTTCATTATAAAGAAATAATGAATGAGAGATGTGTTTAATGTATATATGTCAAAACATTATATGTAGTACCCCATAAATGTGTATAATTGTTATGTTTTTATGTCTAAGCAAAAATAAATTTAAATTAAAAATAATTTTTAAAATTGCAGTGTACTTAAAGAGAAATAGATGTTTGCGAAACAAACCTTCTCTAGAGAATCTCCTCCACCCAGAATCCACTCAGAAAGGGTTGAGAGAAAGAGATGGGAAAAAATCCCGCCCCTCCCAATAAGTATGGGTGGTCTTACAGAGAGAGAGAGATTTTACTAAAGCAGAGTTTTTTTTTCACTTACAAGGTCATGTCTTTCACAACACTGAGGAGATAGAGCTCTTTATGTCTATAGAATTTTTGTATTTAGCCAGGGAGGGTTTTGTTTGTTTGTTTGTTTGTTTGTTTTGTATTTAACCAGCGAGGTTAAGTTTGAGGTCACACTCAGGCAAGTGCAAGAGCTAGCCTAGAGCCTTCTCCAGGGCTCTTTGCCTCACTACACAGAAAACAATGGCCCCATGAGCAGGCATCAGCACTCTGAGACATCACATTTACCTAGGAAGAGTTCTAACTAGAAATTATTGCTGCTTCTTCCTGAGTACCTGAATGTCTTCAGTGTAGAGGAAGTGGGGAGAGGTGTGGAAATAAGAAGGCTCCCAGTGACAAAACTAAGAATGATGAGGAATCCACAGTTGAGAAAAGTCTGCTGACCAAAGAGTCACTGTGGCAAATGCTATCTGCTTTCTCATCTTGTACTTACAGGTCCCACCACCTCCTACAGAGGTTATGCTAATGGGGGAGCAGTAGGGGTGCTCTCTCACCCTGACCATGTTCTCCAGTGTGGGAACCTCTTCTTTCTGTTTAGTTATTATTCATCTTACTACAGGTTCAGATAGGTAAGGAATTAGTCTTCAGTTCCTGCATTTTTATCATCAGTCCCAATGAGGTCCCTTTTCTTGTTTCATTTTATTACCTTCCTCCTTTATCCCTGACCCACATTCTCATTCTCTGCTCATAGTATCCACTTTACAAGATAATGTTTAGCAACTTTTCAAAGTGCTTATTGCAGCTTACACTCCCACTGGCAGTGAGAACCCTTCTGATGTTCCACATCTTTGCCAATATGGGTCATGTCAGACTCTGTAATTGTTCCCAGTACAATTGGTAATGATTATGTCATAATGTGGCTTTAAGGCTAAATTATTAGAGAATTTAATAGAGACAGAATATTGCATAAACATAAATTCATAGATTACTAATACTTACTGAACAAACACACAAATAACCAGGACTCAAACAAAATATAAAACATTGTCAACTCTGCAGAAGTCCTCCCCGCCCCCACCACTCCAAGCACATGTGTCCCTTCCTGATCAATACCCTACACACACACAGGCAGTTATTATCCTTAATTTTGCAGTAATAGTCTCTTTGTCTTTCTGTTATAGTTTTGCCACCTATGTATACATCTCAAAATTATGTATAGTTTTTCTTGGTTTTGAAGATTATATGAACAAAATCATGTTGACTGTGGTTTTGTGTGTTTTTTTTTTCCCACTCAGCAGTGCATTTGCGAGATCTGCTCCTGCGATTGTGTGTCCCTGTAGGCTATTTATTTTTGTTACTTAATAGCTTTCCTGGGGATGCATACATCTCACATTGTTCAATCTCTTTTAGATAGACATTTCATTTCCCATTTCAGTTGTCATAAACAATGCCATTCTGGGCACTCTCATAAGTAAATCATGGCATACATGTATGAGATTCTCTGAACTATATTTTCAAGAGCTGAATGTTTAATAAGCAAAAGAAAAGTTGCTTAACTTGTTAATAACTAGGGCAATAAAAATTAAATATAATGAGATTCTATCATACTGTTTTTTTTTTTTTGTATTGGGGATCTAACCCAAGGATGCTTTACCACTGAGATGCATGGACAAGAGGGTCTAAAGATCTTGAATCTTGTTAGATAATACTTAGTTACCAAGACTCCCACCAGATCCCCAGTAACACCAAAAAAAAATTCATTTTTAAAAAAAAACATTTCTCTTATTTTGTATCATCATGAACCCTAGATATTACCCAAGTTGACTTTTTCTGTTTGGGGTTTTTGTTTGTTTTGTTTTTTGTCAAACTGGTAAAGATATGATAGCATCAGCCAGGTATGGCGTGAACACCTGTAATTCTAGAGACTCTGAAGGCTGAGACAGGAGAATCCCAAGTTCAAGGCCAGCCTCAGCAACTTAGCAAGATCCTCACAACTTAATGAGAACCTATTCCAAAATAAAAAGGTTTGAGGATGGGATATAGCTCAGTGATAAAGCATCATTGGGTTAGATTCCCAGTACCCAAAAAAAAAAAAGTATGATATATGATAGCATATCATTATCTTTAATATTCATTTCCCTAGTTATTAACAAGTTAAGCATCTTTTCTTTTGTTTATGAAACATTTAATTTAGAGGGTGGAGCAAATGATCGTTTAAGTCTTTTATTCCATTTTTGTGTAGGGTTTCTATGTTCTTAATATTGATTTATAGAAAGAGTTTATATATTTTAGATACTAGTTCCCTAAGGTTTAATCTTTTATAATATTTTCTCCCACATTGTGGATTTTCATTTTATGATATGTTTTTATAAATAAAATTTCTTAATTTTAATGAAGTAAAATTGACCAATCTTTTCTTTCATGGATAGTTTGTTTGTATTTTATTTAAGAAATTCTTCTCTTTTCCAGACATTTTTAAATTACATTAGTTTAAAAAACTACATTAGCTTCAAAATCTTTATAGCTTTGTCTTTCATGATTAGGTCTTTAATTCTTCTGGAATTGATTTTCGCATGTTTCACCCCAGCCTCATATATTGAAAATTCCAGCATTTTCCCATGACTTCTGTTTCTGTTTTGTCATCCCTTATTTTAAATTGGTGTATTAAATTATACCTAATAGTTGTATTCATTGTTACATATTCGTACATGCACATGATATAACAATATAATTTGGTCAATATCATTCTTCAGCATTTCCCCTTTCCCACTACTTTATAAAGTCATCTCTGTTATATATCAAAATAATGGTAGAGAGAAGAAGAGGGAAAGAGGAAGCGGTAGGGACTGAAATGGAGCAAATTAAATTCCACACATGTATGATTATGTCAAAATGAACCCCAATATTATTTATAACTATAATACACTAAAATTTTTTTAAAAATCATACAGACATAGATTTCTTTCCTGGATTTCTGTTCTATTCAATAGTGTGTTTGTCTACCCTTCCGCCAGGACACCATCTTGTTTAATTATAGAAGCATTAGGATAGATGTTGATATTCTATAAGAAATATCATTCTCTTCATCCTTTTTCAAGCATAATCTGGTTATCTGAGTAATCTGGTTATCTCTTTTGAACTCCTATTCATTTTAAAATCAGCTTATCACGTTTTTAAAAACCTGGTAGAAATTTGGTTAGCTTACATTGAATCCACAGATCAATTCAGGGTAAATTTGACATCTTTACAATGTGGAGTATTTCAATCCTTATCATGTGTTTTCTATCCTTATATTTAGATTTCCTTTAAAACTTCTTAATAAAATTTAAAATTTTCTCCATAAAAGTCTTCAACTTATTTCTAGATTTACGTCTGGGTGTTTCACATTTTTTATGTTATTTTGCATAGTATCTTATGTTTAAATGTTTTCTGTTTGTTGATGGCATATTAAAATAAAATTTGAGTATTGATTTTTCTCAGCAACTAATAAACATTTAATAATAAATTATCGGTAGATTACATTAAAATTTCTTTTGGCAATTATTTTCTGCAAATAATGACAGTTTAGTTTCTTCTTTTCCAATTTATTTTATTTTTTTTGGAACCATGTTGTTTAGGGAATCTAGTACATGTTTAATAGCAGGCATTCTTGTTTTATTCCTGTTCTCAAAAGAAAGGTTTTAGGTTTTCATCTTGGTTATAATACAAGCTGTATATTTTATGGAGATTCTATTTATTATATTAAGAAAATTATATTCCTAATGTTCAAAGACAGGATTTTTTCTTTTTTATGAACAGATGCTAAATTTTATGTCTTTTGCACATCTGTTAACATTATTTTTCTTCTTTAATCTATTATTTTAATAGATTACATTAACTACTCTTTTGTAATTCTTGAGATAAAAAAATTGACCATAAAAATTTACCTTTTTATTTTTATATATTACCAGGTTCAATTTGTTAATATTTTGTTTATACTATTAGCCTAATAAAAACAGTTGAGAAATCCTTCCTGTTTTTCTATGCTCTGAGTCTGTATAAGATTAGAACAGTTTTTATTTTGTGTGTGGTATGTGTGTTTGCATGCAATTTTTGGCAGAATTGTCAGCAAACCTATTTGAACATGAATTTTTCTCTTGTGAGAAAATCTGACTTTTGATTTTCTTTATTTTTGGTACTATGGAATTGAACCCAGGGATACTTTATTACTGAGCCACATCCTCAGCCCTTTTCTGTATTTTATTTAAAGACAGGGTCTCATTGAGTTGCTTAGGGCCTCACTAAGTTGCTGAGGCTGGCTTGGAATTCACAATCCTCCTGCCTCAGCCTCCTGAGTCGCTGGGACCTCAGCCTCTGGAGCAGCTGGGATTACAGATGTGGCACCCAGCCTGATTCATTGTTTTAATCGTTAGGAAAACTATTCAGGTTAGAACTTGTCCACTTTCTCTAAGTTTCTAAATGTATTGAGATAAAGTTATCCATAATATTTTCTTATTCTTTTTTACTGTTTCTTCTATTTATAGTAATGTTCCTTTTTCATTTCTGCTATTATTTTTGCCTTCCTCTTTTATTCTTTATCACTCTCCCTTGCCAGTAGCAGTGACTCAGAGCTCCACTTAACCTCTTGGACACCCCTCCAGTCCTTTCAAGATCAGACTTTTGCACAGATGATTAGCAGGCCTGAGATCTGAATATGTGGTTGGGGGCAAATGAGTTTTAGAAGGAATAAAGTGGGTCTTCTCTTTCATTCTTAGCATTACACTATGAACACCATAATTACCACAGTTAAACTGAGTTTCCATGGAGGTTAATATGCCAAATCAAAGCAACATAGGTGAAAAATAGGGAGCTCAAATTCTAGAATTCTGTGGTGTTTTCCACTATCTCTGATTTCATGGATGCCAACTAGGTATCTAAAGATTTAAATTAATTCTGACATTAACTACTCATGGTTAGGGTATCTTATGTTAGGGTGTCATAAGCAGTACCTCTGGGCTTTATTTTAGTCTCCTCCTCTAAAGCTGGCTACAGCTTCTTAAATCTGACAGAAGAGTGCCACTCACTGGTAACCTCATCACATTGCAATTTGAAACCTGTTCTTCGATGCTAAATGTCAATGGTAAGCAAAAGACCAGTGACTAGAGTATACTTGTATCAAAACATCACCATATCCCTCATAGATATATACAATTATTTGCCAATTAAAAATAAAACAAAACTTTAAGAAAGACTAGGAATAAAGCTATTAACTCATCTTCAATAGCTTTCCAAGTACTGTTCCAGGAACTACATAAGTGCTTTGTAGCTGTTATCTCATTTGATCCTTAGAACAACCCACAGTGACTGACGTATTTACTAACTGGACTGTTACCAAAATAGTTGACTGATTCCTGACCTAGATTAGGAAGATTAGAACTACAAGACAGCATATCTTTAAGATACAGAAGGCTGAGGTAAGACACAAGTGCTTTAATATACAAGAAGGGAACTAATAATTTCCACTTATAAATGTTTCTCTTTCAGTCTGGTATCATGTCATATTTACAAATTTGATCGTTAGGGTTAACATATTGGATTCCACTCTTGGTTTCGCTATTTACCTATATGATTTAGTAGCAGTGTGATGAAATAGAGAGGTAAATTAAAACGGAGGTTGAGTATCTAGGATTTGAATAGACAATGCCTCCTTTCTGGTTCTGCCACTCGTTAAGTCACACAACTTCTCTGAGCCTCCACTTCCTCATCTGTAATATGTGTGCAAAAATAATAGTGATTTCAATGGGTTAACTTGAAGATAATAAAAATTTAGCATGTAAATGATTAGAATAGTGTTACCACTGTGCTACATGAATGTTTGCGATTGACTTTTCATCAGATTTAGAAGACAGACTCTTCCTTAGCTTTCTACATGCTGTGCATCTGCCCTTCAACCTTCACTTGCTTCCTTTAGCTCCATCTCTTCCCTTATGATATTGCAGCCATAATGGCCTTTCTTTTTTAATTTGGGGAACTTCCATTCAATATTTTTTATTGGTTCTTTTTAGTTATACATAACATTAGAGTCCATTGACTTAATTATAAAAGCATGGAATATAACCGATTCTAATTCAGTCCCGAGTAGTTTCTCTTTCCTTCATTTCCCCTCTTTCCTCCCTCTGTTCTCTTCCCTCTATTTTTCTATTTACTTATAGTTGTTTTAATTAGTGTCTTATGGATATACATGATGACATGATGGTGAGATTCACTGTGCTATATCAGCAAGGATGTGGGGGAAAAGGTACACTCATACATTGTTGGTGGGACAGGAAACTAATCACCTTCAAAACTTCACTCATTTGTTTTATTGATTTTCTTTCATTTTTCTTTCCCTTCCCCACTCATCCAACATTTAAACCAATGTTAGGGATAGAGAGGACCACAGAAAGTATTCATCAAACAAATACAGGGAATGAATGAATGATCAGGGGGAAACCACTCTCATACAGATTTTTGTGCTATTTGTTTATTCTTGCTATGTTTTAGTCAGCTTTTTTGCTGCTGTTACTAAAAGACCTGACAAGAACAATTTTAAGAAGCAAAAGTTTATTTAGGGGCTCACGGTTTCAGAGGTCTGTCCACAGACACCTGGCTCCATTCCTTGGGGCCTGGGATGAGGCAGAACATCATGGTGGAAGTGTGCAGCACAGGAAAGCAACTGGGACATGGCACCAGGAAGCAGAGAGCTCCACTCAACAAGGACAAAGTATCTATCCCAAAAGCACGCCCCCAGGGACCCACCTCCTCCAGCCACACCCTCCCTGCCTATAGTTACCAACCAGTTAATCCCTATCAGGGGATTAATGGACTGTTAAGGTTAAGGATCTCATATCCTACTCATTTCACCTCTAAACCCTCTTGTCTTGTCTCATGATGACTTTTCAGGGAACATCTAATATCTAAACCATAACATACTATGCGTATCAAAGTTTACATGTGCTTACTTTGTAGAGAATATGTATCAGTATTATCAGCTCAGCATCCCTTCTTTTATCTGATAAACAGACTGCTTCTTCCATACACGGATTGGTGGGGATTGTTAAATTCTTGCAGGATCCTGGTCCCAGCCAATTGGCCCAACTAAAATCAGGTATACAATCCCCTAATTCTTCATGCCTAGTTAATTAGCTTCCACTCAATCAACTTTTTTAAAAAAGTTTGTATTGGAGAGGCAACTCCAAGGGACACAGAAGTACAGAAAAAATGAATGGTTCAACATGTGATCCTTTTTTTTTTTCCCTGTGGATGGAACCCAGGGTTTTGCACATGGTAGGGAAGCATTCTACTACTGGGCTCCATCCCTGGCCCTTTTTATTTAGTTACTTTTAGAGGTTCTAGGGATTAAACCCAAGGTCTCTCACTTGTTAAGCAAGCACTGTACCACTGAGCTGTCCCCCAAGTCCCCTTTTTATTTTGAGACAAGGCCTCAGTTACCTAAGACTGGCCTTCAATTTGCGATTCTCTTCCTCCGCCTTCCAAGTGGAGTATCTGGTATTACAACATGTTCCACTGTGCTAAGCCAATTTAAAATGTTTCAGTTTTATAACATTATAAAAGTGATAAGTACTCAATAGAATCTGTATTTCAAAGTTTTCTTTTTTTATACTGGGGATTAAATCCAGAGGTGCTTAACCACTGAGCCACATCCCCAGGCCTTTTTATTTTTCATTTTGAGACAAGGCCTCACTAAATTGCTGAGGTTGGTTTTGAACTTGCAATCCTCCTGTCTGAGCAACCTGAGTCACTGGAATTATGGGTGCGCACCACTGTGGCAGCTCTGTACTTCAAATTTTGATCTTTTCCCAGACTAGCAATATACAATATAATACCTTCTCAATGCACAGCCGTAGGCTAATGTAAGTATTCTGAGCACATTTAAGGCAAGCTAGGATGTTGTTGGGTAGATGTATTAAATGCATCTTCTAATTACTATATTTCCAATTTACCATGGGTTTATGAGGATATAATCCCACTGTAAGTTGTTAAGTTACCTGTAACACTTAGGGACTGATAGCCATTTCCCCCAACTAAATTATTAAAGTTAGCCTGTAAAGTGAATGAAGCTAACAGGGAGGTCTCAGGGTCAACTCACTCAACTCCATTCACACCTTTTCTGTCTCCATGGTTTGGATATTCAATTTATCCTTCAAACATGTAACATACCCTAACAATTTCATCTTTCTGCTTCCACTAGTTCAAGTAGAGCTTTTGTCACCAATAATAAATCACTTATTAGTGCAATGCATTTTAACCATTGCACAGTAGAATCACTGCAGATTTTTTTTTTAATTTTTTTTTTTTTTTTTAGTTGTAGATGGACGCAATATCTTTATTTTGTTGCTTTGTATGTGGTGCTGAGGATCGACCCCAGGGCCTCACGCATGCAAGGCAAGCGCTCTACTGCTGAGCTACAATCCCAGCCCCGTCACTGCAGATTTCTAAAAATAAATGCCAGGACCCTTGGTCCAGAAAAATGAAATTAGAATCTTTGCAGTCTGGGCAGTGGTCATTTCAAGTATTACTCAGGTGGTTTTTCCAGATATTTGACTTCAATGCATCTCTTTCTGAAATATTCATTACAAAGCAGATGCACAGAGATGCATTTTAATTGTTACAAGATTCAAAGATTTTATATAAACTTTTAAACTTGTGACAACTGTCAGAACTTCATTCCACAGTATTAACAAGTTCACATTAGAATCCTTTAAGAGTTAATATCAAAGTCCTATATATTGCAAAACAAGATCCTCCAGAGTTCTAAAGTTCTAAAGTTACCCATGGTATTTTAACTCCTCAATCCTTTCCCCATAATTAATATTCAAATAGCTGTTGTAACTCATATTGATGTTGATTCCCTGCATTTTACATACAAGAATTTCAGAAGTAGTCCAAAACTGTTCTTTGTACCTCAGACCAACACCATCCCAAGGTTATTAAGAGACAAAGACGACAAAATTTTCTCTGGAGAGTTGCTCAATTGCTATGAAATTTCCATCTTGCTCCCACGCTAGGGGATTGAAGGATGCGCCTCACTTCAATTAAAACTTAAGAGACCTTCAGCTATGTTATCTGCAGTCTCTGGAGCCCAAAGGTCTGTACCAAACACATACCAGAAAGTAGCTACCTAATAGAGGTGTCTACTTTAAAATCCTGCACCTCTGGTTTGTGAAGGCAAAGGTGGTATATTTCTCAGACAATTGCCTGTAACATTATAAACTGAACTTTACCAGCTCCAAGGCTAATGAAATCTTGGTGGAGCAAATCTTTTTCTAGAAATAGGCTAAAGGAAGAATCAAAAGTGGCCATCACAAAAATGGCATTATCTTTCTATCTTGTGCATCAGAATCACATGGAAGGCTTGTTAAAACAGATTCCTAGATGCTATTCTCTAGAGTTTCTGGTTCAGAAGATCTGAAGTGGGGATGATACAGAAAGCTCAGTTCTTTGCCCCAATGCCCATACACTAACAAAGACAATATTCTGAGAAAAAAAGGGGGGAAAAAGTTTTATTGCTTTGCTAGCAAAGGAAAAACAAGGAATTCCCTTCCCAAAGGCTTTAATTCTATCAGGGGAAATGGTGGGCTTTTAAAGAGAGGATACAAAGGCTATACTCAGGAGTCATAACTCATAATTGCAGACTTGAGAGTCATTTCTCAGATCCACTGGTGGCAATCCTTAAATCTGGAATCTTTAATTCTTATGACCCATGAGAAGAACAAGTAACTTCAATTTAGGATAGGAAGAAAGTTAATCTTGCTTCCTTCATAGATAGCAAAGGAGGGGGGTGGATGCCAGTTTAAAAATAAGTCACAATGGCAAAGTAGCAAGGGTTAGATTCAAAGCATGAAGTGGACTCATTACAGGGCCAAGAATTTTCACCTCTAAAAGTTCCTGAGTAAGGTGAATCTGTAGGTCCAGGATCACATTTTGAGAGCCACTGGCCTATATTATGAAAATGCTGGGCAGGCATCCTCAGATACAAGGCTACCTTGGTGGAAGAAGAATAGGGTGAAAGGAGCACAAAAATAAAATCTTAAAACAATTTATTTCTTGCTCACATAAAATTAAACTAGGTGGGAAAGATGTGGAGTTAATGAAAGGAATTCCTCACAATCATTCAAGGTCCAAACTGACAATCTTTGCCACCTTCAAGTGGCTTCTAGTTATCTTGAGTATGTCCATCTAAATAGCAGATGGTTGAAAAGGAGGACCACGCAAGAAATTTTAATGGGGCTCACCTGGATTCTTACTGTCCAGAACTTAGTCACATGCATGGCCCTGAGTGGGTCAATGTGGTCCCTTGCTGGGCAGCCATATCTAAGAATGCATCTCAAAAAGCAGCTTTTTGACAGACATCTAGCAGTCTCTGCCACCAAACCCTTTTTCCATTGCAGGCTTCCAGCCCTAAGCAAGCCCAAGCTCAGATGTAAAGAAATGTGTACTTAACTGTGTAAGTATCTTAATTATTAAAATAAACGTATGCAACTGAGAAAGAGCCAGGTGCAGTGGTATATGCCTGTTAACCCAGTGGCTCAGGAAGTCAAAGGCAGGAGTATTACAAGTTCAAAGCCAGCCTCAGCAATTTAGCAATACCCTGTCACAAAATAAAACATAAAAAGGGCTGGGGATGTGCCTCAATAAGAGCCCCTGGATTCAATCTCCAGTACCAAACAAACAAAAAGAACTTACTACTTCATTAGAAAAATAAAACAATTTACGAAATCCCTACCTCAACATTCCATGCAGGTTAGGGAGAAGAGCCTGAGATAGTGAGTCTGTAGAACAGGTATAAGGAAAAGTTCCTATTTTTTAATTCTACTGGGTTCCTCTCTCATCATGCTTTGTGGAGATTAAGCATAGTATTTAATAAAATAAGTATAAAAACTTTATAAAAAAACTTTATAAATACTTTCACATTTATATAGTTTAATATACGTTATCCATCATTCTTCAAGCATATGACAAGGCTACTTTAGTCAAGGAGAACAGCTTGCTAGTACTAAGGATATCTTCAAAATTTTATTGCAACTCCAAAGACTAAAATTATTCCACACAACAGCAAACATTTTGCATTTTAGGGTGATTATTCTTAACGTAGGTGTATTCATTTGCCTATGCTTATTACACAGTGAAATTACCACCTCTAGCATCTCATTGAAAAACTGGAGCCAGGAAAAATCCTTTATATTTTTAGTTACAACTCTTTCAAGATTGTCCAAAAGAGAGGAATATATGATGCTATTTACCAAAATGAAAAAAAGAAGAGAAACATCCTTCATGGTCTTTCATTCATTTCATCTATTAGAACACACAAAGCAGCATCTTTCTCTATAATTTGGTCCCTTCTATGACCTGAATTTTCTCTTTGTTGTTCATTCTGTCCAGTGCAATTATTGCTATCATCAGCATCCATTGGTTCAGTTTTTACTCTCATCCCTGCTTCGGAATGAGGCAAATCATCAGGCAAGGAAGCCAAACAATTCTGAATCATCTCAATTACTCGTTCCAGGTGCTTCTGAAATCTCTCAGCTGTTTCAAGTCGTTGACGTTTCTGGACCTCCATCATGACTCTCAAGGTCTCTCTTGCTTGGTGGGGTCTGTATTCATTTATAAGATGATGCACATGTACAAACAGCAGCTTAAGATCTTCTAGCTTCTCTTCTCGTTTTATACTTCCAGGGCTCCTTATCAAGATATCTAAAAGGTCCAAGAAATTAATAAGGATAGACATATTGAGTTTTCTCAGTTCCTTCTTGTGATCAAACTGCATAGGATGAAGCCGTTCAATGCCCTGACTTTCCAAAGGGCGGATGATAAGGTCATCACATTGGAACTGGTTGCCAAACATCATATAACTGTCTTTAATTGGAGGAGGCGGCTTGGGAGCTAAGCCTTCCTGAATATTTTCATCTGTATATTCTTTGATGTACTGCATAGGTGGTGGTGGAAGTGCACTCACTTGTTGTGGTTCACCCATTGTGAAAGATCAAGAACCTACAGAAACAGACCAAAATTTAGAACAGAGCTACAAATCAAATTTGTCATATTATTAGTGAATGTGGAAGAATATTTTCTTTTCTTCTTTTTGGTGTCAGGGATTGAATGCAGGGGGCACTTAAACACTCAGTCACATCTCCAGCCCTTATTTAATATTTTATTTAGAAATGGGGTCTTGCTCAGTTGCTTAGGACCTCTCTGAGTTGCTAAAGCTGGCTTTCAATTCATGATCCTTCTGTCTCAGCTTCCCAAGCTGCTGGGATTAAAGGCCTGTGCCACCACACCGGAAGGCAGAATATTTTCTTCCGCTTCTGACTTTGGTGTGCAGGACAAGATGATCTCCTTAGTTTCTAAAATTAACTTAAGCTAAGGCTACTGTTTTTTTCCTAATTAAGCATTATATCATCAACCATGCATATATTCTCTTTCTTTCCTTAATACTTCCATGAGCATTAAAAAATGTTGTAGCATCTTTTTATCTATAAAGAAAATCTCGATTCCAAACCCCTCGTCAGTTACCATCCATTTCTCTCTTTTCCATAGCCAAAGTACACATGCTATCTCCCAATGTTATATCACAATTACTTTTGTTTTCTATTACACATTTGATTTCTAAAAGCAGACACTTATTTGTAACACCAATAAACAGTTTGACAAATTAACATTGCTAAATTTCAGACTCCTGGTGTTATCCAAGGTTCCTGGAGTAAATGAAAACCCAATTTTATATCCTACTGTACTCCACAATTTTATATAAACACATCCTCTTTCCTACATGAATTTCAAAGTCAAATTCAAACTCAGTAACTTTTTAGGTCACAATAACCTCTACCATTCCACTTTAAGGGTAGGTATATCATCCAATAAGATTCCCAAGTGCTCTTTTAGAATGATCTTATCAGTTTCGAGATAAAGCATCTTCCAAGATCAAGTAGGGCAAGTAACATACTGGTAGCAGTATTGTAGATGGAATTTGTGGGCAACTGTGGAGCAGCTCCAGGTTTCCACCAAACCACAGTGAGGCAGAAAATATTGCCAAGAATCAAGGGTGCAATAGTCATGGACTATACGAGTTACCATGACCATACCAACTCACAATTCATTACTTTACCAGCCATCTCTGCATTCATTTTTGTCATTTCCCAATCCCCTCCTACTCTAGTAAAACTGCTCATTAAAGTCCTCAAGAATCACACTATCAAATCCAAATGATACTTTACTATTTTCATCTTAATCTATCAGGCATTTTTTCTTCCTTCAAAACATACTCCCCCTTTTTTTCTCAGCTTCTGTGACCTCAACATTCATGTTTTCCTCCTATGTCCCTGGCCACCTAGTTCCCATTACTGTCTTTGCCTTTCCTTCTCTATCCAAACTTTAACATTGGTATTTCTCAAAACTCTTCTAATAGCTATCAAGATTTCGAACTTTCAGCCAGGCGTGGTGGCGCAAGCCTGTAATCCCAGCACTTAGGGAGGCTGAGACAGGAGAATCCTGAGTTCAAAGGCAGCCTCAGCAAAGGCGAGGCACTAAGCAACTCAGTGAGACCCTGTCTCTACATAAAACACAAAATAGGGCTGGGGATGTGGCTCAGTGGTCGAGTGCCCCTGAGTTCAATCTCCAGTACCAAAAAAAAAAAAACAAAAAAAGATTTCGAACTTTCTATCATTCCATAGATATTAGAACATTTTCACTGGCACATAGATATTAGAACATTTCCATAATCCCAGTGACTTGAGATGCTGAGACAGGATGATTCCAAATTCAAGACCAGCTTCAGCAACTTAATCAGGCCCTAAGCAACTTTGTGAAGACTATGTCTCAAAAAAAAAATAAAAAGGGCTGGAGAAGTGATTCAGTCATAAAGCACCTCTGCAGTCAATTCCCAGTACCAGAAAAAAGATATTAGAACTTCTCCTACGTAGTAGGTTCTAAATTTCAGTAGAGGGGTCATAGTGTTAGTTTCTTCGGAGTAGTCATTCCAGTGTCCCAGGAGGAAGGCCTATTCCAACCCTCACAGTAGAAGCCACATCATTTATGCATAATTCCTTTAGGTTCTTAGGCCAGTACCACCCAAAAGACTATGGGGAAATGCACCTAGACAACTAATGAAAAAGGACAAACACATACACATATTTAATCTGGCCAAAAGTTTAAATGCTGATATTCTTTGAATCAACAATTCCATTTTTAGAAATTTATCTCATAAAAATTCTGCTATAATCACACAAAGATGTACCTAAGGATGTTTAATGCAGCATTGTCTGAAGAGAGTAGAAAAACTGGAAATAATCTATTCCTTCATCAGTATGATGGCTGAATAAAAATGTCTACATAACCATTAAGAAAACATGGGTGCAAAGCTGTTTATAAAAACATGTATCGTTTCAACTGTTCATAATATGCTTTAGTTGCAAACAGTTATAATTGACTTCTCCAATTTAATTCTGATTTATAGAAAAGTTGCATTTTCTAAATGTTTTTTTTTTTGGGGGGGGGTACTACAGATCCAACCCATGCCTTTCCAAGGCAAGCACTCTACCACTAAGCTACAGCCCCAACTTTTTTTTTTTTGTACCAAAGATTGAACCCAGGGCACTTAACCACTGATTCACAGTGGTTATATTTTATTTTGAGACAGGGTCTTGCTAAGTTATTTAGTGCCTCACTAAGTTGCTGAGGCTGGCCCAAATTTGCAATCCTACTGCCTCAGCCTCCAGAGCCAATGGGATTATTGGCGTGTATTTTACTTATTTTGAGACTGGGTCTCCAGTCTCTAAATTGCCCAGGTTGACCGCAATTTGCAATCCTGCTGCCTCAGACTCCTGAATATCTGGGATTACAGGCCAGGGCCACTGCAGTCTCTCCATATTAACATTTCCACTCACTTGCTTGATTAGTTTCTCATCTTTTTATACCCAAATACTTCAGTGTATATTCCTAAAACAAAAATGTTCTCTTATAACCACAGTACAATAACCAAAGCCACACAATTAACACTGAACTGGTTCTTAAAAATTAAATTTTAGACAGCCCAGGTTTTACCACCTGGGCTGGTTGGGAGTTCTGGTCTGTGCTTCCCTACAAATGTGCATCCTTGCTGTTGTCATTGCAAAGGCCAAATACAAGACGAGTACCATCACTTTATATGGTCTCAATGTAATTTTTACAATTCTTCCAGTTAAAAGCTATTACCAAGTTCATTTTAGAGATGAGGATCCCAAGTCTTAATGTGGGGGAGTGTTCACATCAGATCAAAAGGCAAGTAAATAGTAGAATGGGAATTCTTAATCCCAGGTCCTTTTAGCTCCAAAGCACAAACTCTCGTGGGGGTTGGGAGGAGCTGTCTAAACTACACAAGTACTTCACATACTACAGAAATTAAGTTTCTCGCCCCCACCCCCGTGTGACAGCACACGCCTATAATCCTAGTGACTCAGGAGGCTGAAGCAGAAGGATCGCTTGCTTAGGTTTGAAGACAGTCTCAAAAAATTAGCAAGGCCCTAAGCAAAGGAAACAGAGTCTCATAAAAAAGAGTGGTGAAGATGTGTAAGGTACACAAAATACAAAAAATAAAATAACTTTTCTCTACCACCTCTTTAGACTGAACTGTTCAAAGGCGATGGAGAACTTATTTTAGTAAAAGCAGCACCCTGTAGTAGGGTCTCAGACTCAAACCTAGTGTTGGCTGGGGGAGTCTTCATCAAAAAAGGAAGGTACTCCAGGGTCCTGCCCTTGGAGATTTGATTAACTACTGCTAAAGGGACCCCTCTGTATGTCATTTGTCTGCACTGGGGAGTGAACCCTGGGGTGCTCCACCACAGAGCCACACCCCTAGCCCTTTACGTTACTTTGAGACAGGGTCTCCCTAAGTTGTCCCACCTGGCTTCCAACTTGCTCCCCAAGTTCCTGGCATTGCGGGGGCGCGCCGCCAAGCCCAGCCCTGTAGGTCGTTTTTAAAACCTCGCGGGATGAATCTGAGGGTCAGGTCTGGGCTCTGCCCCTCCGCGGCTCCCCCATGAACTCGGCTCTTTTCACAACTGCTCCCAGGAGGAGGGACGGCGACGGTCATTCTCACTTTACAGAGCGTCCAAGAAGGCAAACGATTCGCCAAGGCCATACGGCTGAGAACCAGTGGCAGGGGAGCCGAGCCCAGACCTTCCAGCCTGCATTCGGGTTCGTCAGCCCCGCGCGCCGAGAGAACCTCCGCTGGGCTGCCCACCCAGAGCCTCCGAGCGGCGGGGAGGACGTGCTTTCGAAACGCATAAGGAAAGCGAGGCAGCGCCTCCGAGGCCGAAGCTCGCCAGGCCTGTCGGTACTCAGCCCGGCCTAGAGGAAGCGGCGGGGTCGGGAAGGAAAACCGCACGAAGACTGAGGCTCCAAGCCGTTGCCGCCCACTCACCTCAGCTCTCGGTTTACTCAAGCAGCCGCCTTCGCCACCGCAGCCGAAATCCGACTTCCTGTCTTCTTCTCAGGAAGAAGCCACTGATGCTGTCCTTTGATTGGCTGCAAGGACTGTCCTTTAATAAAGTCTCTGGTCCCGCCCCAAACTGGGCGCCTTGCTACTGCGCTTGCGCATGTGGCATCTTCCCTGCCCCGGCATCTTCCCTGCCCAGCCATCTCCGCCCCGCGCCGCCTCTACCATCGTTCTGTGGTTGGCGGGGTAGAAACCTGCTAGGTGTGGGGAGTATTTCTTTGTTCTTTTGTCAGCAAAAGTAGTATTTCCTTTTTTCCTGCCTTTAAAAGTTAGCACTTAAAATTAGGACATTCATTTGATTTACGTAGAAAATATAGAGGCAAGTATTTTTTAAAAAATTGTATCAGCGCTAACCCACTGTCAAAGGAATGTTTAAAAAATAAAATTGGACTCTGTGAGATATATACTCATAGATATTCATCTGATCGATCGATTGATAGATAAATACTGGAAGTATTTGGGAACCTGATTGGGAACCAGTAATATTTCCTGAATCTCCATTTCAATTTATTATTATTATTATTAGTTGTAGACGGACACAATACCTTTCATTTGTTTACTTATTTTTATGCGGTGCTGAGGATCCAATCCAGTGCCTTACATGTGCAAGGCAAGCACTCTACCTCAGAGCTACAGCCCCAGCCCTGACTCTCCATTTCTTAACCATCCATTCACTTTTATTTTCATTTAGGAATTCAGAGATACCTTTTATATTTCCGGCCCATAAATTACCAAGTGAAACACAAAAAACATGTAAATGTTTCTTTGGGGGGTTATTTTTACAAGAAGTATGTCACAAAGTTCTTAATTTGTGGGAGTCAAAGCATGTTACACATAAACAATAAGATTGTTATTCTGATAAAAGTGCTCAACTTCATCTTTTTTAAAAAATAAGATTATTTGATTTTATTTTTTTAAAGCTTAGTATGAAGAATTCCAAGCCTAAGTAAAAGAGAGTACAGAATACTCATCACCCAACTTCAACAGTTATCTGCCCATAGATGTCATTTCATTTCTATTTTAGCATGAATTTCTAAAAGGTAAGGACATTTTTTCATATAACCTAACCATAGAATCATTATCCTATTTTAAAATAAATTAATAATAATTCTCTATGATCAACTATCAGATTTGTATTTGTATTCCAGTTATCTCAGATTCCAAAGAAGTTCTATGTTTCAGCTAGCTAATGTGTCTTTTAATTACCTTTGCTCTATAGGTTCCTCCTCATCTCAGTAACCCCACACCCCAATCCCCCAGCCAACATCAAGTTTTCTGGTAAAAAAAATTCATCCACTTTTGAGCATGCCCCAATCAGGCTTTTCTCTACTCCTAACACCACACCAGTGACTTCTAGTGGTCATTTGCAGTCCTCATTTCACTCCATCTGTCAGTAGCATTTGGCACGTTTGCCCCAGGACTCAGTTCTCAAGCTGCTGCTCAGCCAGATATAATCCAGGTGATAACCAAGTGATGGCATACAGGCTCTGCCCTTCAGACTCCTGAATCCAAAGGATTAGACATCTTTTCCCAATGGTACTTAAACTCATTTGCAAAGGCAGAAATTTAAGGGGTTGTCTTTTCCTCTCAATACTCCACTGAAACTGCCATATGAGCCTTTGTATTACTTCAATTTAAAAATAAGTAAAGTCTCACATAGGACTAATTTTCACCACTCTCACTGCTATAATCTCAGTTTGTGTCATTATTCCCTAGCACCTGGACTTCTGATACAGCCTCCCAACTGATTCCCTCTCTTCCACTTTTATCCTTCTGTTTACCACACTTTCTTAAAATGTAGGGTTGAACCTATCATTTCTCTATTCAAAATTCTCCAAAGTTTTCCATTACATTTAGAATAAAACCTAATGTCCCCACCATAGCCTATATAAGGACCTACAAAATCTAGTCTTTGGATACCTATCATATTATTATCTACCATTTTTTCCCATGCTTACTCTTCTCCAACTGCACTGGCTTTCTTTCTTTCCCTGGAAATTGTCAAACACATTTCTGCCTCTGGGCCATTGCATTTGCCTGGAACTCTCTTCCATAGATATTCACATGCATCATTCCTTACTTTATTCAGGCCCCTGATCAAATATAATCTCAGGGAATTCTTCCCTAGCCACTCTACAAAATAGCATGTTCTGATCATTCTCTTGAAGGATGTCCCCAAACCCCCTTATATGTATTATATGTCCTTCATAGAACATGACAGTGACTGAAATCATCTTTTTTTTTAAATATTTTTTTTTAGTTGTAGATGGACACAATGTCTTTATTTTTTATTGCTTTGTATGTGGTGCTGAGGATTGAACCCAGGGCCCCACGCATGCGAGGCAAGCACTCTACCGCTGAGCTACAATCCCAGCCCCCTGAAATCATCTTAATGTAGTACATTTATTTGTTTATTTTTATGATCTTTCTTCCCCATCAATATGCAAGGTTTATGAGCATAGGACCTTTGTTTTATTCACTGCTGTATTCTTAGCACCTAGAACAAAACTTGAGATGGGCAAATACTCAGAGAATGTTTATTAAATAAATAGCAAAATGAATACAGTTGTTCTCCTGTTATTCTCAGAGGATGTATTCCAAGACCTCTAGTAAATACCTGAAACTACGTACAGTTACCAACCCTATATGTTTTTTTCTATGCATATGTACCTATGATAAAGTTTAATTTATAAATTAAGTATGTTAAAAGATTAACAAGTAATAATAAAATGGAATAATTATAACAATATGCTGTAATAAAAGTTATGTGCATGTGGCCACTCTGTTGAACACAAGCACTGCAATACTGTGACAGTTGACTGAGATAGCTACTAAGTGAATAAGAATCAGGTAGCACATACAGCATGAATACCTTGGACAAAAAGGATGATTCACATTCCAGACAGGCTGGAGCTTAGCAGCACTGAGATTGTATCACACTACTCAGAATGGCACACACTTTAGAACTTATAGATTACATTTATAAATTACTTAATTAGGGATTAGGGATATAGCTTAGTGACAGAGCACTTGCCTAGCAAGCATAAGGCCCTGGATTTGATCCTCTGCACGAATAAATAAATTAACTAAAATAGTTTATTTCTGGAATTTTCCATTTATATTTCCACATCATGATTGACCAGAGGTAATTGAAACCTTGGAAAGTGAAACCTTAGATAAGTGGGTACAAGTATATAGTCATCATTTTTAAAATGAATTCACAGCATGACTTTGATGGATATAGTCTATTTAGCCAAAGCCCCATTGTGTAAAATTATTTTTCTCTCAGTTTTTGCTACTGTAAGTACACTGTTTGATGAGTATCCCTGTGTATATGTGTTTTTGCATGTGTGCAAGTTTTTCCTTGAGGTGAATTTTTAGAAGTGGAATACTGGTCCCCAAATTGTAGTGTCTTATAGTTAGTTGCAGGATCAAGGTTAGAATCTAGACCTTGATTCTTATTCTTTTCAATAGACTGTAAATGATTAATGGCTGTGAAATCCATATGATTTGAGGGGGCAGTGAAACTATGATACATAATGAATGTTTACATGCCTATGTTTGAAGAATCTGAACTACTATAGTTTAATAAGAAATACACCTACCAACAAGCCTTTAAAGATAAAGAAGACATTTAAAAGCCCTACCTTCTAATGAAGAGACACAGATGGCAGTATGCAAACACATATGAATTGCAAATAGTGATAGAGCTATGGAGGAAAGATTATATAGATTAATGTGATAGTGATGTGGATTGGGGGTACTTTATATAGAGAGTGGTAGGGAAGTCACAGTGGAGGACTTTGGAAATAGGGCATGAATAATGAGAAAAAATGAATCTTGCAGAGATCTTGGAGACAGCAGTTGCAAAGAGCCTGAGGCCACCATGATCTTCTTGAATTAGAGACAGGAAGGGAACCTTTGTGCTCTATAACTAGTGAGCACAGGAAGAGTAAGGGGAGGTGAGGGGACAAAACTAGGCAGGGGTATGTAGTAACTGGCATTTTCCTTCTTTTAGAGTCTTGGTACATCATTGTCTATCATTTATACCTAAGTAGGAATCAGAAATATTCTTAGTTGTTCTTCACCCTGTTGATTGCTTTTGAAGCTAGATTTATTGAAGTATAATTTAAATATAGTAAAACTAACTTTAAATGTACAGTTTGATTAGTGTTGAAGAAGATACACCATATAACCACCTCTATCAAAATTAACATAGAACATTTCCATCACCAGAACAATTCTTGTGGCCTTTTGATTCAGTTCCCTCTCTGCATGCCTAACCCCTAATAACCATTGATCAGATTTGTGTTTATATAATCTTGCTTTTTCCAGAATTTTACATAAATGGAATCAGGCAGTATGTAGACTTTTCTGTCTCATATCTTTCTCTCAACCTGTTAAGTTCCAAGTTTCTGGCTCTACAAATATAGCAATGAAATTAGCACAGGTGCAAAATTACCATAAGTGATGTATTTGTTGTTCAATATAAGTCCATATCTAGGATGATGGGACAGAATGGGTTAACATAATACTTTCAAGGTTCATCAACGTTGTTGCATGTATCAGTACTCTGTTTTTTCTAACGTGAGGAGTATTCTGTTGTATGGATGCACATAATTCTTTTATCCATCTACCAGTTGATGGACATTTGGGTTATTTCAGTTAGGGGTGATTATGAATAAAGCTGCTATAAATATTCACATATAAGACACTGTATAGATTTATATTTTCTTTTCCTTTGGATGACAACATAGAATTGTAACTATATAAAAAACTTCCAAGCAGTTTTCTAAAGCTATTATATCATTTTCATTTCTACTAGCAATCTGTTATAGTTGCTCTGTATCCTCAATCTGAATTTATTCATTGTCCTTTTTTTTTTTGTACTAGGGATTGAATGCAGGGTTGCTTAACTACTGAGTCATATCCCCAGCCCTTTTAAAAATATTTTATTTAGAGAAAGGGCCTTGCTGAGTTACTCAGGGTCTTGCTAAGTTGCCGAGGCTGGCTTTGTATTTGCAATCCTTCTACCTCAGCTTCCCAGCCCCTGGGATTACAGGCATACACCACTGCGCCCGGCAATTGTTCTTTTTTATATTTGGTTGTTCTAATAGGTGTATAGTTAATTGGCATTTTCCTAGTGTTAGGTATATATTTTTTTATTAGTAGTACTGGGGCACTTAACCACTGAGCTACATCCTCAGCTCTTTTTATTTTTTATTTTGAGACAGAGTCTCACAAAGTTGCTCAGGGCCTCACTAAATTGGTGAGGCTGGCTTTGAACTTGGGATCCTCCTGCCTCATTCTCCTTAGTCACCTGGATTATGGGCATGCATTATTGTGCCTGGTGCAGTGGCCTGTTTTTTAATTGGCTTGTTCTCAAACTGTTGTGTTGTATACACACATACATATACACAAACACACATACTCTGGATATAAGTTCTTTATTAGATATGTGGTTTGTAAATATTTTCTTTCAATCTGTGGCTAATTTTTTATTTTTCCTAATAGCATCCTTCAAAGAGCAGAGGTTTTTAGTTTCAGTGAAGTCCTGTTTATCAACTTCTTTTATGGTTCATGCTTTTTGTGTCCTACCCAAGAATATTTGCCTAACAGGTCATAAGGATTTTTTCTCTTTGTGTTTTTCTAGAAGTTTTAAGGTTTACATTGAGGTCCATGAACTGTTTTGAATTAATTTTTGTATATAGTTCAAGTTCAGGGTCAAGGGTTTTATTTATTTTTGCATAAGAAGGTCTAATTGTTTAAGCACCTTGGTGATTTTGTTGGTCTTCTTACCTCTATCATTGTAGACAGGTTCATAAATAAAAATCTCTGATCTCTTGTTAGTCAGTAACATTGTCTCTTGGTCTTTTTAATCAGTCCAGATTGAAGAATTGGAAGCTAGCAAAATACAATTGCCATCTTCAACACCTACTTCTTCCTATCATGTGGTTTTTATCAGCTTACATATATTATTTAAATCATGTCCTTTGGGCAAGAATCATCATAATGCATTTTCCCCTGAAGTCTGCAGTATAATTTCAATTCCTAATCGCTATTTTTTTGTTGTTACTTCATTGGTTTGAATGACCTTATCACTAGCAACAATCTCAACAACCCAGACCTGTCTGTGTGCAGTATGTGGGAGGGAAGGTTCAGTTTGCTTTGCTCTCTACATCTTTATTTTTTTTAACCAGCAGGAGGCAGCAGTAACCCTGGCATTTGGGTTACTGTATTATGCAGTTTAGGTTTTCTTCAGTAACAGAAAGATTAGTCCTGCACATGGGGTGCCTCAAGGGAAATGGTCAGTTATCTCTTCCAGATTGAAGAACTAAAAATGGATTTAGACTCCTACAAAAAGATGACTATGTCCTTTTGAATTATTTGCTGTAGCCATTGCTATTAAAGTATATTTACATTATTATGTAGAATCTCATAGAAGAAAAAATAGCCATGCCATTGTCATACCTGTTCTTCACAGAATTGATTTCCTCCATACTCCCAAAAGTATTGAGTTATATCCAACCCATTTAAGCTCTCTTTTTAAGGTTCATCTCAAATGTGACCTTCTCCAAGAGGTTTCTCAAGTTCACCCAAGTAAGAGTTGCCTTTCTATCAACTCATGTCCTCTTTTCTTTACTTATTTCAGGACTTCTCTGCTTTAAGTTGTAATTTGTGCCTGCTTTATTTCTATGGCTATTCCTAAGTTCTCAACTAACCTGGAGTCAGTCCTGACTATTCTCAGTATTGCCTCTCACATAGCCAATGCTGAATATTGTTTGATTGAAAGATGAATATTGAGCAAACACAAAAAAGGAGAGGAAATATTTCATGTTGAATGACAAGTGTGTACAAACACAAGCAACCTGCTTTCAGCATCACTTCACATCAGGACCAAGACTAGGGTGAGGCATGTGAATCATCTGCTTCAGGTGCAAAATTAAGGGGAGGAGCAGAACCCAGTTACCAAGATAAATACTATTATTTATACTATAATGCACCATTTTAAAAATAAAAATTAAGAAATCCATGATGGACAAAATATTATCATTTTAAATGAAGACATAATCAGTAGTTTAATACTACCATTTAAAGAGAGGAGATCTATGCAACTCTAATATTCGAAGACCAGAGTTATTTTCCAAAAGAAGTGGATGAGAATCCCCTTAAAGTCAGGTTTTTAAGAGTTTAATGATGTGTTAATTTTCTAGTAAATTCTTTTATTCATGCAGTATTTATTGCCCATACACTAAAGACCAGCTACTGTCCTAGATCCTGCAGATAGAGTGGTCCAAGTATTGCAAGCCCAAGTATTACTTCTCTGCATTATTCAAAGAAGTCTTTACCCACTTAGTTTCACTCTGCTTCAGATCTTTAATGAACTTTTCTTAGAACTTGAGACCTCCTAAGGACAGGCAGATTTTATGAGTTCATACCCTTACTGTTCCTTTAGTTCATACAGACTCCAGTCTGAGACGTGTAGTATTTAACTATCTTCCTTCTGAGTCTATGCTCCTTTGTCTCCTTATTTTCCACTAACTCAGTCCCGATTTGACCTAATAACATGTGTTAACCTGGGCTAAGAAACTTTGTAATTTAGTCAGAGTGGAGCAGAGTATGAAAAGTCTTGGCCTAAGATTCAGGAGACCTTACAGAAAGTCTTGGCCTAAGGTTCAGGAAATCAGAGTTCAACCAGTCTCATGGGCTACCTTGGGTAAGCCACCTCTCTTCCTAGTAAAATGAGAATATCAGGCAAAATTAGTGATCTCTAAGTGATGGAAATGCTTTCCAGGTGACTACTGAGTCAGAGGGAGCCAGGCTGGTAGGGCTGTAGGCTGCTCACATTGTCCCCACATTGAATAACAGCACCTTCACCTTTCATTTAAGATTTCATGTGCTTAAGAAAATCATTATGTTCTCAAAATTACCATGAAATTTCACATTGGTTTGTTATATTAGTATCTTCCTCTGTGTGTACTTTTTTGAGGAGGGGGGATACTGAGAATTGAACTCAGGGACACTCAACCACTGAGCCACGTCCCCAGCCCTATTTTGTGTTTTATGTAGAGACAGGGTCTCACTGAGTTGCTTAGCACCTTGCCATTGCTGAGGCTGGCTTTGAACTTGCGATTCTCCTGTCTCAGCCTCCCTAAGTGCTGGGATTACAGGCTTGCACCACTGTGCCTGGCTCCACAAAATAGTTTTGTATCTTGGTGAAGTGTTGGTGGTATAGTGGTGAGCATAGCTGCCTTCCAAACTAGTTTTGCTACCCTAAAAATTCCCTGATCTCTAACTAGTCATACCTCCCTTCCTCCAAACCCTAGAAAATCCCTAGACTTTTTCCTGTGTCCATGTTTTTTTTCTTTTCCAGAATGTCACATACTTAGAATCATACAGTATGTAGCATTTTCGTTCAGTATGTAGCATTTTCATCTTCTTTGGATAATATGAAATTAAAGTTATTTCATTTCTTTTTGTGGCTTCATGGCTGATTTCTTTGTATACCTTAATAATATTCCGTTGTCTGGACGTACCACAGTTTAGTACCCATTCACCTATTGAAGGACATCTTCATTGCTTCCAGTGTTTCAGCACGATTTGTCAAAAAGACTGTCTTTTCTGCATTGAACTACCTTTGCTTCTGTATCAAAACTCAGTTGACTATGTTTATGTGTGTCTATTTCTGGGCATACTTTTCTCTTCCATTGATTTATTTGTCTACCCTTTCTCACTGTCTTCATTATTGTAATTTTGTAATAAATCTTAAAGTCTCACAGTGGCAGTTCTTCGACTTTGTTTTTCTCTTCCAATAGTGATTCAGCCATTCTAGGTGTTTTGCCTCTCCATATAAACTTTAGAATCATTTGTCAATAACCAAAACAACTTGCTAAGTTAATTAAAATTAACTTAATTAATTAACAATTAATTAAATTGTTTGTTTTGAGATAATTCTAGATTCACATGTAATTGTGAGAAATAATACAGAGACATCCTTGTACATCTTTCCCAGTTTCCCTTAATGGTAATATCTCGCTAAACTATAGTACAGTACAATACCACAACCAGAATACTCACCTTGATGTAGTCAAGATGCAATGCCATCACCAGAGTCTCTCATGATACCCTTTCATATCATATCTACTTCTCTCTTTTTCCCATCTCTGTAACACATAGTAACCACTAGATTCTTTCCCATTTCTGTAATTCATTTCATTTTGAGAAGGTTATATAAAGGGAACCAATCAGTATGTTACCTTTGGGTATTTTTTTTCAGTTAGCATAGTTCTCTGGATATTTCACACAGGTAAATAGTGCATTCTTTTTTGTTTCTGGACATTATTCCATGGCATAGATATTAACAGATTATTTTGACCACTGAAGGACATCTTTGCTCTTTGCAGTTTGTGACCATTATGAACAAAGCTCCCATTAATACTTGCGTGAAGATTTTTGTATGAAGGTAAGTCTTAATTTCTCTGGGATAAATGCCCAGTGGTGCTGTTGCTGGGTTATATCACAATTACATGTTTAGTTTTTTAAAAATTACCAAACTATTTTCCAGAATGGCTGTGTTACTGGAATCCAGGTCCTTTGGTCTGGAGATGGTAGAAATGAAACACAACCCAGAAAGAATTAAAGCATAGGCAAGGGTTTGTTGGGGAGTCCTCTAGAGCATGAAAGGAGACAGCACTGACCAAGAGTGTCAGGTCCCCTCCAGCAAAAGACAAAGATATATAGCTTTTATGGCATTTCTGGGGTAAACAAGGTCTCAGTGTCTTCATGTCATCACATGTGGAGATGAGGCTTTAGTTGCACCTGCACTCTTCATCATGCTTCCCATGTGTCACATATGTCACTGCTGTCCTAAGGCTTCACATAAGGGTATGCATTTTATTATGCTAATAAGGTGAAGGTAACTGCAGTTTACATTAGTGACTATGCCCCTCATGTATCTGCCCTTCACCATCTGGAATTTTCCTTTTATTGTCTGTGAGAGTCCTCAGTATTATTTTTAGAACAGGGAAGACTGTTGTCCTGTTTCAAGGGTTTCGTTTCAGTGACCTTGTATAGTTGATTGTAGCCTGTTTTTAGTATTTCTGCTGACTTCTCAGCCTGTCACTCTAGTTATCTGAATTTAGTGGCCTTGGAGATTAGTCCACTTAATTTCTAATTTTCTAGTATGTCTGTACCCTATAAAGCTAAAAGTTTGTCCCATACTCTTCTAAGAGATTTGATTAAATCATTAAATTGCAGGTTTTCAGTTTTATTAATATTTTAACAAAATTGACACTCGTACATTAAGATAGGTTGGAAATCACAATCTAGTGCTTATATATGTATTTTCAAATGCTCTGTTCATCTTTTACTTTTCTCAAAAAAGTAGACCTCTAAAAATGTAATTTTTAAAAAAATATTTTTTAGTTATACATGGACAGTGTCTTTATTTTGTTTACTTATTTTTATGTGGTGCAGAGGATCAAACCCAGTGCCTCACACTTGCGGGGCAAGCGCTCTGCCACTGAGCCAGAACCTCAGCCCCAAATGTAATATTTTTTTTAAAGTTACCATAAGTGGTATCTTTGTTGCTCAATTTATGTTTATATGGGTGTTCTGAATCTGAGACAAAATGGATTAATCTTAAGGGGTGCTATGTGTCATGGGTCCCTGACTACTTCAGCTATACCACTACCATTTTATATGCTCACCAGCAATTATTGAGTGATAAAATTTCTATGGATTTGTATCAGCATTTCATATTGATCCTATTTATTATTTTTATTTTAACATATAGTATTCTCATAGATTCTCATAGACATATGGTATTCTCATAGACATATAGTATTTTCTCATTGTGGTTTTAATCCGCATTTCTCTAACAGTTAATGAAGCTGCATATCTTATATATTTATATGATCTTTGTATATAGTTTTTGGTGAAATTTCTCTTCATATTTTTTGCCCATATTTAATTCCTTAATGTTGAGTTTTGAGAGTTCTTTATACATTCTAGATATTAGTTTTTTATAGGCTATATGATTTGCAAATGTTTAATATTTTTTTTATTTATTTTTTATTTTTTGAGACAGGGTTTGGCCATGTTTCTCAGGCTGGTCTCAAACCCAGGGCTCAAGTGACCCTCCCAAGGCTTCAGCCTCCCAAGTAGCTGAGACTGCAGTTAAATAACACCAAGCGTGTTTTGTTTTGTTTTTGTACTGTACCAGGGATTATACCCAGGGGCACTTAACCACTGAGACATATCCCCAGCCATTTTTTATATTTTACTTAGTGACAGATTCTTACTGAGTTGCTTAGGGCCTCACTAAATTGCTGAAACTGGCTTTGAACTTGCTATCCTCTTGCCTCAGCCTCCCAAGCCATCGGGATTATAGGCATGTGCCACCATGCCCAACCACCATGCCTGTTTTCAGTTTGTCTTTGTTTTCATACTAGGATCAATTCAAAGGGGAAGTGTTTTTTATTTTGATGACCAATTTTTCCTTTGTGAATTATGCTTTTGATATTAAATCTAAGAACTCTTTTTCTTCTTCTAGATCCCAAATATTATTCCCTATTTTTTCTATAAATTTTATGGCTTTAACATTTTATTAAGAAGTCAAATAACTTGTTTTTTTTTTATTTAGGCTTACATGTTAACAGTGTAAATGATTCATTGTGCATAGATAGAGGATAACATATCAATTCTCTAGTTGTGAGTTGTATAGAATCACATCAAATAACTTTTGGGTACCTTTGAGCTCAGTATTTTAATAACGTGCAAGACTAGGTCAAAGTTTCTTTCCTATTGATGTCAATTATTCCAACATCATATCATCATATCATTCATTCATATCCATTGAATTGCTTTTTTTTGTAAAGATATTTTTAAATTGTAGATGGACACAATGTCTTTATATTATTGCCTTGTATGTGGTGCTGAGGATCAAACCCAGGGCCTCATGCATGCGAGGCAAGCGCTCTACTGCTGAGCTACAATCCCAGCCCCATTGAATTGCTTTTGTTAGAGATTTTTTTTGTCTAGGTTCATGAGGAATATTTTTCTACTGTTTTCTTTTTTTTTATACTGTCTTTGGTTTTGGTATCAGAATATTACTAGCTTTGTTAAATGAATTAAAAAGTGTTCTATCTTCTGGAAGAGATTGTGTTACATCTTCAAAGAGTTTGTAGAATTCTCCATTGAAACTATATTGACTAGGAAATTTACCTTAGGGAGATTTTTAAAACAGTACCAATTTCTTCAAGTTATATAGGCCAATTCAGAATATCTGTTTCATATTCAAATGTGTTGTTTGAGGAATTGTTCTACTTCATCCAGGTTGTAAAACATGTGTGTAGAGTTATTCGTGGTATCCTCTAAAAAATGTTTTTCGTTTCTACACAATCTGTGACGTTGGTAATTTGTGCCTTTCCTCTTTCATTCTTTGCTACAAGTGTGTCAATTTGACTGACCCCTTCCAAGAACCAGCTCTTTGTTTTATTTTTTCTGTTGTTTCATTGTTTTCAACTTAATTGATTTTTGCTCATTTTACTACTTCTTTCTATCTTTAAGCTTGGGTTCAATTTGATTGCATTGGATTTTTCCTTTCTTTTTCTGGTCTTGTAATGAGAACTTAAGTCACAGATTGGAGACTTTTTCTGTATGTGTATGCACATAGAGAGAAATTGTGCTATAAAGTTCTCTCTCCACACTGATTTAGCTATATCCCACAAATGTTGATGTGGTTTTCATTTTCATTCATTTAAGTATATTTTTCCTTTATATTTCCTTTTTGATCCATGAATTAGTTAAAATTGTATTGTTTAGATTTTCAGTGTTTGGAGATTTTCTTGTTTTCATTCTATTAGTGATTTCTAATTTTATTCCATTGGAATCAGAGAACACACTGCATGATTTCAGTTCTTTCAAATATGTTGAAGTTTGCTGTAAGTATTAGAATATGGTCTATCTTGATATGTGTTCTGTGGTAACTTGAAAATAATGTATTTTATGCTGTTGATGAGTGGAATGTTCTATAAAGGTTGAGTCAATCCTGTTGATTGATAGCATAATCAGTGTCTTCTGTCAATTTTTTTTTTTTTGTACTGGGGGTTGAACTCAGGGGTACTCGACCACTGAGCCACATCTCCAGCTTTATTTTGTGTTTTATGTAGAGACAGGGTCTCACTAAGTTGCTTAGCACCTCGCCCTTGCTGAGGCTGGCTTTGAATTGGTGATTCTCCTGTCTCAGCCTCCCAAAGTGCAGGGATTACAGGTGTGCGCCACCGCGCCCAGCTTCTGTCAATTTTTTGTCTTTTAAATTGCTGAGAGAGAACTGTGAAAGTCTCCAAGTATAATTGTAAATATGTTTATTTCTTTCAGTTCTATCAAATTTTGCTTAATGTATTTTGCAACTCCTATTGGGTGAATACACTTTTAGGATTGCTATGTCTTCTTGGTCCTGTTAATGTCCCTTTTATCATTATATAGTATACCTCTATATCTATCATAATTTTCTTTGCTTTGTAGTCTACTTCATATTATATTAATAGAGCTATTTCTACTTCCTTTTGATGAATATTTTCATAAAATATTTTTTCATTCTTTTATTTTTAATATGCCTAGATTGTTATCTTTGAAGTGAGGTATTCTGGTGGACAGAATGTAGTTGAGTTGAGCTTTTTAGTCTACTCTGCCAATACCTGTCTTTTGATTGATTTAGATCATTACATTTGATACAATTTATTTTTATTTTTATTTTTTTGGTACTGGGGATTAAACTCAGGGGTACTTGACCACTGAGCCAATCCTCAACCCTATTTTTTAGTGTTTTATTTAGAGACAGGGTCTCACTGAGTTGCTTAGCGCCTCGCCATTGCTGAGGCTGGCTTTGAACTCGCAATTCTCCTGTCTCAGCCTCCCAAAGTGCTGGGATTATAGGCGTGTGCCCCTGCGCCTGGCTTAATACAATTATTTTGATTTTATATTCTCTCTGGTTTTGTTTCTAGTTGTTTTTTCCTGCCTTCCTGTGGGTTACTTGAACATTTTCTAGAATTCTGTTTCGGTTTATCTATAGAGTTTTTAAGTACACTTCTTTTTTTAGCTTTTGTAGTGGTTACTCTAGATATTACATTTTATTTACTTTTCATAGTCAACTTATTTTATCATTTTAATGGTTTGAGTGTAATATAAAAGTCTTATCTCCCTTTATTTCCCAATTCTATTCCCTATTCAAATTATGATGGTCTTAGTTCCCTTTAACAAATATTTAACCAATTACACAGTGTAATAGTATTTTAAAATATTTTTTAATCACCAGTGGACCTTTATTTTATTTATATGCAGTGCTGAGAATCAAACTCACTGCTTTACACATTCTAGGCAAGTGCTCTACCACTGAGCTATAACCCCAGCCCATAGTATAATAATGTTTGCTTAAATTATTAAACATAATTTAGAAAGTGTTAAAAGGAAAGCCTGTTGTATTTTTTCATCTTTGTGCTTACCATGTCCTTTCATCATTTTCTAAGATCTAGCTCCCATTTTATTTATTTAATTTTTTAAGAAATAATTTTCTTTTCTTTTTAGAGAAACAGCCATTCTTTTAGGATAGGCCTTCTGGTGACAGTTGTTTTTCTTCCATTGAAAATGTCTTCGTTTTATAAATAGGAGTCCAAGTAAAAAATTAAGACTGGATATTTTATGCTTTGAAAGAATTCTTAGTACTACCCTAATCTGGGTTCTTTGGTATGCAACAAAAGCATTGATTGACTGGGGCCTGTGTTACCTTAGGAATCTAAAACATCTTATCTGTGCCCTATTCTCTTGCACTTTAAAAATCCTACAAAACCCTTTATGTGACTTTATAGATTAAAGTCTTAGTAATTTTGTTCTTTTTAGATATACATGATAGTAGACTGTATTTTGACATATTATACATACATGGAGTTTAACTTGTTCTAATTAGGATCCCATTCTTGTGGTTGTACATGATGTGGAATTTCACTGGTTGCGTATTCATATATGAATAAGGAAAGTTAAAAAAAAAAAAGAGAGAAAAAAGAAAATGTCTTGGTTTTGTATTCATTCCTGAAGGACAAGTTTTCTGCACAAATGATTCTGGATTTTCAGTTCTTTTCTTTTAGCACTTGGAAAAATATTGGCTACTGGCTTCTGTCTTCTGTTGTTTCTAATGAGAATTTCACTGTTATTTGAATTGCTATTCCTTATAGGTATATTTTCATTTTTCTCTATTGCTTTAAGATTTCTTTGTTTTCAGAGTTGAATTATGAGTTGTCTGGGGGTAGTCTTTGCCTTTGTCCTATTTTGTATTCATTTAGCTTATTGAATCTGTATACTTATGTCTTTTGCCAAGTTTTAGGGCTTCCTACTATTATTTCTTCTGGTATTTCTTCAACCTTGCCCTTATCCTCTTCTTCCAGGGCCTGATAATATAATGTGAGATTTTTTGTTATAGTCTCACAGGTCTCTGAAGCTCTTTCTGTTCACTATTATTTTTTCCCAGTCAGTTTTCTTTGAGTTGTTCAAACTGAGTAGTTTCTATTGTTTTTCTCTTTCAGTTTGCTAATTTTTTTCTTTTTCCCCATCCATTTTGCTATTGAGCCTAACCACTGAACTTTATTTTCCTTTTTTGGGGCTCTCAAGTTTTCTACTCTGAAATTTCCATTTGATTCTTCTGTACATCTTTTAAAAAATTTTTTGCTGAAACTTTCTTTTTCTTTGCTGAGGATTTTTATTTTGTTATTTGTTTCAATAATATTTCTAGCTGGATGTGGTGGTGCACGCCTATAATCCCAGCGGCTCAGGAGGATTGTAGGCTGGACGCCAGCGTTAGCAACTTGGCTAGGTACTAAGAAACCTAGTGAGACCCTGACCCAAAATAAAAAATGAAAAAAGGGCTGGGGTTTTCAGTTTATTCAGTGGTTAAGCACCCTTGGATCAGTCCCTGGTACCTATCTATATATATGTACACACACACACACGTATGTATTTGTGTGTATATATGTATATTTCTAATTTCTCTCTCATGGAAGCTTTAAAATATTTGTTAGATAATTCTAACATCTCTGTCATCTGGGTTTTTTTATCTATAGATTATCTTTTTTTCATTTGATTTTAGATTTCCTGCTTCTTGGTATAACAAGTGATTTTTGGTTAAAGACTGAACATTAAGTTAGGAGACTGGATTTATTTAAACATTCTTTTAACATTCTTTTTTTTTTTTTTTTTTTGGTACTGGGGATTGAACTCAGGGATACTCGACCACTGAGCCACATCCCCAGCCCTATTTTGTGTTTTATGTAGGGACAAGGTATCACTGAGTTGCTTAGCGCCTCGCCGTTGCTGAGGCTGGCTTTGAACTTGCGATTCTCCTGTCTCAGCCTCCCTAAGTGCTGGGATTACAGGCTTGAGCCACCGCGCCCGGCTTCTTTTAACATTCTTTAAACAGGTTTCTTCTGACCCTGAGGGTGATGCACCGGCACTCACTTGTTACTGCTGTTGAAGTCCACATTTTCTACTTGGCCTCAGTTTACACCCCTAGGTCTTAGGGCTTCTCATGATTGCTGAGCAAAAGTAGGAGTTCCATACTGCCACCAGTCTACTTCATGTTTCTGGAAGTGTAAGTGTAGCCCCATCTAGTTTTGAGTAAACAGTGAATGATCAAGGCAATGGTTGGGATATTTGTTTTCTTCTTTTTTATGTCCGTGTGTTCTAAATTTTCTAAATTATATAGGTTTTAGAACTAGATTATTCTG
The DNA here is from genome assembly GCA_028644305.1 of Xerus rutilus. NCBI lineage: Eukaryota > Metazoa > Chordata > Mammalia > Rodentia > Sciuridae > Xerus > Xerus rutilus. Next base: position 125,480,590 of record CM053405.1, read on the forward strand.
CATTAGTAATAAAGATATGTACTCCATTTTAAAATCAGTTAAAATCAAAATTATCCATGCTACATTATGCTTTTTCTGGCTGTCGTCAACTCTTTTCACAAGGTTAGTGGAGTCAGAAGGAATATTACACTAACACAATGGCATAGGTTGTATTCTCTAAGAAGACTTCAAGATGGAGTTGTGGGAAGTAACCTCAGGACTTTCACCTGTGGAAGAGAAATGGGTGAAAGCTGAGTGCACAGAGAAGTTGACCTGGATGCAGGCTTCAAAGGAAACTCTGGGTGTAAGAGAGCCCTTCCAGGTTGATCCGTGCTTCCCAAGATAGCCAAGCTTTATATATCACATTGTCTAGTTCTGTGGGTGGCCTCTGGGAAGACCACTACCTGGATGAGGGAGTTCTCTGCAACTGAGGCAGCTTTCATAGTTACTGCCAGCAGAAGGCTGTGAATGGGCCCATGCCCAGCACCTGGGGCCATAACCCCTTTATTGAAGGAGCATCCATGTGGTGCATCCCTACGTGTCTGTCTTCTAAAGATGTTTCTAGGGGCTGGGGTTGTGGTGCAGTGGTAGCGTGCTCGCCTAGCACGTGGGAGGCACTGGGTTCGATCCTCAGCACCACATAAAAATAAAGTAAAGATATTGTGTCCACCTACAACTAAAAAATAAATATTTTTAAAAAAAGATGTTTCTAATGGGAAGTCTATGAGAACATCATTTCTAATCTCATTTTCTGGATTAGATCCTACTGCAAAAGACAGGAAGGGACAAAAGGTCACATACTAATGACTCCCTTCCCAAATATTTCTCCTCACAACAACCACTGTGATCTTTTCAATGTGGAAACCTGATATGGTCATTCCTTAGCTTAAAATGCTTTGGTAGCCTCTTGTTACACCAAGGACAATGGATCTCACTCAAAGCCTTACACAACCTGTGCCTGTCTCCCCTCTCCACATCTCTCTTACCCTTCTCATTCTGCCATCCATGATAGGCACTTTACTTTCTTCCTACCATAGCATATGTTTCCTCTGCTTTGAAGACTACCCTCCAACATGACAACCCATGAGTGATCTTACATTGCTGTTGGCAAAAGTTCCCTGTTATTTTTGTACTCGTGTGTGTATGCCAGACTTTAATTTTGGTATACCTGTTGGTAATCAGCCATCTTGTCTCACTGCACTTGCAGCTACAAAATTGCTACCATGGTGATGATATTGCTGCTAAAAATATTGTCCTTTATCTGATAGGGGTACTGACTTGATTTCCCAATTGATATTTCTCTCTGGGGGAAGAGGCCTATTGCTTTGAAATACTTAGGTGTTTCTTGATGAAATGTCAAGATAGATAAGGAAATGCAGAGAAAATGGCTGACAGAGCACATTTTGGTGGGCAGGTCCCCACTTCCACTTCACTTTAGTGGCATTTTTGTAAATTGTGGGTTTGTTCAGTCATCACCCTGCATGTTGGATAAATTATGTTCATGTTAAATCATCCCTTCAAGGGATGTTTAAAATAAGACTAGGAGAAGGACAAAAGATAAAGCCATGGTCTGCGCAGTCATGAGGTTAAGCTATTTGTAGCCTGAATAATTCAGCCTCTGGCATAGAGGTAAATTTGGGACTTTAGGCTAAAGGTTTGGAAAAGAGTTCCCCATTTCCCTCTTCTTCTACCTCATGTGATAACCACTCAAATTCCCAGGGGGCTCTCAGACCTTAAAATGTATTCCTTTCCCTCCTTCTACCTATGCCCACTATTCCAGTGTCAACGCCAAGGACACTGAAATTCCTGGTACCTATTAGTCTTTGAGTATTGAAAGTCACCAGTGGGATTTTCCATCCCCCTACCAGAGCAATGATGAAAGCTCCCCCCAATACTGGAACTCCACCATTCCTCTCAGAATATCTTATCACTTTCTCCACCTCTGTATGCACATTTTTTTCTTTGGAGAAGATCCTTAAGTTTTTCTATAAACTGAACTTTTGTCCTCTTAGATGCTAGTGTCATTGAAGAGAATAAACCAAGAATTGCAAGGTTGGCAGGTTTCCCCACTGAGACTCATACAGGTACCTTCCCACAGTCATTTTTCTCAAATCCAGTTTTTACCATCTGTTGTTAAAAAATGTAACACTTTCCATAGATTCATGAATTTATCATTTTTAAAAATTAAAGAACAGTGTAGCTGGACATGGTGACTCATGCCTGTAATCCCAGTGGCTCAGGTGTCTGAGGTAGGAAGATCATGAGTTCAAAGCCAGCCTCAGGAAATTAGGAAGGGCCTAAGCAACTTAGTGAGACTCTGTCTCAAAATATAAAAAGAGCTGAAGATGTGGCTTAGTGGTTAAGTGTCCCTGTGATCAATCCCTGGTACCAAAAAAAAAAAAAAAAAAGCAACAACAACAATGCAACTTTTTTTATAAGATTTTTTTTAAACTTTTATTTTTATTTATTTATGTATTTTGTATGTGGTGCTGAGGATCGAACCCAGTGCCTCACACATGTGAGGCAAGTGCTCTACCACTGGGCCACAACCCCAGCTCCACAACTTTTATAACAAGAGATTTTTAAAATTTATAATCTCTTTTTTTTTTTTTTATACTGGAGATTGAACTCAGGGGCACTCGACCACTGAGCCACATCCCCAGCCCTATTTTGTGTTTTATGTAGAGACAGGGTCTCACTGAGTTGCTTAGCACCTCACTGTTGCTGAGGCTGGCTTTGAACTCGTGATTCTCCTGTCTCAGCCTCCCTAAGTGCTGGGATTACAGGCATGTGCCACTGTGCCTGGCTATAATCTCATTTTTAATGTGGAGTAATTTTTAAATTTTTAGAGTTAATTTCCAGATGTATATGTAATTTATATAGTTTATTGCCACACGATATTTTGGATATTGTTATTATTAGTATCATTATTATTATTATTTTGCAGTACTGGGGATCAAACCCAGGGCTTCATACATGCTAGGCAAGTGCTCTACCTCTGAGCTACACCCTTAGCCTCCTGTTCTTTCTTTTTTTTTTTTTTTTTTAAATATTTTTTTAGTTGTAGATGGACATGATGTCTTTATTTTATTGCTTTGTATGTGGTGCTGAGGATCGAACCCAGGGCCTCACGCATGCGAGGCAAGTGTTCTACCGCTGAGCCACAATCCCAGCCCGCCTCCTGTTATTTCTTAACAACATATAAACACTTTCCATATTTCTGAATTCCACATTTTTTGTCAGAATTTTCATTTTGTATTTTTCAAAAGATATCTTTCAGAATTGGTTTGTCACAAACCTCTCTTGTACACACACAAAAAGGAATACATAAGTCAAATAATTTGATTAAAGTATTTCTAAAGCAATGACAATGATATACAACTGACCTTAACTGACAGTAATTTAGAATCCATGTGATTTCAAAGATGTTAAAGTTACAGTCATAAACTGTGGACACAACCTCCTGCTTAACATGGCAGTTCACACTGTTGAAACTTGTCTGCTTCTCACATCACATGTCACTCCTTTCACCACTGTGTTAAGTCACCACTGTCTTGAATTTTGTGTTTATCATTTATTTTTCTCTGTTTTCAGCAAATAAGCATCACTGACCATTGTTTGATCTCATTTTTGAACCATTCTACAGATGAAATGCTAGGGCATCTATTTTTTTTTACTACTTAACGTTGTGTAAGATTCATCATGCTAAGGTGAAGAGCTGCTATTCATTTCCACTGCCATCTAATGGGCCCTGCAGGCATATACTAGTTTTATCAATTCTTCTGCTTAATGAAAATTTGAGCTCTTTCCAGGGTATTGCTATTACAAATGGTCTTACTATAAATATTCTCCTATCTCCTGGTAAGCATTTTTGAGAGTTTGTCCTAGGTATATACATAGGAGTAAGGAAAATTGATAAGATTAGGTCAGAGGTCAGCAAACATTTTCTGTAATGGGCCAGATAGTGAGTATCTGTAGACTCTGTGATCCATATAGTCTCTATGCAACAATGTAAATCTGTCCTTTCAGTATGGAAGCAGCCATAGATGGTATATAATTGAATGGCTGTGCCTGTGTTTTAGTAAGACTTTATTCACAAACCCAGGCAGTTGGCAAGATTTGGTCCTCTGAACATGGTCTGCCAATCCCTAATCTATATAGAATTTCCTATCCCCATTGCATTCAAATGCTACTGTACCCTCACCCTCTTGCCCCTGTGAGGTTATGAAGACTGCCTTTGCTTAGTTTGTAGACTGGACTGAATGTCCACGTTCACAGACCTTCAGGAGCAAGGGAGGATGGCCATGGGGACATGAAGGGGGGCATTCATCCCATAGTCTTTGAGAACCAAAGGCAGAAAGGGTTGAAGCTCTTGCCTCACACTGTTTCAGCTGCACTTGAGAGTGAGATGCTGTACCTGCCTGGAGCATAGTTAACGTCACAGAAGCCACTATGAGGTCACTGCCAAACTGTGGGATAGAGAAATTCAAACAGAAAATAGCATTCCTTTAGAGTTGTGTGACCTTTATTATTTAAACTGCAGTCTGAAAAACTGGAATTGGCTCACTGGGGATACTTCTGAGCCCTTGATCTCGCAGCTTCCTGCTCTAGCTTCTATTTAAATGGATTTGGCTTCAAAGATGATCCTTTCTGTCGTCTCAGATGTCACAGTACCAGTGATCTCTAGATCCTTGCCGTCCTGGGCTCTCTCCACCTTCCTCTCTATGTTGTGCTTTTCCACCGTCTTGGTCACGATGTCTACCTCTCTGTCACGTGTTGTAACAACTGTTTTCGAACTGGGCATAGCCATGAAGCTCCTCAAAAAAGAGCCAATTTTACTGGATTTCTTACTTAAGTTAACTGAACTAGTTGCAGATCGGCTCTTCACCACTTTGTGAGTTTTCCTGGACTCCTTGGTGGAGGAACTGTGGCTGGCACTTTTGTGAGATGAGCCGCGTCCCTTCCTGTGCCCTTTTTCTTTCCTGTCATCTTTTGTTTTTCCATGGTGGTCAGATACAGACCGGTGGGAGGATGATTTCCGGCTCTTTTCCCTGCCTGCCTTGTGATGGCTTTCACCTGCTCTGCGGTGACGGGAACTTTTCCTACTGGCATGTCTGTCCTTCTTGTCCTTTCTTTCCTTTTTTTCCTTCCGGCCTTCAGTATTCGTCTTGGAAACCTTCTGACTTCCGTCCCGTTCACACATGTAGCCTTCGCTCTGCAAGGTTGATACTAGGGGCGCCGCCGCAGCTCCTTCACCTTTCCCTGTCTTAGTTGCACTGGTTGTTACAGTACCCGCAAACACAACACTCATGCTGCTGCCTGGAGAGATGCTAACAGCTCCACCTGAGGAGGTGTGCCCCGTGGAAGTGCTTGCAGCACCCGCCAAGGCTACGTTTAGTTCTTCTGAAGAGACGCTGGCAGCAACTGCTATGGCCTTGCCGGGCCCGCCTTCTCCTGCATCCTTGGTGGCTGCTCCTGCCAGGGCTGCAGCTATCGGGCTGGAGCCTCCAGGCATGGTGGTTGCTACACTTAAAGCACCTGAAGTAGGGCTGTTTGCTGCCCCTCCTGCTGCTGCTCCTGCAATAGTCAAGCCACCTGCTGTCCCAGCTACTGCTCCTTCTTGGGCAGATCCCGAAGTGCTGATGGAAGCTGCAAGAGCACCTTGGATTCCCTCTCCTCCAGCATAAGCAGAAGAGGTGGCTCCAGACAGCTCATGAAGCTTTAGAAGACCAGAATCCTGATCTCCTTCTCCATGGATCTCTGAGGCCTGTGCCAAGGGGGGAAGAAATAGGTGAGATTGAGAAGGGGAGGCCAGAACTGTCCATTCCTTTTTCATCCTGGAGCTGAGCAACTCAAGGGCTTACCATAGGAAGAACGTTTGCAACCTTCAAGTCTAAACTCCTATTTGTTACAAGAGTCCATCTACAGCATCTCTGCAATAGTCACTCAGTTTTACTTCAACAGTTCTAGTTCCAACGAAAGCACAGAATCTACTACCCATCCTTGTACAATTTCTTTTACAGACATGTGCCTCTACTTTTCAGATTTCTAGAAGTGGGATTATTGAGTCAGGAGATACATTTCACATTTTGATGGCTACAGAAACAAGTTTTGCATGTGTACACACACAAGTGGGTTGTGTTGCTTTAAAGAAAAATAAGCGCATGGTAATCACAGGGAGGCAAACATGGTTCAGATGAAGGAAGCACATCCTAACTGCTAAAATGTACTACACTAAAAAGTTGGTCTCATACAAGTAGAGAGTAGATTAGTGGTTACCAGAACCTGGGAAGCATATAGGGTACGAGGGATATAGAGAAGCTGGTTAACATGTATAGGGGTGTAGTTGGACAAGAGAACTAACTTAAACAATGTTCTGTATCAGTGTAGCATGACTATAGTTATTAGCAATTAGCTTTATATTTCAAAGTAATTAGTAGAGAGGATTCTGGAGGATTTAAGAATCTAGCATAAAGAAACAATAAATGTCAATAAGCATTGGATATGCCAGTTACCCTGATCTGATCATTATATATTGTATACAAGCATTGCAATGTATACTGTACACATAAGTACATACGATTTTATGCACCAACTAAAAATAAAAAATATATTTTAAAAATGTCCATAACAAATGAGGCTGGCTGGGTTCAAATATTTCAAGAAGAGATTAGGCAATCAGAATGTCATAGAAGGGACCAAACCCCTGGGTATGAGACAGAGTAATTGATACAATAAGGTCTCTGACAACCAACCTTATGGGACATTTTGGAGAAGCACTTGAACCTCTACTTGAACCCCTAGTGGAGGCTCATTTGGCCCTGAGCCTTTTCAAATGCAATACATTTCCCAGGTGATCCCCAGAGAGCAACAAAAAACTTTGTAGGACCCACTTTGAGATGCTCTCCCAAAGCACTGTGCCCCATTTTCCTGAGTCAATACTTACCACTAGGCTTTTGTCATCCTCAGTATTTCCGTCCCCAGTCTGAATTGTCGGGGTACTACTGCAGCTCTCTGCTGGTGGCCTCAGAAGATAGACAAGCTTTTCCCAATAGCAGAAGAGGTCTTCTCGTACATCTGAAGAGGGACACAGCTGCAGATAAAACGTCCGGCCTGTGGCAAGCTTCAGGCGCAGTTGCTGTTTCTCGCGATCGTGGATGGAGATCTTGACAAATTTCAAGGGAAGTAGCCTGGTGAGCTCTAGAGTCTTTGAGGACTTCCGACCTCTCCCCTTAATAGGCCGGCCACGTCTGGCATGCTCTTCACAGACTTTAGCAGGTCGGGCCAGCAGCATGACGTCGGGTAGTGGGAGGATGGGGCTGGTGGAGGCGATGCCCACAGTCACCATGCGAACACGGTTGTGAACATCTATCACCTCTCCTTTTTTGCTAATCTGGATAAAATCACTCTCAAACATGGGTGCGTACTTGAAAATGTCATACTCTCCTCCCTTGTACAGTTGTCGTTGCAGGTCCCCCATGGAGGTATTGAACACACCCATTGAACGGTAGCTGTGGGCCGTGTAGTAAGGTAACACACATTCACTACTCCTGGGTCTCTTCATTCCAGACATCTTCGCCAGCCACAATTTGAGTCCCTAAGAGAGAAGAGGGAGTGATGGCAGCTGCCCATCTCCCTGCAAGGCTTCTGCCTTCGTCTCTTCAAACCACCTCATTTATCCTCTGCTGTCCTTTGTGACCTGTCACCATCACACACCCCTTTGTCCTGGCCTCTGAGCAGCTATCCCCTCAAGGCTAGGTCAACAGCCTATCTGCAACCACACCACCACCTCCACAAGGGCAGGCTGACCCTGCCAGGGTAGGCTGGATGTTCTTTTCAAACAAAATATTGAGATGCTCAATTTATGAAACCATTCTGTGATTGTAAATATCTAGGTTGCATTTATTCAGTTTTATTGGTACAGATACTCCTCCAAGTCCATCTTCCTGCAAATGTATTTTTGTGTCATCCAAATTACTTTCCGGTTTAAGATCCTGGAAGTGGACTGTGTGCTTGCCAAGAGCAGTGATTCCATTCCTCTGTGTGTAAATAGTTGAAATGCTGGCAGGCACATAGTGGCTGTTGAATGAATGGTCAAAGGGGCTGCTGCTACCTGTCAGAACCAGTCTTACAGTTACAGTGGTTTTCACCCAATTTTCTCAACCATTTTCTCATTTTGGAAGAGGTTAATTTTTCAAAAACATTAAGATTCTGGTGAGGAAACTGAGGCTTTGGAGTCTTACTCAGGGTCAGATTTTAACCCAGCACCAGACTCTAACCCAGGTCTCACAACCCATGATGGAGCTTTTTCTTTACCTTAAGCTGCGTGGCTCAATCTCATAACCTTGTTCTACACAAATGTGGCAGTTAGCAATATGTATGGAGATTTAACTGGGAACCACAGGAATTCATAGAGGTCTTGAATCACCATAGGATTTCCCACACTGGTATGCCTACTCCTTCACCTTTATGTCTTTGCGATAAATCATTGACATTTTGTTTCTTTGAAAAGCTCTTCAGAGAAATTGTGGCAAAGACAACTTCCTGGAGTTTTTCTTTTTACTTTGCACAAGGTGATGAATCCAAATTCCCCCTCCTCCACTTAGAAAACTACTCTGAGGGTCTGGGGCTATAGCTCAGTGGCAGAACACTTGCCTAGCACATGTGAGGCCCTAGGTTCGATCCTCAGCACCACATTAAAAAAAATGAAAAACAAACAAAATAAAGGCATGCTGTCCATCTTTAACTACAAAAAAAAGAATAAGGAAAAAAAGAAAAGAAAAAGAAAACTACTTCTGAAATAAATACACATCCCCCAAACCTAGTGATTTCCATGTGGAGGTCTTAAAATGAACTTTAATCACAGAATGTCCTTTTTCATATCCCTTGTGTCTACTGCAGTGCCTCGCACATTGCAGCTTTTCAGTAAATTATGTTTATTGAGATTCATTCATTTGTTTATCCAACAAAATTTAATTAACAGGTATTTTGTTTGGGCCATTTAGAAATGGAAATGCAATAATGTTCTTTATCCCTGAAGAGCTAAAGTATGAAGAGCTAAAGATGTTGAGTTACTTCTCCAAAGAAAGAACAAAATATCTGCTGTTGTATTACAAGGAGATAGTTGCTAAAAATCAACACTATTAGATTAAAAAATAAGTTGATTTTCTCTTTCTCCATATAATATATTACCATATATGAATATTATCATTATGTTATTATGTATAGAATACTCAACCATATATTATTGTCAGATGAATCATAAAAATGAGAGACACCATGATCATATTATTGAGAATTTACTATAAGCCAGGCATGGTTCTAACTACTTCACATTTTTAAAAAATTTTAATCATCACAATAACCCTATAAAATATAGGTATAACTATTATCCCTATAATTTTGAGGGACAATCAAGGCTCAGAGAAGTTAAGCAACTTCACTGAGGTCATAAGAAACCAAAGGATATGAAAGTTCCAAAATATGGCAAAGGTTGAACTATACTAGACCAACTCACACTAATAGAATACAGATATACAAGTACTGTGCAGAATAAATTCATCTGTTCTTTGAGTTAATATTATTAAATACATACTTTGTACCAGACCTCATTCTAGATTCTATAGCAGTAGATAAAATAGACAAATATCCTTAGTCTCATGGATATTTGTCTTGGATATAGATAATAAACAAATTGTATGGTATGTCCAATACAGGCTATGGAGAAAGATGAGTAGGTATGTGGGATGAGAGTGTGGAGGGGAAGGGGAGGTGGTATTTAAGGAAGGCTCAATTACAAGTGACCTTCAAGCCAAGATATAAAAGAGGTCAGGGGAAAAGTCACGCAAATATCTTGAATATCTGTTCAGTCAGAGGACATAGCAAAAGGCCATGACCCTGAGCTGGTGAATGCTTGGTGTATTTGAGATACTCCAAGGAGGGGGACAGGACAAGAATGGAGTGAGTTAGGGAAAGTGTGGCTGGAGATGAAGCTAACAGGTGACTGGGAGATAGAGGAGCAAATCACATGAATGGATCTTGTCGGCCATTGTAATCTTTGGCTTTGCTCTGAATGGGAGATGATCAGACCCACATATAAAAGGACTTTTCTAGCTGCCATATTGAAAAGAGTTTGTATAGGTGCCAGGGGGATGGGAATGGAGAATGAGCAACTCCTGCAAGATAGGATGGTAGGAAGATGTGTAGGGGCAGTGAAAGTCATGAAGAAGTGACCAACCCCTAGATTCATTTCAATTGAGGCAATTATTATGTTGAACAATTTTCAGTAATATTAGTGAGAAAGCAAGTTGTAAAATAGCACCCATAATATTTCACATAGGTCTGAATAAAAATTGAGAGAGAAGATGCACAAGAAACTGATAATAGGAGCTATCTTGGGGCAACTTATCATATAAAGGAAATAGCAGGATGGAGACTATTTTTTAGAGTATTCCCTTTTATACTTTTCAAATTTTGTTTCATTGTATATACTACCACCTATATACAAACCAATAATATTTTGAGTTTATAGATTTGCAAAAATATTATACCAATAAAAATGTATTCTTAGAATATTTATTCATTGATTCAAGCCTTGTTATTAGAAGTCAGTAAATAGCTTTATTCACATTTAATTCTGACACTCCATTTCAGAATTGGAGAATGAAAATATAAAGTAATATTCAAATTCATTTTCTAATTTTTAAAACCTTGTGAAAATTCACTCTCTTCTTCCAGAGTTTAAAATATGACAGAGCTCCAATCAATCAGATATATTTATTGATCATCCACTCCTGTGTCCATCATTATTCTAAGAATCTTCAGGTTGTCAAAATATGTTTCACACATTTTAAAACATAAATATCATACAAATATAGAATGATCCTATGTCAAAGATTTAATTTGATTAATCAATGGAGAATGAACCAATAGGATAGAGCTGGTTCAAAGAAGATTTAGAGGAGCAGGCACTGGCATTAGAGAAAGAATGGTGGAGTAATGTTGCCAAGGTAGATACAAAACTGGTCAAATGTCTCTAGTACAATAAAATCATAACCTTAAGGCTTACTTTTTCTGCTAAACATTAATTATTTGCATCAATTCTGAATGGAAATCTCCAAATTATTGTGAAACTTCACAGAGCAAAGACTTTAATCAGTAACAGATTTCTTGGGGTGTTGAAAATGTTCTAAAATTTAATTGTGATAGTTGTACAATTCTCGGAATGTACTGAAAATCACTGAACTGTATACTTTCAAGAGATGAATTTTATATTATGTGAAATATATCTCACAGAAACTGTTAAAAATAATAACAACACCAGTTTTGACCAATTGACACAATTCCATTTTCTTCCTTCATTCTCTTAGATAATTAAACAATCCTTACACAGAACTTTAATGTGTCATTGAAAATACATGTTTCCTGCTTTGCATGTTTTCTATGCACAAGTTTGGGGTACCTTTTCTTAACAAGGAATATGATGGAGTATTCCTGATGGAGTAAGACCTGATCCTAACTTCAGAGGATTTACATCTAGTAAGAGAATATAGACTGAAGCCACAGAGGAGGGCAGATAAATATGTGGTAGTGAGTGAGTTCAGTGAATCGTGAACCTAATAATATTTATCACTATATTTATTCAACAGTAATTATTTTGTAATAAGAAAAATGTCAAAACCACAATTATTTTTTTAAATAGAAATTATCGTTTATTATAAAATTTATTTGTAAGTTCACCAGACATAGAATAGCCAAACAATTTTTAGATGAAAAAAGATGGTTTCACTACCTGATTTCAAGACTTAACCTCAATCAAGAGCCTCTGGAATAAGCAATAAAGGCACACATATAGGAGTACATAGGTAAAGAGTCCAGAAATAGTCCCATATGTCAATCGGTTTTTAGCACAGCTCACAAGATATTTAATGTAGTAGGATAATAAATATTCAAAACAAGAAAGATAAAAGCAAATAAGGAACAAAGACAACAAAAAATAGTAAGATGGACATCATAGCCCTACCTTTATGTATGACTGTGTGTATGTTGTGATTCTACATCACATACAACCAGAGAAATGAAAAGTTGTGCTCCATCTGTGTACAATGAATCAAAATGCATTCTGCTATAATATATACCTAAGTAGAATAAATAAATAAATAAATAATTTTTTAAAATGTAACTCTGTATGACATTTTAAAAATTACTTTTAATGAATAATACGCTTACGTGAAAGAGCTTAGACTATAAGTTTAGAAGAAAAGAGAAATTTCAAAACCACAATTCTAAGGATAATTCTTTTTTTTTTTTTTACATTTTATGTTGGCCCAATATTGAAGAGATTTGAAGAATGAAAACACAGGTTATACTCATAAAATACTGAGTGTATATAGACACGTAAGACTAATAAATAACTGAAGACCGCCTGTACATTTATGGTGGGAAGAAGTTTCAAGTTAATGTCTTTTGTTCCCCATGTATTATTTTGAAAAGCAAGGCAGAGAGACAGCTGTATATAGCTTTTTCAGTGAGTATGCAGCCTAGTGAGGGGAGATGTTATGAGCTAGGCAGGATGTAAGGGTGGGGAGATTTCCATACTGTACACAATATGTACCTGCTGGGTAAATCCCCAGGCCTAAAATAAATCCACAGTGCATTTTTGTTGATTGCCGCAAGCCAAGGTGGCGTGGGGTGAGCTGTGGTTTGCTTTGGGCACCTAGGACTTCAGGAAGCCAACTTGATTTCTGCCTTACCTTCTGATGACAGAAAAGACCCACAGGCACAGAAATCTTCCCCTGTGGCCCAGTATGCAAATCAGCTTGCTCCAGCCTTGGTTTAAAAGGAAAATGAGCTGGTATACATCAAAGGAGTCAGACAGGCAATTCAAATAATTTTATTTCTCAACATTATGATCCTACTAGCGTCTGCTGTCCTCCCCCTTCCTCCCTCCTCCAGTCCCCTTCATCTGCCCTGCTGTTTAGCTCTACTCTGAACCCAAATCCTTTCCTGCTCATTACAGTCTTAGGACAGTTGCCCTCACCTCTTCTTAGTTGATACTGTTCATAAATTGTGAGATATCTCACCTCAGTTTATGTATTTATTTCTTTGGTGTTGCACTGAAGAATACTGCAACTAAACTCATATACACAAATAATAAAAAAAGTTGTCACTTAAAAATGAAAATAAAGATGAGAAGCTATCTAGAGGTAGAGAGAGGTAAGTGATTCAGGAACTGAGATAAAATGATTATTATAAGTAAATGTGAAATTTAACTCTGGAAAAGATAAAATAAATATTAACATTGATTATCTCTGAGAGATGAGATTAGAAGTGATTTCTAATTATATTTGCTGATCTGCTTTTTCCCATAAAGAATATTTATTATTTTTGGAACCAGATATAGATGTATTTCAAAAAATAGCTCTGAGCTTCTTGATCACCTCAGTTATCATTGTCTTCAAGTCAGGCCAATGATTTCTGGAAAATGACATCTTCTTCTTTTAAATTAGAAATGAAAATATTTTCCAATGAAAATATTTTTTTAAGTTATATAAATTTAAAAATGAAATATCTCTACCCTCTCAGTTCCATTGCTGGAAGTTTGATAATGTCAATTTCTTTTTAGGGTACCGGGGATTGAACTCAGGGACACTTGACCACTGAGCCACATCCCTAGCCCTATTTTGTATTTTATTTAGAGACAGGGTCTTACTGAGTTTCTTAGCACCTCTCTTCAGCTGAGGCTGGTTTTGAACTTGCGATCTTCCTTTCTGAGCTTCCAGAGCCACTGGCATTACAAGTGTGTGCCACCACACCTGGCTTGATAATGTAAACTTCTTGATATTGCCCTGTGTATATACATATATGTTAATCTAGACACAAAGCATTTGTATTCTAAGAATTAGATGTGCCATACATGTTATCTCTACCTGTTTTATCTTAACAATATTTCTTATACTTTTCTAGAATAATACACTATAAATATATTTTATTCATCTTCATGATTGTGTTAATATTGTCCTGTATGGATACACCATAGATTATTTACCTAGTCTTTAACTGGTGCCTGTGTATGTAGTTTCCATTATGAAAAACACTGAAGTAACTGGCATACCCCTTGTAATCTCAGTGACTTGTGAGGCTGAGGCAAGAGGATTGCAAATTTGAGGACAGCATCATCAATTCAGCAAGACCCTCAGCAACTTAGCCAGACCTTGTCTTCAAAAGTTGTTGAAAAGAGCTAGAAATTTTGGGGGCTGGGACTGTAGCGCTTGCCTCGCATGCGTGAGGCCCTGGGTTCGATCCTCAGCACTACATACAAAGCAATAAAATAAAGACATTGTGTCCATCTACAACTAAAAAAAAAAATTAAAAAAAAAAGAGCTGGAAATTTAGCTTGTGGTGAAGCACTGCTGGGTTCAATCCCCTGTACCAAAACAGACAAAATCACTGCAGTGAATATTTAATACAGTAATTTCTCTGTACTCAAGCTACTTTTTTCATTAGCATTGTAGTTCAAGAAGGAATAAGGATTTTTTTATTGTTTTCAAAAGAAACAAGCTGTGATGATCAATCAGAATTGCCAACTTGATTGGATTGAGAGATGCCTAAGATTAAGAGGCTTCTGGGTATGTGAGAGTGTTTCTAGGAATGATTGACATGTGAGATAGCAAACTGAGGGGGGAATACACCCTACATGCGGGTAGCACACTCCAATAGATTGGGAATCTGAATGGAGGAAAAAGGTGGAAGAACAAAGAAACTGATGGGAATGCAAGCTCAATTCGTGAATGGATGCTTTGATTGCTGCGGCAATCTAAAGACATTGGATTTCTGCTCCTTCACTCTTCCAAAGCAGACTCTGACCAGCAACTCACCAGGGAGTTTCCAGGCCTTCAGTCCTGTACCATTGATCCTTCTTCTGAAGCTCCAGCTTCTTGGACTAAGCAGCTACTAGTTCTTCAGCTGTTAGCCTTCAGGTAGCCATTGTGGAACTGTCTAGCTTCTGGTCGTGTAAAAAAATCTAATAAATCCTCTTTTTATAATCATATATGTGTGGATATATATATATATATAAAATACACTGTGTGTGTGTGTATGTGTCTAATATATAGGCTGACTAACACATAGGCTATGTAGTGACTGGAATATTCTAGGCAGTACTTCTAAAATGCATATTAATATACCGATTTAGTTTGGATGGAAATCACAAGGAAATAAAGGACTTCAAAGCCACTCATAGGAGGACATTTGAAGGATCTCTTTGGCATGAACACAAGGGTTCAGGAGTCGAATATGAAACACTTTTGCATAACCAAAGAGGCTATCTTCCATACCAAAGGGTACTGGAGCTGTAGAACCTCAAATGATAAGGCAATCAAAGTAGTCTTTAGGTCCCAGTTAGGGTGAGATCATTCATCATGCCTCAGTGATCAAACATGTATTCACCTTCCTCAAGTGGCAACACTCTGGGGTTCCTTGGAGAACTGAACCCCCTCTTCACCATCAGTCCAAGGGTTTGGGTAGGGCTGAGTTAACCCAACCCCCAAATCCAAGGGTGGGTAAAGACTAAAACTGGACTACTAAATATTCCATTGCTTTGACTGTACTGATTGGATACTTATGAACGTATCACCAAAGCTAAGGCAGTGGTGCCCAATACTGAGACTTTTTCTGAAACTAGGAGGAAAGAAAATCCAGTTCCACTAGTAAAATGGCTAGCAGCCATTTTGCTGCCTTGGAATAAAACATTGCCAAAGCGTGAAGCTGGCACAGAACTGAGGAAGTATAAGCATAATTTCTGATGTCATTGCTTAAGTATCTGGATCCAGCAGTACTAAGTTGACTGGATTTTTTTCTTTGATATAAATGTTAAATGAGGCTTTCTCAACTCATCTTCATTTGAGGCTCCAAAGCCTTATAAAAATATAATTAAAGGAATTAAGTATATCTGTATTCTAAAGCAGTGTGCTATTTCATCCACAGAGGCACAACCTGTTCTGCCAGTCATAGTGCTTGCCCACCTTTACTGCTTACCTTTAGAAAACAAAGCTTGAGAAATCAAGACAGTTTTTGATGTCCTGTGCATTTTGTCTCACCACCAACTCAAGGGAAGGAGAATGGAATCTTGCATCCACCAGGAGCCAAGTGACGCAAACTTCAAAGGACGACTCAGTGAGCTTCGTATGAGTCTCAAACAGTCTTGGAAATATAAGGACAGTATCTAAATACCACTTGGAGAAACAGGATGCTGATGAAGGCTTGTGGAAGAGCTGCTTATTTGGAGTCAGTGGGAGAAGGGACTGTACTTGGAACAAGCGGTGTATCCATCAGCCGCAGGGCATGAATGCCTTAGTCTTCCAGTAGTCATGGGAGGGAAAAATGGCATGTGGCTCATTTTTGAGGAAATTTCACCCAAGGCAACCTAGTGGGCAAAGGAATCTAAAGCAGAGTCAGAGGGCAGGGGAGGTGGACCTGCAGAAGCCCAAAGGCTGAAGGTTGGGTTCATTGGCCAGGTAGAGTCGCATCTCTTCTATCGGGAACAGCTATCAGAGCCCTTGGTGGAAGACTGAAACAAAACACACGACAGACATTTCCCATGAAAGAAAAAGCAGCAAATTTATATCCATCACACCCTGAGGGCATCAACTCTAGATTATTTCTGTAGCTTCATTGAATGCTGTGCTCTCCGCTCCTCTTTTCTTCTTTTCTCCAGACTGAGACTGAAGGGCAGATCAGGAACCAGGCTAGTGTGTGGGGAAGGAGTAGTTAGGCATAGTGGGAAAGGTAGCAGGCCTCAATTCCCAAAGCAGACCTGGTGACATTGAAGAAAAACATTTTATTGAATATGTGCTTGGAGTTTTGATTAGGGTACTGAACTAGACTGGCTCTTCTTAACTTTTTATTACGGAAACTTTCAAACACATATCTGTGTGAAGAGAGTCAACTAGTAAACCCTCATGTATCCACTACCCAGCTTGAGCAATTGTCAACTCAAGAACTTTCTTCATCTCTCCCCCTACCTATTTCTTCCACTCCAGTGGATTGTAACAAAGCAAATCTCAGATATTTGATTGTCTCAACAATCATGGGTTATGTTTCTATACAAAATAAGTACTCTCTTTGACAGTCATGTAATATCACACCTTAAAAACTAAATAATGGTTTCTCAGTATCACCAAATCTCTAGTCAGTGTTCAAACTGACCCAATGTCTCATGAAGTTTTTCTGCAGTTACTTTGTTTAACTATGAATCCAAATAAAATCCTCTTGTGTGTTTGATATGTATTTTAGAGTCTCTTATAATCTGTAGCTTCCCTTCCAATTTATCTGTTGCAGACACTGGTCATTTTTCCTTCATGTTCTGAATATTCTGGACTTATACAGTAACATCTTTATCATGTGGGCAGGCCAAGTTCCTTGATCTCTTGCATTTTCTACAAACTCAAATTTAGATCTAGAAATGTTGTGCTCTCTGCTCCTCTTTTCTTCTTCTCTCCAGACTGAGACTGAAGGGCAGATCAGGAACCAGGCTAGTATGTGGGGAAGGAATAGTTAGGCGTAGTGGGAAAGATAGATTCATGTTCGACTTTCTTCCACCTATTGGCATGACTTCTGCATGGGTGGGTTTTGTGTCCTTCCAATTGGTTCACCTCAGGAGAGGTGCAGTGTCTGATTGTCCCTCTTGTGATATGAGGATTTTTTGGTGTGTTACAGTGTCATCAGCTTTGTGAAGCCATTGTGCATCTTTCTATCAGCTTTTTGGTAATGACTGTAGCAGCCACTGATGACTATAACCCACTGTGTTATTAGAGTTGCAAAATAGCAATGCTCTCTCATTCCTTCTTCATTAATTTGCTCTCTAAAGGACTTTACCTCATTAAATATTTGATTACTAAATTGAGATATAGTTCTTTACAGGGAAGAGGAAAATATGTTTTACCTTTTTTTTTCCAGTTTTCAGAATAATAAGTTGATTTTCACCTTCCAAAAGTGATCAGTGGGTTGGATTTTTTTATTATTTTATTTTTATTTTTATTACTGGGGATTGAATCTGGAGGTGGTGCTCTGCCACTGAGTTACATCCTCAGCCCCTTTTATTTTTAATTTTGAGGCAGGCTTGCTAGTTGCTGGGACTGGCTGGCCTCAAACTTGCAATTCTCCTACTTTAGCCTCCTGAGTAGCTGGTATTAAAGGTGTGTGCCACCACACCTGGCTGGAATTTTTTTTTCCACTTACTTTATAAACTCATGATTTCAACATTTTTATTGCTTTTCAATTCATCATAGATGTTATTCATTTTGATACACAAATTGTTCTATCTTTGGGCAGTGAGAACTTCCTGAATTTGTCTCCTATAAACTGAACTTCTTAAAGTAAAGCTGAAAAGAAATTATTTGGGGTGGGGCTGTAGCTTAGTGGTAGAGCACTTTCCTAGCACGTGTGAGATACTGGGTTTGATCCTCAGCACAAATAAAAATAAATAAGTAAAATAAAGATATTGTGTCAATCTACAACTAAAAAAAAATTTTTAAAGAGATTATTTCCTTTTTTCATTAGAATGACAGAGAAAATATTAGATCTTTTTTTAAGGTTGACTTATTATCATAACTTTATTTTTTTAAAATATTTTTTAGTTGTCAGTGGACCTTTATTTTATTCATTTATTTATATGTGGTGCTGAGAATCGAACACGGTGCCTCACACATGCTAGGCAAGCGCTCTACCACTGAGCCACATCCCAGCCCCTATCTTTATTTATTAATTTGTATGTGGTGCTGAGGATATAACCCAGTGCCTCACCTGTGCTAGGTGAGCGCTCTATTGCTGAGCCACAACCTCAGCCCCAAATATTGGATCTTCTTAAATTATAGTTAAGAATGAACAGAAACTAATCCCAGTAAGTGATTTTGAAGATTCTGTGAGAGAGAAAACGAAATTATTTGATTATACTCCATAAAGACAACAAAACAAAAGATACTTTTACAACAGTTCCTGATGATATTTTGCTTTCCCAGGTGAAAAAACTGTGAAGTCTGTAAATCTTTTAACCTGAACCAACCTACCTTTCCCAAAGGAATTTATAGTGTAGTTTGAGAAGGTAGTGCATGTTATTAGATAGAATCAGTTTCCCACCAGTGAAAGAAACCTCAAAAGAGCAGGATCTTGGTAGTTTATTTCTCTTTGTATTAAAAAAGGTGACCCAGGTTTAGCATGGATGATCCGTGGTCAGCAGGACCCCAGGCTCTTTCTACCATATGCTTCCTTTTCCCCAACATGCAATTTCCACTGCATGATATAAGATAGCTGCTCTAGCCCCAGTCGTTATCTCAACATTCTAATCAATAGGAAGAGGAAAAAGCAAAAGAAAATTATATGAAGATTTCTATTAAGGGCAATTCCACCTTTGCTATATTCTTTTGGCCAGAAAAGAGCCACATGACTATACCTCATTACAAGGAGAGATGAAAAACAGTCTTTATACTGCCTGACTAGATGTCCAGATAACTTTCAGGAAGTCAGTTATCCTAAGAAGGGGGAAGCAGATATTTGAGAAAAACAATCCCTGTCCCAGGCTCATATTCAGAAAAACAAACAAACAACAACAAAAAAAACTACCTCTACCTCTCTTGTACACTTATTTCCATGTCTTAAAATCACAGAATAGATGTCATTAAACTATCCCCTTCTTCTCCCCTCCCAAGTGTCCTGATTATGCAGGTATTTCTGACTTATGAAATAAAATTAGACTGTATCATGAAAAGATAACTGGCATTTTAAAATAAACTTTTGAGAGTCATACTCCTATATAGCAATAATAACCATTTTGTTCTATTACTTACCCCTATCTAGTACATGTCACCTCTGCTTACACTGAAATTTCTTCATTATTAATTTCATGGTACAAGTATGTCTCACATATTATACCTTCTGAATGTTCCACTTCTAAGGCAAAATAGATGACTACTAGAACTCAGTATTCACAGAGTGTCTGACATTCACTTCTTAAAGGACCTAACAAAGAAGCTAAGGATTAAAGAGGGCAAGAAGCTTACTTCAAGAAAAACAGCTTAGTAAGTGACAGAGAGCGTAGTAAGTGACAGAGCTGAAATTCTAGTACAAGCTTTTCTGTTTTCAGAGTTCATTCATTCTTTATTATGCTGTGCTGGCAAATTCACTTATTTTCTGTTCTTCTGCAAAATTTTAGGAAACAAAAACAATCATCTATATGTAGCACAGAGAAACTTCTAAGGGCTTTTATTTAAAGTTTAAAATGCTTTAATTTAAATTTTAAAAAGAAACTTCAAATCTATTTCTGTTAAGAGTTTTATGCTCATTCTCTCTTTGAATTGCCCACTCCAGTTTGGTGATTATCCATTCAACACGTTTTTTCAAATACACTTTTCATATGTGTTTGTTGCTGAGTATGTAATGGTGAGTAAAACCACACATATCCCTTACTCTTACAGAGCGTCTAAACTAGTGAGTATGTCTCTGGAGAAGAGATGTCTCCGGAGAAGGTTCCAAGGAGTTCCCAGAGGGGAAGGGGAATTCCACTCAGCATGAGCAGGGTTCCTGGCTTATGTGATGGAAAGAATTTCAGCAAGAGCTAGACAAAGGCATGTATCTATACATTCAAGGAAGAATGAGGGTTATCTGCAGAGGGAGACGCCCCTCTGTGGGTTGGGGTCCAGTATTTATAGAAGGGCTGCAATTACCAGACTGGACATGAAGCAAGGTAGAACCACAAAAATTTTTACCAGTTTTCTCTGTGCTCAAGTATGTTCTTTATTTTCCAAGGGTACAGGCCAAGGACATATCCCTTAAGATTTACAACTGTGCTTTCTGCATCTTAATGGCTCTTGGGTGTTTTCTTTGAGACTCAGTATATCTCTCTCTTAATTGTAGATCCCTATCTCAAGTGAGGAAACAACCCAAAGTCACCCTCCAGATGCATGATTAATGCTGACCTGAGGGGAAGGAAGAGAAATGTAGAAGGTGCCTTGTTGTGATTGGTGGATTTGACTTAGGAAAACCAGCACAGATTCCCTGAGGAAGTACGGGGAGGTTGATGCTGGCAATATAATTCAGAGTTAACCAGGAAAAGCAGAGGCAAAAAGACATTCTGGGGCAGAATGAGCAGCAGGTGTGGACTGGCCTAAGAGATATGCACAGAGGGCTGGGGACAGGGCCAGATAGGAGACTGGGGTGAGAACTTTTGAGCAAGAAGTGAAGTGAGGCTAAGAGAAGAGCCAAAGAGGAGCTCTCCAGTGCCTTGTATAGGGCCACTGTTACTCCCTTTCACAGACGAAACAAGACTCAGAGCCACTGAATAATTTGCCTGTAGTCTCACAGCTGGTTCCAGTGGCAGATCAGGAATTGAAACCATAATAGGGAGAGTAATGGCCCTGCAGAAGGAAGTCCATGCACTAATCCCCAAAACCTATGTGTATGCTAGGTTACATGGCAAAGGGGAATTAAAATAGGAAACAGAATGAGGTTGTTAATCAGCTGACTTTAACACAGGACTTTCCTAGATGATCCTAGATTCAATGGGCCCAGTACCACCATGAGAGTCAAAAGTGGAGGAGGGAGGTGGACGACATTTCCAAGGAGGACTGGACCTGTGGCTGTTGGCTGTGAGGTGGGGAAGTATGGATGCCCTTCAGAAGCTGGGAAGGTCAAGGACACAGATTTTCCCCTAAAGATTCTGGGGAAAGGATCACAGCTCACTGCCAATTTGATTTTAGCCCAGTGAGACCCATTCTAAACTTCAAGCTACAAAATTGTGAGGCAATAAATTTGTGTTACTTGGAGCCACTAAGTTTGTGGCAATTTGTTACAGTAGCAACAGGAAACTTATACCCAAGCTGTGCTGCAGTAGTCTCCAGAGCGCACATTCTTAATTCCTGTGCTAGATGTCTTAACTGTTGGGTGAGTTAAACCAGGAACTATAACAATTAACATCAAATCATTAATATAATTTTGAGCCTAAGTTTCTTCAAACATCATTTCCAAACCATGTAGCAAAGGGTATGTATGTTTTTTATACATACCTCTTAGTTTTGTGAATTTCGAAAGGATGTGGTTGTGGCCTTTGACATCAGAGGAGAAGCTCCGCAAGTTGACTGAATGTTGATAAAACGATAACGTTGGAGGCGAGGTACCTCTGAACAGCTCTCTGAAGATCAACCGCCTGCCAGTCACATTCCTTTCCCGGAGGCTGTTTGCTCTGGTTGTGCTAAGGGGTGATGCCTAAGACGCATCACTTTTCAAGAACTGGATCATGAACAACTTGATCCTCCTGGAAGAACAGCTGATCAAGAAATCCCAACAAAAAAGAAGAACTTCTCCCTCTAATTTTAAAGTCCGCTTTTTTGTTTTAACCAAAACCAGCCTGGCATACTTTGAGGATCGTCATGGGGTATGTGAGATTTTCTTTTGTCTTCTTTATATAGTATGTTATATTTGGACTTTGCTGACTCTGAAAGATATACGTGGAATAAAATAGAATACATGGAACCCAAGCATGCTGGGTGTAAGAAGCAAAAAGCACAGTAAGAGTAATCAGTGGAGAATGTGGAGAGGAGTCAAGAGGTCAGATGTTTTATTTGGTGATTTCACTTCCAAAAAGTACAAGTTTAATATTCATCAGCTTTTTTCTCCTACAAAATAATAATATTTCATGTGGCAATTATTATGATTGGATAGAACATCAACTTCTTATGAAATACACTACATTCTATGGGACATAGACTAGTAAAATATTAGTACTTGTGGGACCTCAGGAATAATTTAGCCCAATGTTATTATTTTACAGTAGAAGAAATAGTATTTGGAGTGGTTAAGTGATAGGTCCAGTGTTAACATGTTTACAAATTCAACTCTTCTTGTCTCGATGGATATCACTTCCCTGATATCTTGGAATTATGTTCCCCAACCATTTAATAGTCTAGAATTTACAAGACACAATTGCAAACCTCTTCATCCCTTAGAAAACATCACAGGAGAGTAGGAGTATTGAGCCATGGTGTTCTGAATGTACGCCAGTGATTCTTACATAGGGGATGGTGGCTGCTTAGCTAGACCAGTCTTTTTATATATCTAAAGACATTTTCATATTCCATAGCATCTGTAATTATAGAAGAAAAATCAATCAACACAATAATGTACTTTGGCAGATAAGGCACTGGCTGAGAGGTCAGGAGACCAAACTCTGCTTCTCACTAGGTGATAGAGTCTGGGCAAATGTCTACCTTCTGTGTCAGGTTTTTTTTCCTAAAATTAAAGGACTAGAAATAACCTACAAAATCTCTTCCTTCTTTAAAAATCCTTTGTTTCTATGTAGTGACTCTTGTTTAGCCATTCCAGCAATTTTTCAAAGCATGTTTGGAACTTCTTATTATATAATTATTTTGTTTTTAAATCACAAGGGAGGTATGGCAGAGATTATCACTTATATTTTACTGAAGGGGAAACTGTATTAGGTGCTTAATGGTTACTTAGAGACAAAGGTGCTCTGATTCTCAGTTAGTGTATGACCTAGGGGTTGCAGTAATGAGTTTGGAGTCTTTGGAGAGCCAGGCTTTGAAACGTTTAATGAAGTGAAGTCCTGGAGGAGGTGGCTGTCTCTGGAGCCAATGGATGCATGGCTTATTTAAGTTTCAGGTGAAATATCACTGCCTTATCTTTAGAAAAGAATTGCTCATCTTCAGCAAACTCTTACTGATATTTTACCAGTCAATCACAAATCATGGAATTACCTATGTGTAAGGGCCCATTGGTAGGTGACCAGGAACTAAGTTTTGAACTTGAGGGATTCATTGCATAGAGCTCATAAATCACATAATGTGTGTGTGTCATCTAATTTTTCCATTATAGAGGACATATGCATAAATATCAAATTTTTTGGTTTTCTAATGCCAGTGATTAATATCCACAAATAATGTTTTTTAAAGTTTTTCTTTAAATATGATAGAAATCTATTGGTAAGAAAGTTATCCAAGGTCACTGAGAAATGAATGTGAATTATTATTGTGTATTCCCTATATATATTGCATAGTTTAAGGTCACCAATGTGCACACAAGAATATACTGTACATCCCTTATAAATAAATAGCATTACCCTTGTGGAAAGAACCCTTTTGTTTTTTGATTAAACACTTAGTCTTCCCATCTTAAAATGCATATGGTGAGAGTATCCATTTCATAAAATGGCAAAGACTCAGATATATATGTAGGCCAAACTATTTGAGATTACCACTTGGCAGATAAATAACAGTCAGACATTGGCAATTCCATACAGTTCAACTTAATTCATAAGCTACTTAACCTATTTTGTCACCTAGTCAGTACCTAGTAAAAATTAGCCATTTGATTTTTTGTATCATTTTTATATCTCCAAAGAAGCTAGCAGGGTGACATAACATATTCATCTTCAAATGATAGGAGATTAAAAGGTTCTTCAAAGCCAAGCTAAGATCAGGGTCCTGGACTTCTATTCTGTGGCTAAATCTAAGCATGTTGGGGTACAGACATGTATGAGGAGCTATATGCTCCTGGGTCAGCCTTCTTAGGGTCTCAGCTTCTCTTTTTTGCATTTGTAAAATTGTGTTTCCAGAAGTTCTAATCTTCTATCGATTTTTAAAACTGTATGAGAATAACCTCCTACATACTCATGAACAAATTCCATAAGTTGTTTATTCTAAACTTTAGATATCCATGCCTCTTGTCATTACATTACTAATTGCATGAGTTTTTTTATTTTAACATGGATTTAGTTTGGGTGTCAGATACCTGTTTCCCTTATTGAGATGAGCTATGCAAGTGTTTTCAGATGGGCCAGGGAGACCTTTCCTCCTGCTGAAGCAGTGGGTCAAAAAAACACATAGAGTTGGCAGGCATGATTTTGCATGTTTCCTGTGCCTGCCAATTTATTTGCAAAATAGTCTCTGATGACCGAAATTCTTTTTTGGGAGCAAGTACCGGGGATTGAACACAGAGGTGCTTAACCACTAGGCCTCATCCCCAGCCCTTTTTATTTTTTTTTTAGTTTGAGACAGGGTCTTGCTAAGTTACTTAAAGCCTCGCAAAGTTGCTGAGGCTGGCTTCGAACCTGCAATACTCCTGCTTCCGCCTCTCAAGCCTCTAGGATTACAGACAGGCTGAAATTCTCTTGCAGAGGACAAGGAGAGATAGAGGACTGGTGGTTAGCTCATAAAATATATAACAATGTCTATGATGGGGGCAGAGGGGTTGAGAAGACTTCCTTCGTAGTATTTGTGGATTTCTCTGTATAAATGCTTCCATCATAGACATTTTAGACTACCAATGTGATGTGTCTGCTAGCTCACAAATTCCTGGAACTTTACCAATAAGCCAGTTCAAACTGAACGTAGCACACTACAGCCAGATTTAATTACAGATAATCTCTGGAGAAGTAGTCACCAACTGAACAATACACTCAGTTGCATGTGACTGATACCAGACCTTTTTCAGGGGTAAAAGAAAAAATGGAGGATCTCTGGCTCACTTTGAGTAAGGACAGGATGAAAGAGGTAGCATAGGTGGAGGAAAGTATCACAGATTTGGTGAGCCCAGTGTAGCCAAGTAGAGCTGGATTCAAATCCTTCTTTATTTTCTAGAAGTACCTCTTTCCTATTTGTAAAGACCCCAACACTGCCTATTCCAAGAGACATCAAGTAAATCATGAAAAATGTATGTTACAAGCTTCATGCTAATTGCTACATAGCAAGGTGATTATTTTTCCGTTATGCCCAAGCACCACCTTGAACTTCTGAAAGACCCTTGGGAGAAATGAAAATGTTTTCCTACTGTATTGACTCTGCACCTTAAGGATCAAGCTTGCTGTGCTTCCCATGATGTGAGAGCCAGTATCACTTACATGGGGTGAAGCCATTATCACTTACATGGTCTTATAGCCTGTGTCCTTCCTTGATGAAATACGGCAGATGGGGAAGTGGTCCCTTTTCCTTGCTTTGGGAAATATTATTGCAGAATGGTCCAAGAAACAGCTTCTGGTGTCAGACAGATCTGGATCAAAGACTAGCTCTACTACTTGAGCTATGACTGTGTAAATTCTGTGATGCTGTGAGATCCTCTCAAAAGCTACTTACATTTTTAAAATAATCAAATATTATTTCTTTTTAAATTTATTTTTGGCACTAGGGATTGATCCCAAAGATGCTTTACTGCTGAACTACATCCCTGGTCCTTTTTAATTTTTTTTTTTTTCATTTTAAGGCAGGGTCTCACTAAGTTGCTTAGGACCTCACTAAATTGCTGAGGCTGGCCTTGAACTTGGAATCTTCTTGTCTCAGCCTCCTGAGCCACTGGGATTATAGGCGTGTACCATTGCACCCGACTAATAGTTATTTCTTGATCTTGTTTCCTCTTATTAAGGTGGGGATCATAATTATTTTAATGGTAATAAAATAGTAATACTTACTGAGCATTTCTATGTGTCAGTGTGCCAAATGTGAATTATTTCATATAATCCTTATATTCACCTCATCAGTTAAGAACTATTATTACTCTCATTTATAGACTAGGAGATGGAGAAGAGGGCTTAAGTAACTTGCCTTAGGTCTCTTATGTCTCCAAAGGCTACAGGACTCCCTGACAAATGGTGCCTATTGCTACTAGCAATTGTTACTGGTTAGTAATTGGGAATTGCACTGGTTTATTACAAAATGTGTGGTATGTTCTTTCTCTGAAGTCTTCAGTGCAAAGAGTGCTCCTGAAAATCACCACCCCGCGCTCCCTGGTCTCTTGCAATTTTAGTATGTTATGAGTTTTATCATTGCCATGTTCACTCCAGGACACATCTTTGTCTTCATTCACGGTGGGGAGCTCCTGTGTATCCAGAAAGAACTCTGAGAATTGGCCAGCTAGTTTTTAGGAGTAACATTCCTCCAGAATCTGCTCATATTTCCTAGTGGAAGACACCAATATCTCCCACCTGGGACCACTGCCACCTCTGATTTTTCCTTGCACCCACTCCACCCCACCTGGCTACCCCATTCTCTGCAGTTCAGCCCAAGTGGCATTTGCATGGTGACTGTAATCAAATCCTGATGACCTTCACCAGAAACTCGAGTGTCACTTCAGTATTTTTTCTATTGCCCTGAGAATGGACACCAGAATCTACCTCACGTTCTCTCCTCTCTCAGCACATGTTCCTCTTCCTCCCATCTCCCTAGGCTCCAGCCACATTGGGTTGTGTTCACCTCTAAAACCTCCATGTCAGATGTCACTTGTTTAGAAAAGCCTTGCTTGAGTTCCCTAGATTAGGTTGTATCTTCGTCCTTATGTTCTGCCATATCAACATGTGCCCTTCAGAGTAAATGTCAGAGTTGTGATTGCCTGTTTATTAAAATGATTATTTTATTAATGTTATTCTTCTATAACAGCCTCCGTTGGACCATCTTGATGGGGGCAAGCATCTAATTTGCTAAAGATGGTATCATCATCTGGAGGGGTAGAGGGAGAGAGGGAGAAAAAGAATGAGGGAGAAAGAGATCAATGTATATCCAGTGGAGGTTAGAGTTACACAAATGAACCCCAAGTAGAAAAAGGGTCAATGTCTAAAGAGTAAAGACAGAGCAAGACACCTAGAACATCAGAAGGGAGGTCCCTGAGTACAGGAATAAATAAGTAAGGCTCCTTGGCAGGAGCAGTCAGGCCAGCACCTCAGTCCCCAACTCTTTTTAAGAGAACCAAGCAACTCTGTTCTCTTTTTCCTTCCACTTAGACCTACCCTTCCTTTCTTCCCTTATCTAGTAAAATTCTCTGAAGATAATAATCTTAAAACTACTGTAGCATCTGTGCTTGAGATTTTCATCAGTCATGGGCTCTTATGTGATTTAGTCAATTCTAGATGGGCCTTCCGTTAACACTTGAAGATTTTACATTCTGTTATCCACACAACACCTAGAACGAACTCATTATAAATCAGATATTTTCCTTCCCTCCAAGCCCTCTGTGGTTGTTTAGAATATTTAAGTTAATTGTCAACTATGGCCCATGAGACCCTTCATCTTGCCTGCCTTTCTGATTTCATTTCACGCTATGCTCCCTTTGTGTGCCTCTACCGCATTTGCCTTCTTTCTCAACCTTCAACACTGCCAGCAGAAGGCCACTGTATGTCCTTTGTACAGAACTAGGACCAAGGTGAGGCAAATGAGATACATACTTAAGGAGGCCAACTCTCTCAGAGTCATCAAGTGTGGGATCTTTGCATTAGTTTTTCCTACTTTCTGGAGCATCTCAGATTTTTGAAAAACAAGATTCTGTCTTGTTACTTAATTCTTCAGACATTTTCCCAGGAAATGTTTTATTTTCTTTTTTATTTTATTCTTGCTTTATTTTTTTAAAGTACATAGATATTTCAGTCATTTGTATTTTCACTTACTCTGTGGATTTATTGCTGTGTTTCCTTGTTTATTTGCTGTTTGCATCAAAATGAAGAAGTTTTGTTTGCTTTATTCATCACTGTACCATCATTAGCTAAAAGCGTGCCCAGTATTAGTAGGTGGTCAGTAAGTATCTACTGAATTAAGATATCACATAACTTAAATTGAATTCACAAAAGCATCTAGAAGCTAAGAATGAGGACTTGTCTAGCCAGGTAAAGAAAAGGAAGTATTTGCTAGTCACACAGGGAGTCCCAGCAATTTGGGAGTTCCAGCAACTTGGGAGACTGGCAGAAGGATTGCAAATTCCAGACTAGCCTAGGCAACTTAGCAATACCCTGTCTCAAAATAAAAAATAAATAGGGCTGAGGATGTAACACAGTGGAAGAGTACCTCTGGGTTCAATTTCTAGTACTACAAAAAGGATGACAAAGATAAAAATAAACACGTCTCAAAAGAAGAAATTCAAAAGGCCAACAGATGTATGAAAAAATGCTTGACTCCATTAGCTACCAGAGAAATGCAAGTGAAAACCACAATGAGATATCATCTCACCCCAGTTAGAAAGGCTGTCATCAAAGACAACAAATGCTGGTGGAGATGTGGACAAAATAGAACCCTCATGCACTGTTGGCGGGGATATAAATTAGTACAGCCACGATGGAGAACAATAAGGAGGGTCCTCAAGAAAATAAAAATAGAGCTATCCCAGTTCTGTATATATATCCCAAAAGAAATGATATCATCCTATCAGAGGATACCTGCACACCTATATCTATTTTTTCACTACTCACAATATGTAAGATATGGAATCAACCCAGATGTCCATCAACAGATGAATAGATAAAGGAAATGTCATATATATGCACCATGGCTATTATTCAACTATAAAATGAATAATATCCTATTTTTTGTTGCAAGGGTGGAACTAGAGTACATTGTATTAAGTAAAATAAGTCAGACATTGAAAAACAAATATTCCATGTTCTTTCATGGGTGGATGTCAAGAAAAGTTAATCAGAATAATAATGATTACTAGAATCTGGGAAGGTTTGGAGGAAAGGAAGGTAGTAGGAAGTTAGAAGGAACCAAAACATGGTTAGAAGTAGTAGGTTACAGTGTTCTTCAGAATAGTGAGGGGATTATAGTTCAAAATTTCCTATTTCATCTTACCCCATAAATTTACATAATTAAAATAATAATCTAAAAAGTAAAATACACATTTTTAAAGTCACCAAAATTATACCTGCTTATTATTTTAAAAATTCACATATAAGCCAGCCGCGGTGGCACACGCCTGTAATCCCAGCACTTTGGGAGGCTGAGACAGGAAAATTGAGAGTTCAAAGCCAGCCTCAGCAAAGGCGAGGTGCTAAGCAACTCAGTGAGACTCTGTCTCTACATAAAACACAAAATAGTGCTGGAGATGTGGCTCAGTGGTCAAGTATCCCTGAGTTCAATCCCCAGTACCAAAAAAAAAAAAAAAAAAAAAAATTCACATATAAGACCTCCTGCCCCCGCAAAAAAAACACTATGTATTTATTTTTAACCTAACATATTGAGGAAATGTTTTAGTAATTTGTTCAATAAACATTTCTCAAGCACCTACTGTGTGCCAGTTACTGTGCTAGATGTGAGGAATACAGTCTTAAATAATGGAGATGAAGTGTTCACCCTCATAAGCTTACATTTTGGTGGAGGAGACCATAAGCAAGTACCTAACTACACAGGGAAGATGTAGACCAATAGACTCTATAGCAAGTGTGAGCAGCAGTTGGGGCTGATTGGGAGGAAAGGTTGTTAGAGAAGAAATGTATGTCTAGGCTGAGGTTTGAAAGAGTCAGTCAAGCAAAGAAATGAGGGAAAACATTCTGGGCAAAGGGAAGTGCAAGTGCAGAGACACTGAGCCAGAAATAAAGTTAGACTATGTGAGAAACAGAGCCTGGAGCACACAGAATTCAAGAGAGGGGTGCAGGTGAAAGACGGAAGCCGAGCTGGATGAGCCACTGTGGATCGTGGCAAGCAGTTTGGATACTATTCCAGCTACAATGAAAAGCTACCAAAGGATTGAAGAAGGGGAAGATGCCATTCCTTTTATATTTAGAAGTGGTTGTTCTGGCCACTGTGGGGACAGCAGCTTATACCAAAGGCAAGCACAGAAGCAGGAAGCCAGGTCAAGGCTGCTGATCTTCTACGAGCCATTCTTGAGATATTTTGCATTTTTTCTTATATTAAGCTTCTTCCTGAAGGATCTTTGTCCAGAATCATCATGTTTGTATGGTTAAGTGCCTGTTATATAACCTGGGACCAGGTAGCCTTTAGCAACAAAGATGGAAAACAAGTTAAAATTAGGTTAAATTGATATTGCTTCAAACCATAAAACACAGCATCAAACCTTCAGATCCCCATACCATTAAAAAAATATTAACAAGACAACTACACTCAAAATAAATGTTCTTCATAACTCTTGTCTAAAGGCATAGAATTACTCCCTTAGTAAGCATTTTTCTTTTTTGTCATTCAGGTATAACTTTCAAATAGTTATAATTTATGACAATTTTGTATTCTTTTTCCATTTATTCTTTTGAATAAATGTATTTTCATATATATACATGGCCTCCAAAATAATCATTTTCTCTTATATATGAATTTTTAATGGTTTAGTCAGTTCATTGCAGAGATAAACATCTATTTTATGTACTTGGACAAATGGATGAACTTAGCTCCCATCTAGAAATCAATATTCTGTTTGTTTCTAAGTATAATAAACACTAAAAAAATCATGCATCTAATATTATACTATCTCCTTTTAAAAATAAGCATTTTAAGTCAGGCTCCACACTTGTAATCCCAGTGGCTTGGGACGCTGAAGCACAAGGATCATGAGTTCAAAGCCAGCCTCAGCAACGGTGAGGCACTAAGCAACTCAGTGAGACCCTGTCTCTAAATAAAATACAAAATAGGGCTGAGGATGTTGCTCAGTGGTCAAGTGCCCCTGAGTTCAATCCCCTGTACCGAATAATAATATTAATAATAATAAGCATTTTAGTATAGAGTGCCTTAAGTAGGATCACTATGTTGAAACACTAAAATATATTGTACCTTATGTTAGACTGAGTCCTTTTTGAAATAAACTTTTTAGGATAGAGTGCCCCAAGTAGGATAATTGTGTTATGGGAAAAGAACATTTTCTGCCCTTGATCAGTTCATTGCTATGTCATCTTTCAAACAGCTTGAAATAGTACACAGGGCCACCAAAAGTGGTCCCATATTTGCTACCAGAACCATTAGAGAAGATTGTGTTCCTAAGAAGGAACTAATAAAAACAAAAGAAACTCATTATGATTTTTTTTTTTTTTTTTTTTTTTTTTTTTTGGTACTGGGGATTGAACTCAGGGGTACTCGACCACTGAGCCACATCCCCAGCCCCATTTTGTGTTTTTATGTAGAGACAGGGTCTCACTGAGTTGCTTAGCTCCTCGCCATTGCTGAGGCTGGCTTTGAACTCGCGATTCTCCTGTCTCAGCCTCCCTAAGTGCTGGGATTACAGGCTTGAGCCACCGCGCCCAGCTTCATTATGATTTTTAAGAACACTGCTTTTGTAAGTTTTGAATGTTATGGGGGGGCTGTATAGTATTTTATGCAAAGATGAGATGAACTGATTTAAGATCAGTCTTAGACATACGTAGACAAACCCACTACCTCCACAGTAGAATTTGAGGGATACCCAGAAGGCCTCATACTCTGCAAAATATAATTCTCTCTAGTTTATCATCTTGGGGGTCTGAAAGTTTCACATGAAGGAGCTCTTTGGTTTACGCCATCCAATGCCTAATCAAGGAACAAGTTAAATAAAGAAGCTATCACAGAAGTCATTTTTGACTGCTCCATAGAGGTTAGTTATCCACTGTACTGATAATTTTAGACAGGCTATAATTCTAAAGATATGGGATGAGGTAAGGAAGCAGAATAAAGTAGCTTACTAGAATGGCGCCTGGGCACTGGTCACCTTGGTCAATTCGTTACTCTATCTGGGGTTTAGCTTTCTTATCCATAAAATCATAGCATCAGGAGTTTTTCAAATTTCTTCAAAGTAGAGCTCTTTTTTAACACAAGTATATATGTCGTTTTCATCCCCATGAAGATAACAAATAGAAGTGCAAGTGTTCTGGCTGAAGCAGGACAAGGAACCTGACCAGAACTCCACTTGTTCCCCACGACCATGGGTCCAGAAAGTGAGACTAAGTTTATTAACATCAAGCATCATCCTTTTTCATAGTCCATACGAAGGTCAATTTCATGTACAGTGATCCAATTTCGTGTTTCCCAAGGTGAGTTTCTACTAAGAGGAGCACACAAGATAGCACATGGACAAAACTGTTTCTAACATATCTTCAGTTTAAATTATGCTTATTATAATTTATATTAAGAATTAGTGTTTTAGAATTTGTAGTGGTGGCTTCAAGTTTTCTTTTGTAAAAAAAATCTGCTTACCTGTAAAAAGTGTCAATTTAAACAATACTATTAAATATACAATGCCATTTGAAGGAATTTGTGTATGAGGGAATTGCAAAAGCAGGTTACGCATAAAATCCAAGAAATATTAAATTCAGTAAAGTCTACAGAAAAGTTCACAGGATGGTTTAACCACAACTAATTTAACTACTTGTATACTTATGGATGGATATATAAATTTCTCTAGCTTTTCTTAGTGTAATAAATAATACTGCTATGAATATCTTTTTCCAGCCGGGCACGGTGGCACACACTTGTAATCTCAGTGGCTCGGGAAGCTGAAACAGGAGGATCACAAGTTCAAAGCTAGCCTCAGCAATAGTGAGGCGCTCAGCAACTCAGTCAGACTTTGCCTCTAAATAAAATACAAAATAGGTCTGGGGATGTGGCTCAGTGATTGAGTGCCCAAGTTCAATCTCCAGTACCCAAAAGAAAAAATCTTTTTTCCTACATCTTTATATATTTGGGACAGATGTTTCAATTAAATAAGTCCTATAAGGGAAGCATATTTATTTATTTTAGTCAACAGCTTTTTAATACAATAAAAGA
Organism: Xerus rutilus; assembly: GCA_028644305.1. Lineage (NCBI taxonomy): Eukaryota > Metazoa > Chordata > Mammalia > Rodentia > Sciuridae > Xerus > Xerus rutilus. The sequence goes on from CM053405.1 coordinate 125,514,066, forward strand.
AATATATGTGGTAAAATGTTCAAAGAGTATAAAAGGATATGAGGTGAAAAGAAAATCTCTGTCTCCATATCCACAGGTCCCTGGTCTTAACAGTTTCAAATAATGAAATTGATTTTATTAGTGTAGAGGCCAGAGATACTGCTAAATATCCTATAATGCATACAAGAGGCCTATCACAAAGAATTGCCTGGCCCCACATGTCAAAGGCACTGAGCTTGAGAAGCCATGGTCTATAGAAACATCTTTAGAGCAGGGCACAGTGGTGCCTGCTTGTATTCCCAGCAATTCGGGAGGGAGGATGAGGCAGAAGGATTACAAGTTCGAAGCCAGCTTCAGCAACTTTACAAACCCCTAAGCAATTTAGCGAGACCTCATCTCAAAATAAAAAAATAAAAAGGGCTGAGGACTGTGGGGATGTGGCTCAGTGGCTGAACACTCCTGGGTTCAATCCTCAGTACAAAAAAAAAAAAAGAAAACATCTCTAGAAGTGGAATTGCTGAGTCAAAGGTTATTTGCATCTATTAACTTGTTAAATATGACCAAATCAATCTCCAAAAAAGTTCTACCAATTAACTTTGCCCAGGGCCACAGTGTGAGATGCTGTGTTCTCAAAACCTCAATAACACCATTATCTTATGTTTTGATCTTTGCTAGTCTGAGAGGTTTTAAAAAACAGTAAGTATAATTTATTTGCAATTCTGTTTTCATAGGAACTTTGAGCATGTGGAAATATGTTCAAGGATCAATTACAGGGCTAGGGTTGTGGCTCAGTGGTATGGTGTTTTCCTAGCATGTGTGAGGCACTGAGTTCGATTCTCAGCACTTCATATAAAACAAAGTCCATTGACAACTAAAAAAAATTTTTTAAAAATCAATTACATTTCTTTTGCCCACTTTCTCTAAGATTGTTAGTATCTTCCTTAATAATAGGAGCTCTTGTTTTGAAAATCTTATTCCAAGTTATTTCCATTGAAAGTTTTGTCATAGGATCCACAAGCATCACTTTCTGCTCTACCCTTGATTCCACTTGCTCTTCCCTCAACCCGTGTTAATTGAGCATTGCCTTTGTATAAAGAGTTATGTCCTAAAATTCAGTGATGTCACTATTAACTACATAATTTGGCTACTGACTCTTCAGTGCTGAAAAGAAGATTTGGGAAAAAAAGTATTATTTCAAACCCATTGAACATCTCATGTTTCCTATATTGTAAAGATGGAGGGCTTTGAAAGGGGTTCACAGAGCGGGGGTGCCAGGAGACACAGTGTGCATGACATCTGAAGGATCTACTTTGTGCCTGGCACATGGCACTTGAAACTGATCTTAGTTTCCACTAAGCTCCTTTTTCTCTGCCCACTCTTGTAAGCAAATATAAACAAGTGTTCTTTTTTAATCCTAGGACCACGTTATCTTAAACATGAATTGAGCATTGAGTTTATTTCTGCACTTTTTTTTTTGCTTTGCTTGTAAATTACCACCTAAAAGCACAAAGAATTGCTTAATTAGAATCTGTTAGACCTCAAGAAGAATATGAGAGAATTGTCATAAACTTGAGCTTCCTTGGACACAGAAAAGCAGGTGGCAGGTGCTGCCTGGCTGCTGCTTTCTGTTAATGGGGTTATGAGGTTGCAAGCACAAAGAATTATATCACTTTGACCACCCAGAGTTGAATGTGTGCCCTGTTGCCATAACCACCTGTCAATGTGGTATTACAGTGTGTAATTACAGTATGTATTACATTTTTAAAAATATCTACTGCTTTAAAATCATATTTCCCCTTTTCTGCCTTTCATCTTCCTTCATGTTCATTTTTTTCTTCTCCTTTTTTAAAAATTTACTTATTTATTTTATAGTAGAATGCATTTTGACATATTATACACAAATATACACAATTTTTCATTCCTCTGACTGTATATGGTGCAGTCACTCCAGTAGTGTAATCATATATGTATATAGAGTAATAATGTCTTTCTCATTCTACCATCCCGCCTATCCCCACAGCCCCATCCCTCCCCTCACAAACCAAAGTGTCTTCATTCTTTCCTACCCTGCTCCCCCACTATGGATCAGCATTCACTTATCAGAGAAAACATTTGGCTTTTGGTTTTTGGGGATTGACTTATTTCATTTAGCATGATATTCTCTAGTTCCATCCATTTTCCTGCAAATGCCATAATTTCATTCTTCTTGAAGGGTGAGTAATATTCCATCATATGTATGTACCACATTTTCTTTATCCATTTATCTGTTGAAGGGCATCTCAGTTGGTTCCATATTTTAGCTGTTGTGAATTGAGCTGCTATCAACATTGATGTGGCTGTGTCACTGTAGTTTGCTGATTTTAAGTCCTTTGGGTATAAACTGAGGAGTGGGATAGCTGGGTCAAATGGTGGTTCCATTCCAAGTTTTCTGAGGTATCTCCATACTGCTTTCCATAGTGATTGCACTAATTTACAGTCCCACCAGCAATGTAGTTCATGTTCATTTTTAAAAACTTCAAATGTATTATTTTCACTGTAAAATTCTGCCACTTTGACATTCACAAGGAACAACCAGTATTAGCAGCTTGCAATAATTTTTCTCTTAAACTACTTTTTCTGGCTATTGAATATACTAATATCTATTTTATTTTTTTAAAAAATGAAATACTTCAGCAGCTGCTTTAAATCTGCTCTCATACATTTAATATGTATTTCTGTCCTTCCATATAGATTAACTTTATTCTTTGTTAATGGCTACAGAGTAGTCACAGGATGGATGAACCATAACTAATGGAATTATGTTTCTCTAGATTTTCTTAGTGTAAGAAATAACACTACAATGAATATTATTTTTCTTATGTATTTATACATTTTGGGCAAATATTTTCATAGGATAAGTCTTACAAGGGAAGTATATTTATTTATTTAAGTTAACTACTTTTTAGTACAATAAATGAAGTATGTATTTATGGTAAAATACTCAGAGTATAGAAATATATGAAGTGAAAAGAAAAACTCTGTCTATCACCTACTTCCAAATTCCAGGACCATTTCCACAAGTCTCTGGTGTTAATAGTTTCTTTCAAGAAAATACATTTATAATATTGATAGAGGATCCTCTGAAAACTATATAAGAATGTAGTTCTTTTTCTTTTTCCTCCTTTCCTTTTCTTTATTATTATCATTTATTTCAGTTTGTAAAATTCTCACCTTTTGTCTTTGTGTCGTCAGAGTGTTACCATTGAAAAGACAGTAGACTCTAAAGAAACAAAATTGTTTTCTCCACAACCAGCCTCATGGCAAACCACAATGTGAATACACTGAAGTGAAAAAAAACAGATGACTGGGTTAACTGCGTTAGAGGTCTTACGGAAACAAGGAAAGAAAAGAAGGCAGGTGTGGGATGGATCATAGTGTCATGGTTTTACATTGGTCAAGGGAACCTGGATGTCAGGGGTCTTAGCCCTACACCTCTCCAGGTTTCCAGGGTTATTTGGGTTAGGTCACATTGAAGGTGGGCTGGGAAGGAGAGGAACCAGCAACAGTAATTATAAATCACACTGTTTCACAAGATAGTACTTTTCCCACAGAGTCAGGAATAATCACATCTTTATTGGATGCTCCAGTCCTAGTAACCCTGAGTGGCAGCTGCGATCATCCCCACTAGTATGAAGAACTGAGAGAATGAGAATGAAGAGAACCAAGATCAGAACACCTAAACAGCTTACCTAGTGCTGCCTGTCATGGAAGGATTCAAATCTTGGCTTTTCCAAGCCCTGAATCTCAGTTTGTCTCCTGTCATTTGAGAACACCCTTTGTCGTAGACTCAGAGCACTAAGTTAGGGGAATGGGAAGGAATTTGTGGGTCAGCTCAAGGAAGTTTTGCAGAGGGGATGAAGCCAGAATCCAGGAAGACTCTTAAAACCAAATTTAGAACTGATACTCTGCATTTTGCTGTGGGTGAGGAAAACAACTCCCAATCAGTCATATATAAGTTTCACTTCACATGACATCAGTTTTAATTTCATTTGTGCCATTCTGGAATTTCAGATTGTACAATGGCTGTTTTATATCCAGAAGAGGCATTGAACAAAACATTTGAATTGCCTCACTAAAATCATCATTAGAAACATCTCCTAATCTTAGAGAAACTCTGGTATTGCTGCATGTAGTTAATTTTACTTTGTGATCTCAGGAGTCTTAAATACCCTACTCCCTTAGATGACTCACTATGAAAAATATTCTCAGCTGATGCTTAAAATTCCATCACCAAAGCTCCCTGTCAGATATTTCTGATATCTTTCCTAATATAAAGTCCTCTGAAACAAGACAAACTTTAGGTCAGTAAGTAAGTTATTTTAAATAAAGAGCATTGGGGCTGGGATTGTAGCTCAGTGGTAGAGCGCTTGCCTCGCATGCGTGAGGCCCTGGGTTCGATCCTCAGCACCACGTACAAAGCAATAAAATAAAAACATTGTGTTCATCTACAAATAAAAAAAAAAAAAAAACTTTAAAAAAAAAAAATAAAATAAATAAATAAATAAATAAAGAGCATTTGGGGCAAAGTTTTAATAGGTGAATGGGAAGGGATACAAAAAGCTAAAGAGAGCAAATGTGACAAATTGAGACAACCACGAAGCCAGCACCTTTCATGATTTTGCCCTGATTTTACAAATAATTCGCAAAATAAACAAATGACTCTGATTGTCAAAATCATCATCACCACCAGTAAAGGATTGTTCTCCCCAGTGGTGGCTCCTGTTTAGATATTTATCCAAAAGAAAATCCCCAAAGAAAATGTGAACAAAGAAAAAAAGAATAAGGTCTTATTTTATCAATAGCATTTGGAAAAAGTAAAGAAAGGAAGTAACTTTTGAGTGCCCGATTATTATTTGAATGACTTTAATTTGCTAGTAGGTTTATGTAGTTGTTTAAAATCCTCTAAATTAACCACTTATTCAGGGACTATAATTATGCAACTTTGAAAACATATGGGTTGCCTGGAGTTGTACAACTGGTAAGAAATATGGTTAGGCTTCAAACCTGAGTCTGCCTGACTTGCAAGCTCCTTGTTCTGCTTCACCAAAGCAGAAAGCTGAAGTTCTGCTGCTTTTCAGAAAAGTGGAAATGCCCCCTTTGGAGGGGGAAATCTGACCTGTAATTTGTCATCATGTGTCCGCTGGCTAGCCAAGCAGCGAAGGAGCGCTGTTTCAGAGTCAAGAGCAGTTGTTACTCCAAGGAACTGGGGAATGTGCTCCACCTTTGAAACCCCGCGGAAGCAGAGATAAAACTCTACCAGGCTTGGATAAATAGGTCATGCAGTTGATTGCTCAGCATCAGATTTGGGTAATGAGTGTTTTCTATGAAAGTTGGAGCAAGCACAAAGCCGTGAAGCTCAGTAGTTATGTGCTCTGGATCTGGAGTCATAGAATTGAGCTTGTATGCTGTCCTTTCACTAAGACAGCTGACTTCTCCCAACCTCAGTTTTCTTACCTATAAAGTGGGGGAGTGGCTGGGCAAGGTGGTACATGCCTGCAATCTCAGGTACCTGGGAGGCTGAGGCAGGAGGATCACAAGTTTGAGGCTAGCCTGGATAACATATGAGACCCTGTCTCAAAATTAAAAATATAAGGACTAGTAGTGTAGCTCAGTGATAGAGCACCCCTGATTTGAGGCTCACTTCCCAGTACTGAAAAAAAAAAAGGAATAATACTTTGTTGTGTCATGATTAAATGAGTGTTGAGTGCCTGAGTATAAACGCTCAAAAAAGCCCTCATTATTGTCTTTTATTGTTTTTCCTGCTTCTCCCTTTGAAATTCACAATCCAAATTCTATTTTATACAAAATATTACCATATAAAGAAATAGGATATAAAAGCTACTTGCACAAGCTTGCCTTTGTGCAGATTTGTACACATCAGCATCTTGGATTGTTTTGACACATGCAGATGTCCAGGCAAGGCATTAGAATGTGAGGACAGTGTAGCTTTGATCAGGGCCAAGAAAAGAAACAAGGCTAAGCTAAATCCTGTGGCTTTCACCCCAAGTGATGCAGACAGAATAACAAGTAAGAATGAAGGCAGATTTGACTTGGTCTCTCTTTCGCTGGCAGCTTTTGTGTGGTTTCCTTGGAAGGTTTTATCCTGGCATTTTTCAGAAATAGCACAGTTGTTTGGGATGATTATAGGCAATCACGTTTTCCCAGAGACCGAACTGTGTTTAGCTCGTTGACCGGCTGCTCCCCAGTGACAGAGTGCAAAACTGGTCCTGCTGTTTACCACAGATCAGATCTTGTGTGAGATCCAGGGAGAACTGGCCTCGGGGCCTCTGGAGACATCGGCCAGACAGGATGCATTGTGAGGGGGAAATCCTGGCACTCATTTGGAAATGAGTAGAAGGTTGATGGTAGACAATGAAATCCATTCCAACAAAAGAGCAAACCCGAGAGTGGTGTCACCTGATGGACTAAGTAACAAATGTCTCTTAAAATCCATGTCTGAAATCAAGCATATTAAGAAATCAAAAGAGATCATCTGAGTTGAGATGAAAAATCTCCCTTGGACATTGTGTGGCTACTGAGCACTTAACATGTGCAAGTCCAAACTGAGATGGGTTATAAAATACACAAATTTAAAAACGTAGTACTAAGAATAAATATATCTCACCAATGTTTATGTTGATCACAGTTTGAAATGATATTTTAGATATATCGGGCTAAATAACATAATTGTCAAAATGATTTTACTTGTTACTATTGCTGTTTTGAACATGTCTACTGAAAACCAGTAAATTCCATGGCTGGTTTGCATTCCTTTTTCTGTTGGACAGTGCTGCTTTAGAACTGCATGTAGAATTTTTATGCCTACTCTTAACTCCAGTTAATGTTCACCTCCACTTTATGCTCCAATTGCGAAGAGATACTTACCTAGCACTTTTCTACCCAGAGATTTTGCTTGGCTGCTCACTCGACCAAAACTATTCCCTCCTCTAGACCTGGTCACCGATGACTCCTAGGAGTGCCTTCTCTCCAGGGGCTGCCCTAATGTCAGTGAGATCTACCTGTTTTCTTTATAGCACTTGTTTGTCTTTCAGCCTTCCCAACTTATAATGGGTTACATCCTGATAAGCTCATCATAAGTTGAAAATATTTTAAGTCAAAACCGCATTTAATGCACCTAACTTACTGAACATCCTGGCTTAGCAACAAAATACACTATAGAGTACTGATTGTTTCCCTTAGAGACCTCGCAGCTGGCGATAACTGTAGCTTGTTGCCACTGCCCAGCGCTGAGACAGAGCATGGTGCCACATGTTGTTAGCCCAGGAAAAGGTTGAAATTCAATATTTGAAACACAATTTCTACTGAATGCTTTCACATCATTGTAAAGTCAAAAAAATCCTAAATCAAACCATCATAAATCAGGGACTATGTATAATGTGAGCCCCATGAGTGAGTCTGCCTTGTGCATGGCCCTTGAACTCAGAACAGCATCTTGCTCATAGCTGACACTCGATAAATATTTCCTGAATAGCTAAATGCCCTAAATCTGATTAAGATGATTTAAACTGTGTTCCAGCCTGGTTGTTCTTTTCCTAGCTAGCCATGGGCCCGCCTCTTTGCTAGGCACTGGGAGATGGCACAGATGTCCTGGTCTCTGCCCTTTGGAAAGCTCTGTACTTAGTCTTTTTCAAACACAAAAATGTCAGCCAACAGAGTTCTCACAATACTGCCATGAGCCTTTTGTTTCTTTTTATCAGAAATACTAAGGAAATAAGCCCATAGCGAATAGAAACAAGGTAACCTCAAAGCTCAGGCTCCTTGCTCACAAGAGTTGCAGATGGGTGTTGAAAAGGCAGCTAGCTGGGCTGGGATTGTGGCTCAGTGGTAGAGCGCTTGCCCCGCATGCGTGAGGCACTGGGTTCGATCCTCAGCACCACATAAAAATAAATCAATAAAGATATTGTGTCCACCTACAACTAAAAAATATTTAAAAAAAAAAAAAAGAAAAAGAAAAGGCAGCTAGCTCCTCTGTGCTCCCCTGTTTTTGAAAAATAGACCAGCCATTCCTAACAACTGTGATTATGGGCAGCACCAGCGCATGTATTTCTAGCTATGGAAGACTCTAAGAAGTCAGTTTGAGTTCAAAGGGCACATGTTTGCTGAGGGTTTTAAGACAGACTTCTTAATATATCATTATATTACAAAAACAACTTTTAAACCAATGCATGAGCAGATGCTCATTTTTATTTATGTGTGTGTGTGTGCTTGTGTGTGTATGTGCATGTGCGCACTATGTATGTACAGGGGAAAGAAAATGACATTCCAAATGGCTTCCCTGGGCTACCTCAGGGTTGTAGAAAGGCAGATAATAAGGCATTATAAATATTTTCTTCACATATATCCATGTTGGGTTTTTTTTGTATGAACATGGATAGATTCTGTTTTTCAAAAATGGCTAAAATGGTTTTTGTAAGACAATTCAAAAAGACACACCACAAAGCTTCCTTGTATTTGATGAAGTCTATTTCTCAGCTCTTGAGTTTGTTCATCTCAGTTCTGTGCCTCAACTACTAAAGCAAAGATCTGCTTCCAGCCTATCAAAAAGCAGGAAGTAAAGACTGGTTGGCCAGCACCTTGCCAGGATATTTTTTCCTGCTCAGAAGGGGATAAGCCACCTGAGAAAAATATATAGTCTGAAGTAATTAGTGAAGAAATAAGAGATAAAGTCAGAAAAATGGTTTTAAGGGTGCTCCTGATAGATTGTTCCAGTCCTGGTAGGAGCTGGAACAGAACAGCTAAAACAATGGCTCCAGTTGTTTATTTAAGGGGACACATCAAAAGCAAGGATAAGGTTTCAGCAGGTGGAGTCTTGCTTCATGGTGTCTTGCAGTCAACAAGTTGAATGGCATCTTGGCAAGCCACAACCATCTCTGGAAGTCTGTGTGGCTATGTGGATGCTGCAGGTCACCCCATGTCTGTGCTGTGTGGAACCTGACAGAGCGGAACAGGAACTCACATGCATCAGGACAGTCTCACCAGCAGGAGTGCTGCTGGGAGTTCCCAGATACCAGATTTTCCTATTCAATGGCTACCATGCTGATCTGGTACATGCACATTTCACGGGTGGCTTCCGACAGCAGTTACTTCTGGAGAATTTGATGATGTCATGGCTCTCAGTGATAACAAAGTACATCCATGTACAATGACTTTCTTCTAGTTGTTAGGATGTCCTTAGCCTCTGTATTTGGGAAGGTACCCTTTATTAAGGGCACTTGTTATAAACCAGGCAATTTGTGTATATCATCATAGTTTTATTCCTCAGTCAACCCTTAAAAGGTAGGTGGTGGTATTCTCATAAGATATAGAAACCAGGTTCTAGAATACTAGATGAATTGCTCAGGGTCACAGAGTTGGTAAGAGGCAGGGCCTAACTTTAAATCTCACCCTTCCATTGTGGTGCTCATTTTACCACCATTTGCTACCCCTGTAGAAAGGACAAGCTACAATAACATGTTTTGCAATGACATGGCTGAATTAAACTCTGTGCTCAATGGCAGCCTAATTGTAGGCACCTGAGAAAAGCTTTTGCTATCCCAAAAGCCTTTCCCTAACTAGCCTTCCTTGAAGCTTGACAGCCTACCAATAGAATCTGCCCCATTGTATAAGGAATCTCATCCCCTGGGATCCATTTTCCAAGCACAAAGACCCTCACAAATGGGCGACGTGTAGCATCATTAAAAATCACAAACACTGTAATTATCAGGGAAATACATCTAGCAAGCTTCCAAGGGAATGAGACATGGGACCTATAAGATTTGATGGAGAGGAGGAAAAGCAGGGTGGAAGGGATAGTTACAGAGAACAGAAAGGAATATTCTGCAGGGTTTTCATTGTGGGAATGTGAATAACTAAGGGATATGGAGAAGCCAGATGCAAGAAAGAAAGATGGCACTCACAGTATCCATTACCACCCAGATCAGGCCTGAGCTCAATTACTATGTGAAAAAAATTGTGGATGAGCATACAGCAGCGAATATTGGCACCTGTTTAGTTCATTTCTCATAGGTTGCACTATACTCCCCAGCTATGAGTTCTGCAAATACTGCCATTTGTACCACGACAATGGGGTGTATGAGACTGTACAGTGACCCTGTCAAGAAGACAATTCAGAAGACACATTCCCCCACAAATCTGCTCAGTACTTTTCCCAGACTGAAGGCCAGGAGGCAGCGTTAGGTTTTGTGGTTGGGAACATTCGGATTAATTTACAAAGCTAATGGAACTCATCTAGCAGTTGATTTCTAGTACTTAAATGGTATATGCTTGTTTTCTCACAGAAAAAGCGTACATTGAAGGGCTCCATTGAACTCTCCCGAATCAAATGCGTTGAGATTGTGAAAAGTGACATTAGCATCCCATGCCACTATAAGTACCCATTTCAGGTAAGTCTATCAGGCCTAAGACAAATAGTTTCTTGTTCCCTGACCAAAGTTAAAATCCTGAGTTATTGTGAGAAAAAGTGGGGAAAGGATAACTCTTTGGCCCTAGAACTTAGACCAAGCCATGAGAAAGCTGCTGGAACATTCATTCAGCAATGGCTAAGCACAAAATCTTAAAAGGTTGTTCTTCATTCCTTTTTCTCTCACGTCTTCCATACCTCAAGGAAAGTTCTAGTTACTCTGCTCCTGGAGGAAGGGTAAGCTGCTCTCAAGAGCCCTACCTAATATTCCAGTACTGCTTACTCATGATTTGGGGCAACAGAATGCAATCCTTGGTTATAAATTGCTCAAGGTTTTCAATGGGAAAAGATTCCAATTTTGCAATTAAAGAACTATCTGAAGATGGTCGTGCTATTCAACACAGTTGCCACTAGCCTTATATGGATGGTTAAATTAATTAAATGATATTAAAATTTCAGCTCTCCAGTCACATTGGCCTTATTGCACATGTTCAATAGCCACATGTGGCTAGATTATAGACTATTTCTCACTGTGGAAAGTTCTATTGGACAGAGCTGGAGGAAGATACCTATAGAGTATTATCAGTATATCTGGCTTATCACTCTTGGTATTTATGGTTCTAAAAATGTGGATATCTCCTTGCACATCCCGGGGTACCATACTTGCTTGCCAACCTCAGGGTGAATATTGCGTACTAAATGTGTCATAGAAAAGAACTATTTTTTTCCTACTAGAAAATTGACCCCTATGAGTTGGAATTTTCAAGACTGAAAGTAAAAGCATTAACATAAATTTCCCAGCTGTTAAAAATTCCAATGACAAATGAGTACATGACAAAATTGATAAAATTCAAAGATCTCTCATTTAGTTAATAGTACTAATGTCAATTTCCTGCTTTGGAAGTGTGCTACAGTTATGTAAGATGTTATCAGTGGGGAAAGGTGGGTGAAAAGCATACAGGAACTTGTACTATTTTTGGAAGTTCTTGTGAGCCTTTAAAATAAGAATTAAATAAGAGTCTTTAAAATAAAAATTTTTAAAGTTCTGGTTACATATTTGTCATCTAATAACTTATTCTTACATATGCTGAAAGGATTTCATTAAATCACTGAGAAACATGCTATCTAGTCAAGATGAGAAATTTCTCCTATTTTAATTTAGCAGTTGCTTGTGTGGCATGGACACTCAGACAAGCAGCCTAAGATGGGGAGGTTTACCCTCTGATGGCATATCCCCCAAGCATCTGTATAAAAAGGAGACCTGTTCCCTGATCACCCAGATTTACTTAACAATGAACAATGAGCCAATATGAACATGAACATGAATGACGAACATTGGAGACCTTTCCTTCAACCAGTAAGCCAGATGCATCTGCTGTCAGTCACGCATCTTTGAGCACCCTACTCACATTGGATTTTGTGTGTGTCCCCAGGTTGTGCATGACAACTACCTACTGTATGTGTTTGCTCCAGACCGTGAGAGCCGGCAGCGCTGGGTGCTGGCCCTTAAAGAAGGTAATCAGACTCGTATGCCATTGAGTCACTGAAACCTTTCATCTTACGATAGGCTTGTGTTCCACAATAGAATAGAGTGTGGTTTGAGAGTAACTGACCCTAAACATTTCTCCTTTTTAGTGTTGATGAAAGTCCCAAGTATTTGCCCCAAGACCAAGAGGCTGTAACCTTTATAGTTTAGGGTTTGGCCAAGCTAAGAACGGTTTTTACATTTTTGAACAATCTATTTTAAAGTATTAAATAAGTACCCACACACACAAAAAAAGTTTTGCTCTTGTTTAGCAAAACCTAAAATATTTACTCTGGTCCTTTAAGAAAACGTCTGCAACTCCTGCTACGGTGAGAAGTGAGGGTGTGGCCCTGGGGTTGGATGGCTTATTTAAGTTCAAAGTGTGGCTCTACCACTTACTATTCTGTCTTGGGCAAGTTCTTAGCTACTCTGGATTTTGGTTTTCCCATCTATTAAACAAGAAGAGGAAGAGTGAATAACAGTATCTGCCTCTAATACCTGATGTGAGTAAAACTCTTGAAACTAACCTGACCATGGTCAGCACCCAGTAAACACTAGCTAACTTGAAAGTCATCCAGACCATCAGAAAAGGTATTTCTTAAGCCTCACCTTCCTGGTGACATAATTAGGCAGCACAGTGTCTTAAGTCTGTGGGATGTAGCGCCAGGTCACTAAGGTGAATATCCCAGCTCCTCCAATTATCAGTGTGTGACCTTGGCCAAGTTCCTTGACCTTCATGTGTCTCTATTTCTTCAGTTATAAGTTTCAACTAAAACAGTGATGGGGTTGTGACAATTAAATGAGTTAGGGCATGTAAGGCACTTAGAACAAGACTCATCCCCCAGAAAGCACTGGATCAGTGTGACCATTATGATCTTTTAGCCTGAAGCACCCAAAGTTTCAGGAGATCAGGGTTCAAATACTAATCTGTCTCTAAGTAGCTATAAGGACTTAAGGAGAAGCAGGCCCCTTTATATCTCTGGAGCCATGATTCTTCTATCTGAAAAAGGAGAATAAACTTACAAGTCCCATTTACTTCCAAGGTTGTTGAGTCTCAAATGGTATATGAACAGGCAAGTTTCTGGTAAGCTGCAAAGTGCCTTTATTAAAAACATCATGGAACAGGTAGAACAAACACTAAAAAGTAATCAAAAGGGTTCCAGCATGTCCATTGGCCACCTTCCCTCCGTGAAGGGGTTTTGCACATAGAATGTTGAAGCTGGAAGGAGCATTAGTGATCAACTGTCTAGTTCTGTGTGTTTTATACTTATTTTTCAATAGCAAAGTTCCTTTTTTTCCTACCAGAATTTTATTTCAAAGTCACATCTAGAAGGGTTAAAAGCAAAACTGTTGTGGTTGAAGTGAGAAGGTGAACAGGTGGGAATCCTACCCTCTCAGCCTTCCCATTTCCCCTAAATCCCCTTTGTGAAGTTCACTGATCCAGTTTAATAACTTCATTGTGCAGTGGAGAAAACTGAGGCTCAGGTGAAGGTTTACCCAACCTGGGGACACTTAGCAAACTGGAAGCAGAGCCAGAGAAGAACACAGATCTGCCGAAGGCAAATCTAACACATGCTCCCACAGTAGATAGCCATTTTTCTGACTGTTCTGGATAATATTTGCTCAGGTCACACAGCAGGAAGGTTATGACCCTTGAAAGACTGATGGCCCTTGAAAGACTGCCCTGGAAATAACTCTTCTGTGGTGTCAACCCCTTTCAGAAACGAGGAACAATAATAGTTTGGTGTCCAAGTATCATCCTAATTTCTGGATGGATGGGAGATGGAGGTGCTGTTCTCAGCTAGAAAAGCTTGCAGCTGGCTGTGCCCAATATGATCCCACCAAGAATGGTAAGACTGGGAATTCCATTTTTTCTTTGTGAAAGGACAGGGATGTGAAGGATTAGATGCAAAATTCTATATTTTCATAATTTTCAGAGGAGAATCATCTGTCTTTGCCTCTACTCTGCTCATGCATCTCAAGGTTGGTGTCTATCATTGGTGTCCTGGCTACTTGAAGCATGATTCTCACACCAACAGCATCAACACCATGAGGGAGCTAGTTAGAAATTCCAGTTCTCTGGTCTCACTCCAGATTTACTGGATCAGAATATACAGTTTAACAAAACTCTAAATTTGTGTGCATAATAAAGTTTGAGAAGCAGTTCTATAACCTAGTGGTAGGAAATCTGAGGGTGTGGTCTACTTAAATCTTAAGATAGATTGACAGCCTTAAGAAGTACATAATATTTATTCATTATTTCTATACTTGCTTATATTTCTTAATTATTTATTAAAGTGGCATCACATCGCACAATGTTTAATTGCACAAATTCAACTCTATACCCTTGGAGGAGGGGAGGAAAAAAACTTCATTTTACTCCCCTTCAAACTTGCCTTTGACCTATACAATCTCAGAGGAAAGGAGTCTATGGTCTAAATGCAAAGTGAAAACAGAAGTGGTTTCTTGGTCTTTGACATCAAAGGCTCAAGTCCTGGGAACTGGACAGCAACTTGATTATATCTTATGTTATGACTTTAGTATCTTAACCTCCAATAAAGTGCAGCTTCACTCAAATAGACCTGCACGCACTTTCCACTCTTGCTCCTCATAGCTTTGTGGGATATGGGATAGACGCATGATGGTGAAGAAATGGATGCCCTTGAGCATTCACACTGGGAAGGGCTCTGCAAACCCATTGTTGAATAGGAAGGATAGTCTAAGCAAGCTGGTGCTTCCACTTTCCTCTTCTCCTAAATTCTCCTACCATGGCTACCTTTTCCCTCCTTTTCTCTTCTCTCTCTCTCTCTCTCTCTCTTTTTCTTTCTTTCTCTAACCTTAATATTTGAGACCAACAGTCCTAGGCGGATGTCATATGTGGCTGGGTTTTCCGTGGCTTCCTGAGTCACAGCCTGTCTCAGCACCACTCTAGAAACCACCACCTCTCACCTTCCCCCTCGGGAAAGAAAGTCTTTCAAGGTCATCAGTCCATTGGCCCTGGAGAATATTTACTGAGCTTCAGTGATCCTGCACATTAGCCCTGTTGCTTCTACTCATGAGTGCAGTATGTAATGAGAAAGAAACAGAATGTTCAGTGTGGGCGGAATCTACTACAATAGCGGGACCACACAACCTTGCCTTAGTAAGTGGAAGCCCTTCCCAGAACTAGAAATATGGTCTCCAAATTCCTGCCAGCACCTTCTGTGGGCCCTCACATGAGTCACCTGGCCATCAATGCCCTTGTTTCTAAAATGGTAGGAGAGGTCTTAGAGGCCTAAAATGAAATACCCATGGCCCCTTCCAACTCTGAAATTCCTTGAATCTGTATTTCCATTTTGCAATTTTCAATGTGCATTTGGCAACTATTCCTTTGCAGTGTGCACAGATGTTCCCTCTGCTGAGTGCTAGACATGTGACTGAGCTGCTAAGAGGATCTGACTGACTCACTACACTTTGGATGTGCTGTTCATGTTGAGCTCCTATCCACATGAACCTAGACCTAGCACCTCTTGACCACTTCCATGGGTGTGTTGTACAGCCACCTGCTAATGGTTTCTCCAGCTGCATCCCACAGCCATCTCTGCTTCTAAGCATCTCTTCAACCCTCAGTTAAATAACCTCACCCACCATATGTAGACAAGGTTACTATACTTTGTATGGTTGCTGAGAGGTTCTTTAGGGTTGTAAAAAGCTCTTAGCACAGCTCCTGGCATCTACTGAGTTCTCAATAAATGTTAACTATGTCTAATAGTCGTTCTTATTCGTGGAGGAATGAGTCTGAGGCTGAAATAGGGTGGTCTGAGTGAATCTGCAAAACAGCAGAAATGGCTGGGTAGAAATGGATCCTGCTACACCAACCCACAGCATCATTGGTTTCTGTACCGAAAACCAGCCCTAATCTCATTTCACACCATTGTCACACCGAGGGAGAGGAAGGGAGGAAAGAACAAGGCCACGGAAAAAGAAAAGGGCCAGTCACAGAATGTTCAGTGCTGGAAGGGGCTCAAGGCCATACAGCTTATATTGATAGAGCTAAGGTTAGACCACCAGTCTGTGGCTCCAAGTTGAGTGCTCAGTAGGAACCACACCTCTTATTGTGTGTGTTATCCTTGTCTGCTAGTTGTAAGCCCAAAGTTAATACCCCAGCTTGCCCTTGCTTAAGGAGTTGGCATAGGGCTGGGCTGCAGCCTCAATGTGTGAATCTCCTCTCCCACACCCCTTGACATGGGCTGTCCAAATGTAAGTCCACTTCATGTTGAGATGAGGCCTCACTGCCTGTCTATACAGCCCCTTCTCGTCTAATCTCTAATGATTAAAGCAATCTTTGCCCTGGGCTGAAGCCTGTGCAGTCTCTCCCCAAACCCTCACACATGCTGCTTTGCATAGACACAAAACTGTGGCCCATGGATGCCAGGCCTGACCTTTGCAGTACCACAAAGAAGAAAAGTACGAGGAGAGATAAAAGGGTGGGGAGAGGGAAAAGGAGAGAGAGCAGAGAAGTGAGGAAAGAGAGAAAAAAGAGAGGGAGATATGGAGACACAAAGAGGATCAGAGAGAGAGAGAGAGGCATACAGTGAGATGGAGAGAGAAGGGGCTGTAGTTTGGGGAAAGCAACATGTTTTGATGCCTTACGATGCCAATTCAAAGCAGATGTCATCCCACTCGAAGAGGAGCACAATGACCTCCCACCTCATCCACCCCCTCCTCAAGCCCACAGCACATCAGGAAACCAGTGAGTCACTGTCCCCTGAGTCACCAGTTCCCACTCCTAGGCTTAGCAGGTGGCACATATATTCATGGAAGTCTTGGTACCTGCAGCAAAGGGTTTAAGACTCACTCCCACCCCAGTCAGGTTTTTCCTGGGAATATAGAGAGAAAGTTAAGAATATTAATTTCTAAAAGTTTCTAGTGTTTTCTAGGAAAGGCAATTGGAAACCAGCAGTGAAAGAGATAAACAAGACAGGTTCTGCCAAGGCCAATTCTAGTTTCTGTCTCGTCATCTCCTCTGGCCCTTTTTTTCTGTTGTTTTCCTTCCTCCCTTTTTCTCTGAAAGGCCCCCAACCTCTGGTTGGGCCCATTGAGTTTCACGCTCACCTTTTTCTGTTTTTCTTATTTCAGCTTCAAAGAAGCCTCTACCTCCTACTCCTGAAGATAACAGGGTGAGTGAGAGTCCAAGCTCCAGGCACAGGTGGGCCCACAGTGCTGCAGGCCTGAGTGGCACCTGCCCATGCTTCTCAAACCCTGGGTAGAGACAGCAGACCTGGTGATTGAGCGGAACTCAACATGTTTCTTGCGCTATTTTAAGGGTCTGTCCACTTAAAGGACCACTCAGCTGCTGAAGCCCCACCTCCTTGCTTTCACTTCATAATCAGTGATATTAAACTGTGTATTTACTCTATTTCTTGACGTACAAGCACTCTGGAGATGTAAACTTGATAATACTCTATATGTCACGAAGCATTTCCATACTTTTATTATTTGTGTTAAAACTGAATATCTCTTCTACCCACCTCAGAATGTTATAGTTTTATTCTTATTTTAGACCTTGGGAAATCAAGTCCCAAGAGATGTCTTGAGGCTTTCCAAAAGACGCTTAGCAGGATGCAGTTTCTGGTGTGGTGGTTCTCAATGGTTGGTCCATAGACCAACAGTATCAGTATTGCTCAGGAACCTGATAGAAATGCAATTTCTCAGACAACACCCCAGACCTGCTGCATCCACACATCTGGGCTAGGGGCCCTGTAGTGTGCCTTTGAATAAGCCTTTGGTGATTCTAAGATACATTCAAGTTTGAGAACCACTAGTCTGTAGTGTACTGATTTACATGACTGAGATGGTACAGTACTGACTCTGGGGAAGATTGTTTGTTAAGAAGACAGGAAAAGGGGCTGGGATTGTAGCTCAGTGGTAGAGCACTTGCCTTGCATGTGTGGGGCCCTGGGTTCGATCCTCAGCACCACGTACAAAGCAATAAAATGAGGACATTGTGTCCATCAACAAGTAAAATATTAAAAAAAAAAAAAAAGAAGAAGACAGGAAAAAACAAACAAACAGGAAAGGATTGGTCCTCGTTTTCTGGTCATATTAATCCCAATACCCACATTAAAGCACTTTTTCTCTATTCAAGAACCTACCAATTCTGACTATTCACGCTTCTTCTTGAAAACTGAGCTCTGCTTTTCTCCCCCCACACCCAACATGGTGACATTTCAAAACTGGCAGCTTCCCCATAAAGGAAGCTCTAAATCCCAAAAACCTCAAGCTGGATTTTAGATCTGTCATCAGCCTACTCCTTCATAACAGGGAAAAGATGTGCTTATACTGAGCAGAAAATGAGCTCCTCCCTTAAGTTCCGCTGGCTCTCTGAAGACTGTTTTAACATTCTCCTTGCAGATGTGGTTTAGAACCCCTCTGCCCTCGCTTGCCGATGGTTCCCCCTGGCAATCCTACCCAATCCCACACCTCTCTGCCTAAGTCATCTGCCCGGCCTTATTCTCAGTATCA
Source organism: Xerus rutilus (assembly GCA_028644305.1). Lineage (NCBI taxonomy): Eukaryota > Metazoa > Chordata > Mammalia > Rodentia > Sciuridae > Xerus > Xerus rutilus. Next base: position 125,532,533 of record CM053405.1, read on the forward strand.
ATGAAAGTGAAGTCCACCGCCCCTCGGGCTCTGTCATTTCGCTTTTCAGACCTGGACGAGCGGCTTCCATACTGTTTGGAACATTGTGACCACAGGGATTTCTGAATCATTGCTCTAATTTCAATCACACATCTAAAGCTGTTTCAACATTTCTCTTACTCTGAGCTGCTTGAAGTCATTTCTCTCTTTACCTATTTGCTCTCCAGTTGGCATATAGAGAAACAATGTTTTTAAGCTGTTTTAGGCCTCATGCTGTGAGAGAAAAAGACTGTGGAGAGATCCTCCAGAGAGGAAGGATAGGTATTTTTGGTCAAAATGGAGAATCTCCATGGGCAAACAAGGTCATGTTTCCCAGTGAAGTCCAAATTCCAATTCCTCTTGGCTCCTTCATTTACAGGAGCTCAGCTCATCCTTAAGACACCTCCCAGTCAGCCCAGAAGAGCTTTCTAAGAGGCCACTCAGGATCATGTCTGCCTATGTCCCTGACTTTCTACCAAGGCACTCTACCCTTTCCACTGCCATCTGGGCTCTCTGGGAGGGTCTCTCAGCCCAAGGAAGCTCTCCCCACCTGGGGCCAGAAGAGCTCTTGGGAATCAGAGTTGTTTGAGGCCTAAAGCAGAGAAGCCAGGGACCCTCATCCGTTCCAAGCCTCACGGAACCCCGTCAGCTCCCAAGCAGCCTTTTTGAACCCAAACTCCATCATTTTCTACAAATGTCTTCCCTTGATCTTCTTACTCTAATGTAGTGGTTCCTAACCATATCAAACCCAATGTTCCCTTTTTATGACAAATATGTTATAAAGATCCTTTGTTATCCTGAAGAGACAGTCATAAATAATACAACTTATCTAAGTATCCTTTTTAAAGAATCAATAAATGCTCTAAGTGTAGTACTAAAAACAAAAAATTATAGCATATTTCTGTATATCAATATTGTGACATGACTGTACTTGAAGACAGAGAAATAACAAATTGCTTGGACCTGTAGGTAGAATCCCACTGAAATCGACAGCTCAAACCCAATTGATACAGGAACATTTTACTGGTGACCCAAATACAATGTTAACACTTGTGATGTGATTCAAAGTGGTAAACAATTCTTGGTAAAGTTCTCAATTAAATAAAATGTAAGCTCTCCTCAATGCACTGGGTAGTGGCATTCCTGGGAAATTCAATACTTTGTGTTAGATTGAGGTAAGATCTAGGCTTAAGGTCTTCTTACATATTATAATTATAAGCAGGTTTCTCACCAGATGAATATTTAACAGGACATTAAAAAGTTGTACAGGCTGTAGGGCACTGCAGAGCATTTTGTAGTCTTAGCTATAGCCCACTAAATACGTGTAGCACACCTCAACTTTGTAACATTCCTAATAGTCCCATTAGAAGGATATTTTCACTACTTGAGAAATCTGCTCTGAACTTTCTCTAGATAAGAATTAATCAGTGAGATAAATTTCATACCGTATCCCTCCTGTATTTTCTCAGGTACCCTTGAGCGCAGTTCCTCTTCCCATTAGTTCCTGAGCAAAAACCTCATGTCCATCAACTCTTATCTATGGTACACAGTACACCACTACCTCACAAGCTCCACAAATACCTGGGTTTCAGATTTCCATCTGGGCTACACTGGACTGACATACTACATCAGTAAGACAAATTTTTTTTCCTTTTATCACCATTATTTTTATACCACCAAATGCTTCAATGCACTCAGAGAACTTGTGACTTCCTGTCACTAAGTCACATTATAGCCAATAACTTAATCATTCCCAATATTTCCTCATTCCAAAATCTGCCAACCTGTGCACATTCTGAACTCTGATGATTGTTTGCTTTAGTCTTTTCTTCATGTTTTTAGTATTTCATTCTAAGAAAGGTACTGCAGGTCAGAGACATAGGCCAGAGAGTCTCAAGTGGAAGAAAGGAGACTATGTGTTAATAGTGCATGAAGACTAAGTCTTCCTAAACTGGCTGTGTTCATTTCCCAATCTGGGCCTGTATACCCATCTTACATGAAAGAATGTGTTCAATGATCTCTCAGAGGAATCCCAGCTCCAATATGATTCTATGGATTTGGGTGAACCCATAAATCAAATCCACAAAGCCTGGGCCAAGTGGCTTAGTGTCACCTGCATTTCCTTCACAGAAGCATGATGCTGTGGTAGAGAGGCTGCAGCCTATGACATGATGTAGGCAGAGAAACCAACTTGTGGAAAGCATGTGACTACTTGGAATTCACTGTGGTCAGGATTTATTTGGTAGAATTAAAAAACTAGGCACTGATGTCCTTTTAGTTCTATTCAGCATCACAATTCTAATGAATAAAGAAAGCTAACTAGAGAAAAGCAGATCATCTCTGCAGATACCGCAGAGGATGGTGGGAGCTGGTGGGCTGAGCTGGCATAGATCCAGGAGCAAGTTACAACACAGGAATTTGTTGTCTTTGCTATGTACTTTACCTTCTTCTTATGACTCTGCATGGTTTTGGTACCTCTTCCCCAGCGATCCCTGCAGGAACCTGAAGAAACTCTGGTAATTGCCTTGTATGACTACCATACCAACGACCCCCAGGAACTCGCCCTGCAGCGCAATGAAGAGTACTACCTATTGGACAGTTCAGAGATTCACTGGTGGAGAGTTCAAGACAAGAATGGGTAAGGCATCTTCATGGCTCCTGTCCCAGAATTTGAGGTACAATGGAGACAAAGAACATACCAGAATTACTGTCCTTCCTCCCTCAGTGTACCACCTCACCCATAAGAAGAGGAGAGCAGGGGCAGGAGGAAGAGGGAGGGGTGACTGGAATCTTTGCTCTTCTCAGAAGTGGCCTGGAGGTAGCCACTTTCTCTGCCTGCTCCTTGTGCACTCCCAGCCCTACACTCATCTAAAAACCCCCTGGGTTTTTCCACTGACCCCAGCAGTTTGGGAGATCGGCAACTTGTTCTGCAAAGCACTGTTGCTCTTGAATGTTGAAGTGAGGCTGAAGGTACATGTCATTTTGAAGTGCTGATTTTCAGTGGAAAGAAAAGCTGTGTAGAGTTGGTGCGGATGTGTAGTTAAATTAGGAAGCATCAGAAAGAAGATTTTGAACATTTAGTTGTGACTGCTGTTATTGAACTATTTATCCAAATAATGTGTGCAGAAAATAAAGTTGGATGAATAGTGATTGCTCACCATAGGACTATTGAATGAAAAATGTCTCATAGCCCTTCACTAATCTCAAATATCAAATTACTATTATTAGCCTTCAGAATGCTCTGGGATGTGTTGACCTAGTTATTAGTGTTTACTTTAAATGCATGAGATTCACACTGCTTTATATGGTTTTTTCCCCTTTTAATATATCAGAGGTATTTAGCCATCCCTGGAATATTCCCCAGAATATGACTTGAATTATTGCATAAGTCCAACACATGAATGTATCCTAATTTAGCAAATTCCTCTGGTAGACATTTGGGTTATTTTCAGCATTTTGCAAATAACAACATTGTGTTAAGATTTTTTTTTTTTTTTTAAATTTTTGGCACCAGGAGAGATTGAACCCAAGGGCACTTAATCATGGAGTCACGTCCCCAGCCCTTTTTATTTTTTATTTTGAGACAGGGACTCACTAAGTTACCTAGGGCCTTGCTAGGTTGCTGAGGCCAACTTCAAACTTGTGATCCTTCTGTCTCAGCCTCCCTAGCCACTGGGATTACAGGTGTGTTCCACCACACCTGGCTTGTGTTAACATTCTTACATGTTCATATTAGGGATTTAAATGTTTCAGGTATGAAGTTATTATTAATTTAAAAGTATGAAAAAGAACATTCCAGCATTGCAACATCTGGGTAGTCTATGCTAACATTTTATTAAAAAACAACAACAACAAAAACCAGAGGAGTTTTGGAACTAAAAGGAAAAAAAAGGGGGATGTAGTTCAGTGGCAGAGTGCTTACCTAGCATGTTCTAGGCCCTGGGTTTGATCCCCAGCACTGCAAACAAATAAAGAGACAAATAAATAAATAATAAACTAAATATAGAAAGAAATGTACATGAAAAATAAGCTATCCTCTATTTGCCCCCCATCAATTTCAAACCTAATCACTATTAATACTTTCTTGTGTGTGTTGGACAAACAAGTTACACAGATACAAAATTCATCCTTTGTCCATTTGCCTTAAGATGATTCTTTCTGTCCTTTGCCTTTCTTTTAAACTTTCATGATGTATCTTGGACATCTTTTCATATCTACCTCTTTGCAAATCTACCTCTTTTTAACACAGTCATGTAGTGTTAGAATGTATGATTAAATTATAATAATTTGGGCTGAGGTTGTGACTCAGTGGTAGAGCACTTGCCCACATGTGTGAGGCACTGAGTTCAGTTCTTAGCACCACATATAAATAAATGAATAAAATAAAGGTCCATCCATCAACAACTAAGAATATTTTAAAAATTATAATAATTTTATAATGGACACTCAGTTTCCAGGTTATTTCTTTTCTTTGTTATTTCAAACAAGGCTACAATAAAGATTTTGCTTTGTTCATGTATGTTAGCATCTTGGCAAGCTTTTGAATATAAGTATGTATGTGTGTGTGTATAAATACACACATATCACACTTCTAATATTTCTGAGTCAGAGTATGTGATATCTTAATTTTGATAGATAATTTCCTGAAAAAGCTTGCCAAATTCACACTCTTCCAACAGGATTATGGAAATCTCAACACTTTAAACTTTCAAAAAATAAAAATAAAAACCGGGTAAGGAAGGAAGAAAAGCCAATCTGATGGGTAAAAATAGAGGGACATGAATGCATTTAAGATTAAGGCGTGACTTTACATTCACAAAAATTTACATTCTCCAGATGTCCTCCCTTTAGGCATCCTTATCAATCCTACTGTAGGGAAAGCTGGAGGCAGAAGGAGGTAGGCAAGATATGATCACATTGACAACTGTGGTTTGAAAGGCAGGTAGTTTAAGAACAGATCCCAAAGCCTCTCATCTGGAGCTGCCCTTTCTAGCTGACTCATGGCTGGTGCCTTCACATTCTTTTTGCCAGTTTTGAGGGGGCTCATATCAGAAGCAGATAAACTGCCTAGAACTACAAACAAATGAACTTACTCAGAAATTCATCAGTTCAATCGACGGACATTATATTTAGCATGTCTAATGTGTCAGGAAATTTTTTTTTCTGGGTCTTCTTCCCCAAATGACCATTTACCCTTCACTCAGTGGCCTGTGGGAAGTCTCAGCTCTGCACTTGAAGAGCATTAAGAAGGACTTCCTATATAGTGTGGCACAGTGGGAAGTACACAAGATGGAAGAGAGAGGATTTTGACTTCATTATCAGCTGCTCTTGTCATGTGTGATTATAATCAAGTCACATTCTGTGAATTCATTTCCTTATCTGCAAAATGCAGACGATAATAGTAGCTTTTCTGTCTCACAGTGCTGAGAAAATCAGTGAGATTATGGAAGCAAAAGAGCTTTGTAAATTCTATATATCTACATAAAAGTGATAAGAATGAATATCATTTGGGTATATAACTCACTTTTGGTTGGCTATTAGAACACATTTCTTCTTTTCAACAACAAATATATTATAAACATATGATGTGGCAAAACATAGGGAAAATTCTGGAAAGCAGCATGTAGATTACTCAAAAAACTAGGAATGGAACCACCATTTGACCCAGTTATCCCATTCCTCAGCATACATCCAGAGAATTTTAAATCATCATACAATAGTGAGGCAGCCACATCAATTTTTATAGCAGCACAATTCACAATAGCTATGTTATGGAGCCAACCTAGGTGCCCTTCAATAGATGAATGGATGAGGAAATTGCAGCATATATACACAATGTAATACTACTCAGCCATAAAGAAGAATGACTTTATGACATTTGCCAGTAAATGAATGAATCTGGAAACTGTTGTGCTAAGTGAAATAAACCAATCCCAAAAAAAACCCAAGGTCAAATGTTTTCAGTGATATGTGAAAGCTAAACCATAATGGGTCATCAGAGGAAGAGAAGTTCAGCAGACTAGACAAAGGGAAGAGAGGGGCGATAGGAATAGGAAAGACAATAGAATGAATCTGACATAATTTTCCTATGTACTTATATGAAAATACCTAAGTGAATCTCACCATTATATACATCCACAACAATCAGGTTCTAATTAGAATGCAATATATTCCATGCTTGTGTAATTTTGTCAAAATGTATCCTGCTGTCATGTACAGTTAAAAAGAACCGATAAAATAAGGGGGCAGGGGGGACAGAGGAATGACAAATTTCAGAACAAGATGAGTTTCATTGTTTGGCACTGTGTTAAGGATGTTCCTAAGGCCAGATGTCAATTCTCCAAAGAAAGTGTACCACAGTTAATTAGCCATCTCTCCTGTGGAGTAAGATGTAGGATAATCATCCTGTGTTTGGCATCTCTATTCCTGTTTTCATCACTCTTCAAAATAACTTTGGAATATAGCTTACACATTCCCCATGAGACATAATCACTAGATTGAAAATTGGCCTTATATGTAAAAATTAAAACTTTATGGAGCAAAAAGAAAGAAAATATCAGATATCTTTTTATACATTGGCAGAGTGTGGGAGGATGTTATGTATAATCTAGTTCAGAATCCTCATTTTACAAGAATCAGAAACCAGAGAATGATAGGGGCTCTATTCTCACCTTCTGGTATTAAATGAAATCATGGATATGAAAGTACTTTGAAAACCACAGAGCACTCCACAGATGTAAAAAAATATATATTATTAACTTTTATTATGTTTTTATTAATCTGTACATATTGCTGCTCAAAAGTGACTCCCTACCCCCAAATCCAGCCTGGCCTTATTCTATTTTCTCATGTGTATGTATCTGAAGAAGCTCAATTAGGGAGGCCTTGAACTTAAAAGCTTGTGATACAATTGGAAGTAACTTTTAGAACCTGTGGTTGGAAAGTTATTTTTTAAATTTTTAATTATGTTAGTTTCCTGACTATAAAATGATAGCACTAAAGTGGAATAACTGCTGATATTACACACACAAAAATGCTTTATTATAGAAAATAGACACCAAACATTAAACTTTTTTTCCAGCAGAGGAAATTTCGCAATGAAGAAAGCAGCGAGTAATGCTTTTAAAGTAAAATAGCCATTTGTTATTTATTATATTTTATATTTTAGTGGTGAAATCTATTGCTTTTAACAATTAACAAGTAATTGTTACTTTTACATTTATTTGGAAACTAAAATATCACAATACAAATTTATGTGAAACTTTAACCTATAAAATGAAAATATAAAAGTTCTGTATTGGTCTAAACACTAATTTCCTTTTTAATAGGCATGAAGGATATGTACCAAGCAGTTATCTGGTGGAAAAATCTCCTAATAACTTGGAAACCTATGAGTAAGATATTTTATTTGTTTTTGAAAATATGGTACTAAGGAATCCTCCTTAGGGTAAGAGCAAATTACTGATTGATGGTTCTTTTCTTGGCCTACTGTCTTCTTTCCATTCTCTGACTTGCTGGACAATAAAGGTCCACCCCAAAAAGGAAAGGATAGTAATCCGCGTGCTGCCCTCTCCTTTTGTCAAATGGGTGATTCTCAGGTGCCTGAGAAGACGGTGGTAAAAATAAAAGTTTCTATTGAGAATTCTAGGAATATTGGTCTTACTTGAAAAGGAAAAAAAAACATATTTTCAACACTAGATCAGATATGAATTGATATAAAATATGGTTTGATGCAATGCTTCTAATGCCAGGATAACAAGTAGTTATTAAATATCTGCTCAGGTTGTGCAAAGTGTTTATTGCTAAACTATCATTTAGAAGAGTTCACATAGATGTAATTTTAATAGAACTGCTAAGTGTTTAACAAAATTTGATTGTAGTATGCAAGGTACTCACCATGTACATATGTGCCCTAGCTCAGGGGCTAAAGGGTCCAGAAGCCACAACATCGCAATAGCAACGTGTACACCTAGCACTCAGGTCTTGGCTCCTAAATAACATTCCCCAGTGAAAAGAACCAGAACTTCTTGGAGAAATGGCTTCATAATTCCAGGGTTGAGGCAGGGAAAGAACAAAATGAACTGGTACCATAATGATAAATTGGCATACTGATTATACTTTGGTTTGGTTTGGAGACATGACCTTGAACAAATTACTCTTGTACCCATTATCCTTAGGGGATATGTTCCATGACACTGGAACCATGGGTAGTACTGAACTCATGATAAATTTTTCCCTCTATGACCAGGCCTATGATAAAGTTTACTTTATAAATTAGATACATTAAAAGGTTGCCAATAGTCTGCTAATTAAGTAGAATGATTATAACAAAATACCATGATAAAATTGCTATAATAACTACTCTTTTTTTTAGTCATCAATGGACATTTATTTAATTTATTTATTTAAATGTGGTGCTAAGAATTGAACCTAGTGCCTCTCACATGCTAGGCAAGCACTCTACCACAAGCACTCAGTCCTAGCCTTAATAGCTACTCTTGTGCTTTGGAGCCATTAGTAAGTAAAATAAAGTTTACTTGAACATAAACACTTAAGATACTGTAGCAGTCTATCTGATAACCAAGACAGCTAGTCATTTAGTAGTGGGTAGTATATACAGTGTAGATACTCTGGGCAAAGGGAAAATTCACTTCCTGGGTGAGATTGAATGGTAAAGTATGAGATTTCATCATACTACTCAGAAAAGCACACAATTTAAAACTTAGCAATGCCTTTCTTATCTGGTGACAAGTGTTCTGGGGATTTGTAGAACCAGCAACCACAGGAAAGAGGGATGAGAAGAGATAAAGCATAGTATGCAGGAACAGATACTGGGTTTGAGTCCATGTTCTGTCACGAATTGCAGTATTTCTGGAATTTTCCATTTAATCTTTTTGCACTGTGGTTGACCATGGGTAACTGAAATCACAGATGGGGAGAGTACAAATGAGGTACTACTGTACCTCACCCTGTTGGAGTTCAGATCTCTTCTCTGCAAAATGAAGGGTCAGACAAGATGAAGGAGGCAAATTGTGACACTCTTGCTTGATGTTCCCTCCCTATGCAGTGAATTCAAGTAGACCTTACTCTTTGATAATGGCTCTATTCCCCCTGTGCCCAGACTGGCTTCAAACATTTCAGTGAGCAGCTCTAGGCAGCCACTTCTAATTCCTTGCAGCTTGCAAGTGGAATAAGCATACTGGCAGCTTTCAGATAATCTCTGAAAGTCCATGGGGGTATAAAGTCCATCTCACCATGTTTATAAGGCTCAAATGAATCTACTAATTCCCTTATCCATGGCTACTCTCGTAGCCAAGCAAGCTTAGTATGTGGCATTCCTTCCCCACCTAGAATTTCTCTTCTCTGGATTAATTGCCAAATGAAGGTCATTTTACCTCTTACCTAATAAGTGGCTGGGAAGGTCAGGATGAGACTCAAATATTATAATAACATTCAAAAATTTCTTCCCTAAAAATTAGACCTATTCTTCACCACTTTAAAGAGGAAAATATGGCAGTTGTTTTAGAAGGATATTTGCTAAATTCTCAAATTGGTATTAGCTTTTTATAACTACCCTAACACCCTCCTACTCCTACCACCCACTGACTTATGAAATGGAGAGAAAGATGAATGTTTTCTAAAATTTTATTATGGAAAATTTACAACACTTACCAAAGTAGAGAGAATAATATAATGAATACTCTGAAATCCAGTTTCAGCAATGATCAATATTTTACCAATCCTGTTTTATTTGTTCCTTGCCAAGTAAACATTTACTACTTGGAAAGGGATCATGACTTTGCCTGAGTTTGAAAACACTAGTTAGAAACAAAAAATGTACATGTGATTTTCTAGCATTATCTTTTATAAATAAATAATGAATACATTTTAAATGTTATTGACACAACACTTCTGCTTCATTCAGGTGGTATAACAAGAGCATCAGCAGAGACAAAGCTGAAAAACTTCTTTTGGACACAGTAAGTCTCCTTCATCTGTTGACTTAAAATAAAATAAATTGCACTGTTTTTCCACCCATGCAGTGGTTGACACCAAAGCAGTGGGCTGACATGTCAGATTAGCAATGCCTTTCATATCTGCTGACAAATGTTCTGGGGATTTGCAGAACTAGCAACCACAGGAAAGAGGGATGAGAAGAGATAAAGCGTAGTATGGAGGAACAGATACTGGGTTTGGGTCCATGCTCTGTCACCAATTTAGTGTGTGACTCTGGGGACATCCATCTTCCTTCTGTGTCAGTACAAGGTGAGCAGTGTACTAAGTCAGGGCTGCCAGTTACCCAGTACTCATGCTGCCCTTCTGCCCCTGGCCCTGTGGACACTGTTGATCACAGCACCTGGCTTTGGGGCTCAAGGGTAAACAAGAGAAGTTCTGAAGTCTAAGGTAAACAAGTAAACTGCAGGAATTGGGAAGAATTTTGTGGAGAAAAAGGAATTTAGCTGAGTCCTTATAAAATTTGGTTTCTCTTTGGTTCTATGTCAATTCGGCATTTAATTATTTCCTGTGGTTCCCAATAGAAAACCTGTTAGAATTGCTAAGAAATGTTTTTTTTTTTTAAGAAAACAGGTTCCCAGGTCCCATTCCAGATCTGCAGAATCAGAATCTCCAAAGTTAGGTCCTGGGAATCTGTATGTTATTTCAAGCCAAACTCATAATGCTTATGTATCTGCTCAGCACCTGGACCACCCACTGACCTGTGTTATTGAAGAACATAGTAAAACCTGCCTAATCAGAACTAATTAAGAGGAGTACACAATTAATTAAAAGCCTAGGGTATGCCATGTTTAAACAAGGGCAGTTTTATTATTTTCAACCACACATTGGTTAATGAAGTCTATGGAGCACTTTAAACAGCTCACATCAATGATTAGCTAAAGATGATTTCTATTTTATAGCAGTACTTTTGAGGCACTTAATCCATTTTTCTTGCTCAGGTAGTTGAAAAATTCCTCCATACTAATATTTTGAACTCCTTTGCCAAATTCTCTTCTCCTCCTTTGATAAATTTGAGGATAAATTGTAGTGAGTCCCTGTCAGATTTAGTCCAGATTCTGGATAACTAAAACTGAATGAAAATTTTATGCTATATTTTTCATTTATTCTCTGCTGTTTGAAACAATAGCTGTATCGTTTTATAGATATACTTAAAATCTTCTTATCTAACAATTTAGGACTCTTAAGATATGGATTGTTGTATTTCACTTTTTATTAGCTAAAGCTTATTGTGCATAGCCCTATACATTTTCTACACTAAATTACAGACCCTTTATCATATCCTTTCTGCACCTCGGTACCCCAAAGTTCATCTTGCACAAAGTAGCTACTCAATAAATATTTGTTGGATGCATAAATGAATACATCAAATGCTTAGTAAATGTTTTTAAGTTAACACCTGTACTTAAGGAGAACCTGGCTGATCATGAGCATCACTGGGGAAATTTTTAAAAAACCCAAACTCCTGGAATCCAGGCCTAACTAGTTAGATCCTGTAGAGGTGGTACCCAGGTGATTCTGGGACTTAAACACATTTAGGAACCACTGAAAGCATCTCCTAAGTGTCCTGTCGTTTCTTCAAATGTTGCTTCCTCCAAGAAGTCTCTCAGGCCTTCCTTGTCCCTATGCATAGGTTGTGGTTTCTCTCACCTTCTAGCCTCATGGCTCACTGTTTTTCCTTCTCCAGTGGCTCTGTTCTCATTCTGCCTTAGAGCTCAGCAGTTTCTCTTCTGTCTCAACAGATCTAGGAGAGAATGAGTTCCTTGCCAGTAAGTATGCCATAACTTACTTAGTATACTTTGCAGAGATCTCATACATTGAGTGTCCTCAACTTCAGGCAGGAACTCTATCTAAGGCCTCGGTTCATCATATTTGTATGATTCTGAGATGCATCAAAGATACAATATTGACTCAATAACAGACCTGTTTCAATAGAAGAAATTAAAGCTAGGTACATGTCAGAGACACTCTTCAAGTATAATGCAGTGACAAGGCCATGAATCATCAGTCCATTTTTTGACAATTTCTTGTCATTGTGTTGACCTTTTTTGCTATAAGGTCCCCTTTGAATTGCACAGAATAAGAGAAAAATACTCCTAAACACAGCCAGCATGTCTCAGATAAAGACAGACAATGGAATTCAAGCTTCCAGCAGAGGATGCACCATAGCAAGTAATTATAATGGCCAATAAGAAACCTAGTAGGCCTGATTCTGGGATCCTATTGCAGGAATACAATTATATTCTATGTAGTTAATTCTTCTGGAAGCCTTGCAAAACCATTTTATAGATGAGTAAACTGATTCTTATACATTTAATCAGGAAAGATCTGGAATTCACAATATTATAGACTGTTAGAATTCCCCTTAAAGAGCATCTGCCCTATCTGGGCATGGTGGCGCACGCCTGTAGTCCCAGTGGCTCGGGAGGCCGAGACAGGAGGATTGCAAGTTTAAAGCCAGCCTCAGCAATGGCGAGGCACTAAGCAACTCAGTGAAACTCTGTCTCTAAATAAAATACAAAATAGAGCTCAGGATGTGGCTCAGTGGTCGAGTGCCCCTGAGTTCAATCCCCAGTACCCAAAAAGTAAAAAGTATCTGGGCTGTTTTCTTTATATAAAATGCAGGTGAAGTGACACCGAGTTCAGTGGCATATTCTGGATTCATTCTCTCTCTCTCTCTCTCTCTCTCTCTCTCTCTCTCTCTCTCCACACACACACACACACACACTGAGTTGATAAGAGAATATGCAAGCTACTTTCCATTCTCCCATAACACCAGGGTCACATAAATATTTCACCTCCCTGGAATATTTTTCTACTTTGATCTCTTCTTATTTTTCTAGATAAAGTAGTAGAAAGTAAACTGAGACCTTGTATGTTACAAGGGAGTGAGAACCCCCCTCTGGCAGCATTGCACAAGCCAATGCCCCCTTGCAAAGCAGAAATACAAGTGATCTAATGTTCTTGACGGTTGTAACCACCTCTGAGCTCCCTGCAAAAAGTACATGGTAAAGCACATGCTGGAGGCCTCACATTCCTTGCAGTTATTGGCTGCTTCAGCCCCAAACCAGAGTCCTTGTCACCATTGCTGACATCCCACAGCAGCTATTGGGGAAGAAGAGCATGTTTCAAAGAAGCTGAACCTTCCATGCTTAGCAGAGCTGACTGAAAACATGACCTCTCCTTTTTCCAGTGCCTATGGAACATTTCTTCTTGTTAACAGCTGAGCTTTGCTGTAATTACAAATTTTTCTCAGAAAAACATTGGCTTCTTTGAAAGAATAATGACAATAACAACAACAACAAAAACAAGAAATCATTCTTAATTAGATGAGAGAGATGTTCAAAACCGCTCTTCACAGACAGTTGAGAAATGTCTGATTTCTTTAGTCTATGTGTCTCCCCCTTTAGAACAAGTTATAAGTCAGATGCAATCTGCCTCTGCTCGGGTTTGCTTTTTTCTGTCTTGAGTTTAACTTATTGCATTATAATAAGTCAAGAGCAAAAGCTATTTATTTGCAAAAGGGGAAAAACTGAAGACAAGCCACAGCTACCTGCAAGAGATGGGTAATACCTCAAAACTAGGTGGTAATACCTCAAAACTAGATGGAGCAAAAGAATTTACTATTCACAGCAGTCAATGCCTATCAACTGATGAATGGATAAACAAATGTGGTATATCCATACAATCGAGTATTATTTAGTCACAAGAAGTACTACTATTGCCTGCTACCACTCAGATGTATCCTAAAAACAACATGCTAAGTGAAAGAAGCCACAAAAGATCACATATTATATGATTCTGTTTATATAAAATGTCTTTAATAGACAAATCAATAGTCAGAATGCATACTTTGTGGAAGGCATGCAAATGGGACCAAGACTCCTTTTGGAATGATAGATTATGGTGATGGTTGCACAACTCTGCAAATTTACTAAATACCATTGAATTATACACTTAAAATGGCATGTATTTGTGGCATGCATCTTGTGGCATGTAATTTATGCCTCAGAAGGTATTTTTAAAACAAATGAGCTAAGCTGAGGGTTTTGATGTCCCATAGATCACCACTACTTCAGAAACTAAACAAAACTATTGACCTCAAAGGGATAAAAATCTAATTTTTGAAAAATCAATTTTTACACATATGATTTAAAAGCGTAAGTTAAAAGTGTCTTTAATATTCCATTGGATGAACAATTTACATTCCTGTGGGAGATTAAAAAAATAAGAATTTGGTTAAGTTTCTTCTTACCATGCCCAGAGCCAGCACGTAGCACATCATAGAGAATAGTTCCACAAAGGAGGCCGACCATGCAAGCTGGATGACATTGGTGTTTCCCAAAGGTTTATAGCTCACTCTCTTGAATTAAAAAAGAAAAAGTCTGTTAAATACAAAATAATTAAAATAAACTCGATGTGTGAGAAAGACGAAATACTAGATTATCTTAGGAAAAGAAAGATAATAACTTTCTTATTTTCCTCAGTTCTTCCCCTGCTTTCAGGCAGCAGTGAGGGCAGCCCAAGCTCACTGCCTTGAAAGAAGAAGGCTACAAATGCAAAGCAGAGATCAAGTCTGAGCTTTCCATTCCAAAACAGTCCTGAGATCGCAGCAGAGTAGTTTGGGGATTTCAGAAGTCTGACTTTTGAGTACTCAAACCCAGAGTCCATATGCGAATCTATACATTTGGCAAGAATATACAATGATGCAAGGGCCAGTTGTCCCCCACCCCCATCTCTGCCTGACTGCAGGGTTCCAGCCAAGTTACATAAGCAGGGTATGACTCTGTACAAGGATGAGGATGAACTTTGTAATGATCAGCACCATTTCGGGAGAAGGGATTGCTGGTGTGGCTGGTATAAAGAGGGGATGCTTGTTCAGTGAGGTCAGTAGGCATCAAACCCGATCTTCCATAAAATTACATGGCAAGCTTTTAAAAAGTTCAGGTGGCAAGGTCGGCATGCTTGAGGTCTGGGTGCATAGGTGTGGGCAGGGAGCGTGCTCAGCTATGTTCTTTCGTTGTTCCTCTGTGCTTTAGATTCTTTGGATGATTGTGATAATAAACAAAGTTTGGGACACATGGTTTAGGGATCTGGATTAGACCAGCGGTTCTCAGGTAGGGGTGGTTTCATCTTCCAGGGAACATTTGACAATGTCTGGCATGCAGAAGGTAGAAGCTGGGGATGCTGCTAAATATCCCATAACATATAGGATGCCTTCCTACAGCAGAGTTACTGGCTCCAGATGTCACTAGGGTTGAAAGTGGGACATCCTTGGGGTACATCATCTTTAAAGGTCCTTTCTAACCCCAAGACTCTAGTATTCAAACCATTTAGTGACCTTCTGCATGTACCTGGGAGTTTGAGGGTGTTTGTACATGCACATACAAAACCCCACCGTGGGACTGGAGGATGGAGAGGTTTGTGTTGGTTTGTATTATGTCTCCTTTTCTGTGTACTGCACATGTGTGCCCTCCACACAAGGCCTCTAACCTTCTCTCACAACCCTCAACATGTCTAAGTTAATCCTAATAGGCTTTGCAAATGTTAACCAACACAGAGTTACAGCTAGGTAGGAGCAGAATGTTAGGCATGAAGTACTTAAATTGAAATTCAGACTTTAAAATCCCCACCAGCAATGAACATTCAGACTTTAAAAGCCCAACCAGCAATGAATATACTGGCATATCCATTTGCTTGGGCTTAATTTCAGTAGTGCTCACAAAATTGTCAGAGTGGTGAAAGGCATATTCCCAGGACACTCCCTTCTCCGCACTTCACTCACAAAGCTGGAAGTTTAAAGTCCTTTCTCCTTCTGCCCTGCAACAAAATCAGCACTCTGGAAGGGGTCTGAGAAATATATTCCCATTAAGGGACTCATGAAGGAATGAGGAAGTGGCACCTAATATCCATTGCATGGAGGCATTATGGAGCAGTAGAATCGGCTGATGCACCAAAATTTAAATCTTAACTCTTTAGCCAGATGGTGGCACATACCTATAATCCCAGCAGCTTGGGAGGCTGAGGCAGGAGGATTGCAAGTTCAAAGCCAGCCTCAGCAATTTAATGAGGCCCTAAGCAACTTAGCGAGACTTGTCTCAAAACATTAAAGAAAAAAAAAAAAAAAGGGCTTAGAATGTGTCTCAGGGGTTAAGCTCAGTGGGTTCAATTCCTGATACCAAAAATAAATAAATAAATAAATGGATAGATAAATAAATAAATAACCAACTATATTACTTACTAGTTGTGGGTCATGGGAAAGCCACCTCAGCTTTCTGGCACTTGGTGTCCTCCTTGGGACTAGAAGATAATAATGTCTAGACTGCAGTGTTGTGGTGAGGTTGGAAAACATCTGCAAAGAGTCTGGTAGGTGATGAGTCCTCAGAGGGCAGAGCCCCCTTCTGTTTCATTAATGGCTAATGTCAGTCCTGGAGTAGTCCCTGACCTGTGAAGGATCAAGAAATAGTAGCCATTGTTACTGAAAGTCTGCTCTATTCTGAATAGTTCTTCCTCCTTCCATAATCAAGAAAGTGGAGCTGCGTAAATGAGCCTGGCTTCCAGAGATCACTAACCTTTCCTTTAACAATTCTAGGGCAAAGAAGGAGCCTTCATGGTCCGAGATTCCAGGACTCCGGGAACATACACCCTATCTGTTTTCACCAAGGCCATTGTGAGGTACAGTGCTATCTCTGCTCAGCAGAGTGGGGAGAGACGCATGGGTGTCGGGTAACCTAGAGCAAAATCGCAGGTAGAGGCCACTAGAAATGGTGCGGCTTCCCCTGTTCCCTCTGAGAGAACCAAGGCCAGAAAAGCCAAGAACATAACTGAAGAGAGTTAGAAAAGGACAGATCTGAGGCTGGAGCCCTGGTGCTCCCCTGGTTAGCGCTGCCTTTAGCAGAGCTCTAAAGAAATGAAATATTTGCATTTGATGAGTATATTATTTAATACACAGAGTAACAGAAAAGATTATTTCCAACCCAAAGCAAAAGTATGTGAATTCCAGTTCTGGCTCTGCTAATAAAACCCTCCACCATTTATTGAGGCCTTACTATGTGCCAGGAACTTTACAGACCATTCCAATCCTGAGAAGCCCTGAAGGCAGGCATTGTCAAGCTCACTTCACACAGAAGAAACCAAGGCTTGAAGAGCACCTACACCAGCAGGGCTGACGGGGCAGGCCCCCTTCATGCTCTAGCCAAGCTGACTGCGAGACCCTCACTGCTTATCTAGCCCCCCCAGTTTCCTTTGTAATATGATATCTAAGAGCCTGTCTAGATCTCAGATCCTCTTCTAGTTAGACGATTGTTAATCAGTTTGTCAATAATCAGAAAAATGCAGTATTAAGAGAAAAATAATCTTCAAAGTGTCCTAGGGATGTTTATTGGAAGTCAGAAGGACATGAGCAAGAGAGGGAGCAAAGACAAGGTTTAGACAGACAACAAGGAGGAAGAGCACCACCCTGGGAGGAGAAAGAACACAAGGAACATCACAGAATATCTCTGCCATTACTGGGGAACAGTGAGGAGAGGGGCCTGAAACTCCATAAGGAATGCTGGACAAGGAATGAGAGGTAAAGTACATGCTGAGGTTCATTGATTCACTAGGAAGGCCCACACACATGCTGCTGGACAACATTTATTAAGATTTTACATAGCAAAGGGATAGAAGGCAAAGTCAGCCAAGGCAGAGGCACACAGGGCCAAGTCGAGAGGACACCAAACATAGCTTCCAAGATCATCTCCTGGTGGGGTCACACAGGACATTCTTCATTCCTCCAGCAAGGAGTTGCTGCAATGTGGTGAAGTACTGGCCACCAGAGGCGTCAGGAGACACTCAGCAGCCAGGCCGTTTATTGGAGGCAATTTAAGTAGGCACCCTGTGCCCAGTATATACCCAAATTCCACACTTCCAGAAGGAGAGCTTACATTCTGCATAAGCCACACTGTTGGTACACATTTTAGTCACAGCCAGCCAGCCTCAGCAGTTAGAGTATGAGTCAATCCCCAAACACCAGCCAAGGGCTAACTGTGCAAGCAGGACTTTCTAAGGATGGTCAGACCTGCTCTGTGAACTCTTCTGCTCAAAGTCAAATAAAAGTGAAAGGGCCAGAGAGGCTTCACAACAGACAATGCTGACAGTCAGCTAATGGCTCGGAGCAGGGAAGGCACATGTGCAGCGCCTATAGCACTAGTCCCCCATTTTAAAGCTGTGGAAGAAACATAACCAGTCCATCCGTCCCTGTTGCCAGCTAGACCCAGGTGAAGCCCTGGAGTACTTAGCGCCACACTGAGGGTACCAGGACCAACTGGTAGAGACCATACATTAGTTGAAACACTGTATTTGCCATCCTTGTGAGAAGTCAGGAAACAAAGATAAGAAAACTGGATGCCAGTAGACACTTGGTGTCTCAACATTGCTTCTGTGTTTCATTTGTTTAAAGTGAGAACAACCCCTGTATAAAGCATTATCACATCAAAGAAACAAATGACAACCCCAAGCGGTACTATGTGGCTGAGAAGTTCGTGTTTGATTCCATCCCTCTCCTTATCAACTATCACCAACACAATGGAGGAGGTAAGCACTAGAGGGCAGAGCCAGAGGGGGACCTGACTGAGAAGCAAGAGAGCACTGCTGGGTTCCTTCATGCCAGATGAGCTGCCATAAATCATAACTGAATACACAGTTAGAAAGGGGTGCTGGGTATTTGATTATCTCACATGTTTCATTAGCAAACTTTACTATGGAAATCATGAATTTCACCCCTGCCCCCCTGTGCTTGTGAGTCTTCTTGGGATGTACTATCAGCAACTGGACTTTGGGGTTTATTTTCTAAAATAAAAGTAGCTCTTGCATCAGATTTTTTCTGTTGTGGTTTAACTTACAAAGTTGCTAGAACAAAGTTCTAACCATTGCTTTTGGCTTTCCTATCAACACAGGCCTGGTCACTCGACTTCGGTATCCAGTTTGTTCCTGGAGGCAGAAAGCTCCTGTCACAGCAGGGCTGAGATATGGTGAGCAGTACCATCAGGAATGTTGGGCCTTTGAGCTACAGCTCAAAAGGTCTGGGGCAAATTCGAAGTGGACTTCCCATGAGCCTAACTGTACCCCATACTTCAAATGACTATTCAAACAGCTGTATTGTGTGGAGACGGCAGCACTAATGAACATTTGAACATTCACAGTGTGTGTCGGAGGAGCGATGTATGACAGCACATTTATCTAGACCAGATCAATGTCCTTTGGTTTTAGTGAGTCCATCAATGAAGTGTTTATTGAGCATCTACTTTGTACAGAGCACTCTACTAAATGCTATCTATTTGTAAAAATATTAGATGACAATGCCTTACCACTGTATTTCCACCTATTTTCTACAACTTTCCTATTATCTAGCTTGTTGGATATTTTGCAAGAGGTGCGATCTGGCTGCATGAAGTATTAAAAGTGTTTTAGAACTGAGAGTATAGCTCAGTGATAGACAGCACACTTAAGGCTCTGGAGTTGATCCCAGCACCAAAAACAAACAAACAAAATTTTTTTAAAAAATATTTTTAGTTGTAGATGGACACAACACCTTTTATTTATTTATTTTTTTATGTGGTGCTGAGGATTGAACCCAGTGCCCCACACTCACTAAGCAAGTGTTCTACCACTGAGCCACAACCCCAGCACCCACAAACAACTTTATACCTTCAGCAGGGTATGCATCTCTAATGTAGCTGACCCTGAAACTATCCCCTCCTGTCCTCTGTAACTGCTTTATCCACCTGGGATTATCTGCCTAAACCCTGAAGGCTTCTGAACGTGTATCTCTTGGCCCAAATTATGTGTTACTTGAGGAAGAAGTTGGTCTAATCTTCATTTTATATCTCCTAGATTGGTGGTTCTCAAACTTCAATGTGCATTAAAATCTTCTGGAACACTTATTCAAAATGTTGACTTCCTAGACCCTCTGCAACACTTACCAAAACATGCTCCCTGAGAGTGGGGGCCTGCCAGGGGTTTGCATTTTAAGAAGTGTTAGGTGACTTTGACACGGGAGCTCAGGGGAGACTTTGAGAAACTCTGCCAGGGACTCTTCATTCCTAACCAGCAGCATGTCTGGCACACAGTAGATACTCCATACTATTTGCTGTTGAGCCTCTGCCTCCAAGAGGTGGAGATATGGCTATTTCTGGTATGAGAAAAAGCATTGATACAGGATAATGCATCTCTATTCTCCTTATGAAAACAATGTTATTCTCATAACTGTAGAATCCTAAAGTGTCCATACTGGTTGGGACCTCAGAGATTGTCTGGTCAGCCCACTCATTATGTTGGTGGGAAAACTGAGGCTCCAATTCTTTTGTTTGTTTATTGAACATTTATTGAGAGCCTGCCTTGTGCCAAACACAGTGCCACCTTGTGCCTCTGTAGAAGACCCTTCTGAATCCCCTTTTTCACTGCCCTTCTGGCTAAAGCCTAGTAGTGTGCTGTGTACATAGCGATGCTTTTGATGGGTGACTGGATTAATGAGTGGTAAATTCAAATGAAATTTGCTCCATGTGAAAAACATTTTAGTAAGTGGTTGGGACTTTGCAATGATCCTTTTATATATTTTCTTTTATATCTTGATTATTGTCATTCTTCTTTCCATGTTACCGCCTCATATGTATTTTTAGTGGTTTTAAATGAATATTCTGTGTTACTATTTGGGGGAAAGATAATTAGCTATAATAGTTCTAATAGGATTTATACCATGTGCCATCTTTGAGTTATATTAAACATAGGTTAAAATTATAGTTGGAGCTATGATGTTTTCTGGTAGCCTTATTCCTTATTATTTGCCCTAAAAATCAATCAATTTCTGCCCTCCACCCCCCACACACTTCCAGGGAAATATGTGATCCATCCCTCAGAGCTCACTTTTGTTCAGGAGATTGGCAGCGGACAGTTTGGGTTGGTGCATCTTGGCTACTGGCTCAATAAAGACAAGGTGGCTATCAAAACCATTCAGGAAGGGGCGATGTCAGAAGAGGACTTCATAGAGGAGGCTGAAGTCATGATGTGAGTGGTAAAACAAATATATGGGGAGGGTGCCCTGTGCCGTGTTCTTTAAAACCCCTCTAACACCACAGCATACCACATCCCTTCTCAAACTCGGGCAATGGCTTCCTATTGTACAACAAATAAAATGATCCTCCTCACATGGTCTCTGAGGCTTGCCATGGTCTGACCCTGCCCATCTCCCAGTCTTGTCTCCTACCCATCTCCCCTCTGGTCCATGACATGCCAGTCACACTGGCCTCTGTTCATTTCCATAGATACCCACTGACTCCATACCATCCTTCAGGTCTTGGCTCCAATGACACGTTTCTGTTTGGGGGAGGGTGTGGATTCTGTTTGCAAAAACCAAGAGTGGGACAAGGTGGCAATTCAGCCACAAAATGTTTGACACTTTTAGGAGACTGAATTTTGGCAATCTTACCCCATGCCTTTTGTCCTCAGGAAACTCTCTCACCCCAAACTGGTCCAGCTCTATGGAGTGTGCCTGGAGCAGGCCCCCATCTGCCTCGTGTTTGAGTTCATGGAGCATGGCTGTCTGTCCGACTACCTGCGCAGCCAGAGGGGCCTCTTCGCAGCAGGAACCCTGCTTGGCATGTGCCTGGACGTGTGTGAAGGCATGGCTTACCTGGAAAAGGCATCTGTCATCCACAGAGATTTGGTATGAGCATGCATGGTCAACAACAGCAGGTGCAGGGTGAAGGACACACCTCAGTGAAATGTAGGCCAGCAAGACTGAGAATGTATTAATAAATGTCAGGTTGCAGATCACCTCCCTTCCTCCCTTAGCTTCTTCCTTCCTCCACTCACTGGTCCTGTAGGACAGTGTTTCATGAGGACAGATATGGGCTCTAATCCCAGCCTTCCTATAGTTTAATGCTCTCTGAGTTTATTTTGCATGCTTCCAAAGTAGAGGTAATGGCCACTCCTTAGTCTCCGTGCCTCAGTTTCTTTCTGATAAAATGAGAGAAATGGACAAGCACAGTTTTTTCTTAAAGTGTTATCTCTGGATCTACCAGAGTAACATTAGAATAACCCTAGGCCACCCTCAGAATCTGTGGTGGTTGGGGCTTAGGAATATTCATGTGTTTCCCCATGTCATTGGAAAAGAACTTTCAAATTTGAGACTCACTGGAGTCTTCTATCTCCAAGGGCTCTTCCAGTACAGACTTCTGTTTCTCCCTATTAAGGAATAACTTTAAGATGATCAACAACCTCAAAATATTCTTCTACTAATCACATGGGAGACAGTTTCTTCATATCATCCCTGGTGTCAACATCTTCTTTCACATCGGCTTCACATCAGTTTGTGTTGGAGCCTGTCTTTGGTTAGACAACATCATGGATTTCTTAGAATCCAGGAATGAAGATAAGCCTGCTTATCCTGGTAAAGGTTCAACTTTCTGGCAAACTTCCAGCAGGTGCTTGTGAAGCTTAATTAACATTTGAGCTCCTCCATGCCCTTATACAACATCACATGGAAAGGCAAAGACTGATAATGGGAGACTCCTGGATTATGCCCAGCCACCAATAGTTTTCCTTTCTCTTTTCTTTGCCCATCTCCTCTCCAGGCTGCCCGAAATTGTTTGGTGGGAGAAAACCAAGTCATCAAAGTGTCTGACTTCGGGATGACAAGGTAACACAGGGATATGGTACCTGCAGAGGGTCAGCAGTGGGACTGAAGCCCCTGAACATTCTGATCTCTCCATTCTGTGCTCTTCCCAGGTTTGTCCTTGATGATCAATACACCAGTTCCACAGGCACCAAATTCCCAGTGAAGTGGGCATCCCCAGAAGTGTTTTCTTTCAGTCGCTATAGCAGCAAGTCAGATGTGTGGTCATTTGGTAAGTGTCATGCAGGCCCCACCCCCATGTGATCTGGAACTGTGGGGGACCAGCTATTTCCTTAGTCAGATGTGGACAACTCTACCTTCCCTGATCCCTGTATGTCGAGGGCATCCCACTGAAGTCCTATGTAAGAACAGCCCAGAAATATATGAAAGAGCCCTTATTATTGTATTTGTTCCTAGAGGTCTTTGAAATGGCAGAAAGATAAAAATAAAAGTGAAAAATAAAATTCTGGTAGCAGCTACTATGAGGTCAAAAGCCAGAAGAGTCAAGAGATTAGAATATAAGTTTCTTGAAGGCAGGGTCCATGTTTTGTCCAACATTATACTCCCACACTTAACCTCAATAAGTATTTTATTCATTCAACAATAATTTATTGAGCATCTACTGTTTACCAGGTGCTAATCTTGGTGCAGAGGCTACAATAGTGCATAAGATAGAAGTTTCTTTGGGGAGCCAAATTTTAGGGAGGAGAGGAGACATAACAATCACATAAAGAAGCTAATAGATATAAGATTTAGTAAAATAGGGGTTAATAAGTACTGTGAATAAAATAAACAGTAATGAGATAGATCTGCATTAGCTAGTGTGCTCTGCAGAAGGGCTCTGTGAGGGCTGACTCTTGAGCAAAAGTTGCATGATGAAAGAAAACTGTCACAATTTCAAAAGCCAAGGAGCAGTGTCTCTGACAGAAGCCCAGCGAGTGCAAAAGCTCAATATATCCCCAAAACAAAGGGTACTGATTTCTTAGGAGAAAAGAACACAATGAAGTTGCAGGTCACAGTAAGGAATTTAAATTTCTAAAAAGTGTAAATGGGCATGAGTGAATAAATGAAGCCAGTGTGGTGGGAAATGCTAAATGTTCTTCCTGAATTTGTCATGTCAACCTAAGTCAAGGTTTGTGTATACTAATGATATGCACAAAAATATACCAGATTATCTCTTCCATTTGGATTACAGTAAGGATTATCCTTTGGATAGGAACGGTTCAGAGTGGTCTTGCCTTTCTATACCAAGGGTTTGCTAAGAATTTACTAATCGTAGACACAAGGGCGATCCTGGTTAATTATCTTAGGAAAGAACCAGCTTTAAAATCTTTAGCATTATAGAACGTCTGCTTCTCAGCACTAAGTAGTTTTTAATTATTAGTCCTTTTGATTTCTGCATTAAAACAAGTCACTATTCAGCAGTTTGAGCTGCTACTTTTTTAGCAGTTTGAAGTTATACAATGCACTTGGAAGAAGTTGTCCTGACATCATTCTTGGACGACTCTTCTCTGCCCAGAGCATATAACTAGGAAGGTCAGGGCTAATGTGTGTCCATTTCTCTACAGGTGACAGAGCTGGTCACATTGTGCCAAGCTGGGGCTGCACAAAGAGATGTTTGAAGCAGTGACCACACTGGCACCTTCACCTTCTGACTCTGAATGGGGCTTATTCATCCACAGGGTGTCACCTGGGAATTTTCTGCTACATTTTCTAATTAGAGGGTTAGGCTGGAATGCTTTCCTCCTTGAGATGCGTTATCTGAAGAGCGTCCAGAAATGAGATTGATGGTTGGGTACAGAGTATAAATGGTTCAGTGAAGGAAAGTGTGAGAAAACTGGGATGGCAAGCCTGAACAGCAGAGACCTGGGCGGGCTGAGTTTCCTGCCTGCCCTCACCCACTGCACTTTGTCATTAAATACACTTTTTGCCCTAATTAGCCATGCTATTTTGAGCAAGTTAAATAACCTCTTTGAGCTTCACTCAGCTTCCTCATCTACACATTAGAAGGTTTGTCTTAAGCAGTAGTCTCCAAGTCCTGCCTTAGCAGCAGCACTATACTTTCAAGAGAAATCCTGGCATCCTAGGATGCTGAACAGTCTTCTTTATGGTAAAGCTCAGAATCTCCAACGCCTCAGGCAACTCTGAGGAGCCCCTGAAATTCTCTGAGCCAGGGGATCTGGGCTGGATCCCAGTGATCTGCTATTTTAACAAGCTTCTGAGATGATTCTTATTCAGGTGTTTGGGGGCTCACACTCTGAGAATTTCTGCCTTAAGGTTCTGGACCACATCTTGAAAAACACTGGGTTAGGTGATGTATACGCTCCCTCTGGCTCTGATGATCTATGGATATATTAGTACAAGATAAAGCCCTCGCTGGGAGTGGCCATTCTACAGATGGCAGAAGGGCAGACGAGATTAAATCAGAGTCAGAGATGGACAAACTGAGCATGGTTTCTCCTGGTTTATGTAGGATAGAGGTTGAGTATCCTTATCTAAAGTACTTGGGGCCGAAAGTGTTTCAAATTTCAGATTTTGGAATGTTTGCATATACATAATAAGATTTCTTGAAGATGAGACCCAAATCTAACCACAAATTTATTCATTTCATATGCATTTTATATACCTAGCCTGAAGGTAATTTTATACTATATATATTTGTGTGTGGGGGGGGGTGTGTGTGTGGTACTGGAGATTGAATCTAGGGGCACTTTGCCACTGAGCTACACCCCCATTTTTATTTTTTAAATTTGAGACAAGGTGTTGCTAAATTGCTAAGGTTGGCCTTGAACTTGTAATCTTCCTGCTGCAGTCTTGAGATGCTGGGATTGTGGATCTGTGTTATTGCACCCAGCTATCAGCTATATCTTTTAATGACTTGTACATGAAACAAAGTTTTATGGTATGGAATTTCCCACTTATGGTTTCATGTCAGTACTCAACAATTTTGATTTTGGTGCATTTGGATTTTTGGTGTAAGGATGCTGGACCTGCCTTATTTAAAAAATTTTATTGAGTTCACCTTTTGAAGTCTGAATTTCTGATTTGTTTTTGAAGATCAGAAAAAGTGACAATCCTGAGCTCTTGTTTCCATGTAGTATACTTTGGCTGGAATCAAACCATAGCTGTCCTGTTTTGATAGAACTTTTTTTTTTTTTTACACAATATCTTTATTTATTTTTTTATTTTTTTTATGTGGTGCTGAGGATCGAACCCAGTGCCTCACACATGCGAGGCAAGTGCTCTACCACTGAGCCACAATCCCAGCCCTTGATAGAACTTTTTAAAAAATTTTTTTAGTTGTAGATGGACACAGATATCTTTATTTTATTTATTTATTTTTATGTGGTGCTGAGGATCAAACCCAGTGCCTTCCGCATGCAAGGCAAGCACTCTACCACTGGGCTACAATCCCAAACCGATAGAACTTTTGATTTCCAGTTTTCCGGTCCTCACCAGTCCCCATGGTATCACATCTCTTCCACTCCCTTTGTTTGTGTCATATGTAGACATTTGGATTTTCATCCCCTGCAACTTTCAGTTGTAGCTTTTGAGTTAGAAATAATAAAGAGCTGAGTTTTTGCCTTTAGGAAGATTGAAAAATTTCAGTTCTTTAAAAATAGGACTATTGTTTGAAGTCATGCCTTGTGGGTCTGCTCAACGAGTTGGGGTCCCAAGAGATGAGAAAAGAAGGTCCTCGGGGGAAGGAAAAAGTGGGGTCTCACGGGACAAGGTTTTGGGGTGATGGTCCACAGAGTCACTCCACCCAGACTCAGGGGTAGGTAAATTGTTCTGCCAGAGCTAGACGCAGAAACACCATTTATTCCAGAAAGTACAGAAGCTTATATACAGTCCTGGACCAATTATGACCCAAAGTTACAAACAATGAGGCACCACTCTCAGGCAGTGCTGTTCATCAGCATAGAATGGGGAAAGAGGGAGGGGAAGGGTTGAGGGTCCGAGAGTGCTCCTACACAGGACAATAAATACATCAATAAACAACTGAGAGGCCTAATAAGCCTCAGGTAGGCTTGCTTTGCACTTCTGGGGGTCTCGAGAGAGTTAAATGTCAATGTCAAGGGCCTGATTTCTTTTTTTTTGTTTGTTTGCTGCTTGTGGACTTCCTTCTTAGCTTTGTTTGCTCCTTGTTGCTTGTAGGTGTGCTGATGTGGGAAGTCTTCAGCGAAGGTAGAATCCCATATGAAAATAGAAGCAACTCAGAGGTAGTGGAAGACATCAGTACTGGATTTCGGTTATACAAGCCCCGACTGGCCTCCTCTCACATCTACCAGATCATGAATCATTGCTGGAAAGAGGTGAGTAGATGAAGAAGTTTCCCCCTTTAGTGTATGATAATACACTATGCCAGGGCCTACCCTGTTCCCTGAAGGATGATGCCTTCTTAGAAGGATGAGGCAGGGGATGGGGTTGGAGCTTAGTGGTAGAGCGCTTGCCTTGCATGTGTGAGGCACTGGGTTTGATCCTCAGCACCACATAAAATAAAATAAATAAAGGTAGTTGTGTCCATCTACAACTAAAAAAATATTGAAAAAAAAAAAGAAGGATGAGGCAGCAGAGTGACTAACAGATTAGCAGGAAGGTAACTTTGAAGATCTTTGTACTTTTTAAATTATTATTTTTATTGTACATATTTTGAGGCATAGTTGACAATTTGATACATGTATACAATGTGTAATGATCAAATCAGGGTAGTTACCATTTCTTCCTTACACTTTTTAAAAATAATTCTTGATTAACTCAGTAATTGTACAGGTTTAATGGATACAGTGTGATATTTCAACATATTAATACAGTGTGTGCAGATCAAATCAGGGTGATTAATATTCCCATCTCCTTATCATTACTTTATGTTTAGATCTTTAAGCTCTTCTCTTCTAATTTTTATAAGGTATATAATAGGTTATAGTGAACTATACAGTCAGCCTATATATCCACAGTCATGTGTGCTGTGAAACACACATATTCTTTTTATCTAACATATATTTTGGTACTTGTTATCCAGTCTCCCCCATTCTCCTCTCACCTTTCCCAGCCTCTAGTAATCTCTGTTCTACTTTCAGATTGACCTTTTAACTTTCTACAAATGTGAGAGAACATGCATTTGTCTTTGGTGTCTGACATTTCACTTAACATAATGTCCTCCAGTTCCATCCATGTTGCTACAAATGACAGAATTTTGTGCTTCATTATTCCTTACACAGTATTCCATTGTGTATACATAGCACATTTTGTTTATCCATTCAATCACCAATAGACATCTAGGGCTACTGTGAATGGTGCTACAATAAACATTTCAGTGCAGGTATCTCTGATATGCTGAGAAGTGGGTCTCGTGGTAGCTCTATTTTTAGTGTTTTGAGGAACCTCCATACTGTTTTCCATAACCATATTAATTCACATTAATACCAACAGTGTATGTATTCATTTTTTTACATCCTCACCAGTATTGGTTATTTTCTATCAATCAACTGGATAGATTCCCCATCCCTAACAAAGTTAACAACAACCTTAAATGTTATTCAATTTATACATAGTACCACAAGTCATTAGTATATTTTCAAAGAGGATGAAGTGGGGCTACTCACTCTCCTCAACTTTTTGAGCAGAAAAAAATCTTTATAAAACCATGAAAAGAACAAGGTTAGTTCTATAAATAGGAGAATAGAAGTTCACTTTTACTATGAAAATATTAAAAGAGTTTAATTAAAGTTCTTATTATTTATTCAGCAATTCCGAATTTGGAGTCATTTCATATCCTCCCAGATGGCTCACTTACCCCATCCTTAGTTCATGGGCTTTGTCTTGAGCCACATCAATGTGAATCTTAGTTGTATTTTGGTGAGTTACAAAATTATAAATTTCGGCTAAAGCAGAAAATAGCTGAAGTGGAGAGTCAATAAAAACTCAGATTATTGAAGGACAAAAAAGTAGAATGTGACCATATATACATATATGGAACACTTAGATTTTGTCACAGCTTTGCTATTTCTTTACCATTAATTTGGACAATTCTCTCTGAACCTCGTTTTTCTTATAAGATCATTAAATAATGCTTGATCTGCAACTTATTAGAGCTGTTTATAACCAAAAACAAAGAAACAAACAATAATTACATAAAAAAGGGCACAAATATTCTTTTCTCCATAAGGATAAATGCTATAATAATATTAATAGCTGATCTTCATTTAGCATTTATTTTTTTCTCTTTTAACATTTTTAATTTTTAAATTAATGGATCTTTTTGTTAGAAATTTTAAATTTACAGAAAAATTGAGCAATGAGTGCAGAGAGCTCCTATATACTCTTCTTGCTCTCTAGTTATTAACATTTTGCCTGAGTGTGGTACACTTGCAACAAGTAGTGAACCTCTGTCAACATATCATTATTACCTAGAGTCCGTAATTTACATTAAGGTCACTTTTGGTGCTGTAGAGTTGAAGGATTTTGAAAAATGCATAATGCCATGTAGCCACCATTAAAGTATCATACATAATAGTTTCACCACCCTGAAAATCATCTGTGCTTCTCTATTCATCCTTCTCTCATCCCAAACCACTGGCAACTACCAATCTTTTTACCATCTCCATACTTTTGCCTTTTCCAGAAGGTCATATACTTGGCATTATAAAGTATGTAGCCTTTTCAATATGACTTTTTTCACTAGCAATATGCATTTAATGTTGATCCATGTCTTTTCTTGGTTTGGTATGTCATTTCTTTTTATTACAGAATAATATTCCATTGTATGGACATACCATGATTTCTTTGTACATTTACCTACCGAAGGAAATCTTGTTTGCTTTCAGTTTTCAGCAATTATGAATAAAGCTGCTATAAACATTTACATGTAGATGGATCCATTTATGTGGATCTATTTATGGACATAAATTTTCAACTCAGTTGGGTAAATGCCTAGTAGTGTGACTACTGGGTCATATGGTAAGACTATGTTTAGCTTTGTAAGAAACTGCCAGACTGTCTTCCAAACTAGCTGTACCACTTTGCATTCCCACCAGCAATGAGAGTTTCTGGTTTTCCTTATCCTTACCCATTGGCATTAGTTGTGCTAGATTTCAGCCATTCTTACAGATGTATAGTGGTAAGTCATTGCTGCTTTAAGTTGCATTCCCGAATGACATGTGGTGTTGAACATCTTTTTGTATGCTTATTTGCCATCTGTGTGTCTTCTTGGTGAAATGTCTGTCCAGATCTTTTGCCCATTTTCAATCAGGTTGTTTTCATATTGTTGAGTTTTAAGAGTTATTTTTATATTTTGGGTGAAAGTCCTTTATCAAATACGTGTTTTACAAATATTTCCTCTCAACCTGTAGTTTGTTTTTTTCATTTTCTGCATCTTTTAAAATATTAGTGCATTATAGCTAACATAATATCTGTGTATCTTTTACAGAGCAAAAGTCATTAATTTCAACAAAATTCAATATAAAGTTTTATTTCAGGAATTATGCTTTTGATGTTGTTTCTAAAATCTCATCACAAAACCTGAAGTTTCACAGATTTTCTCATTATCTCACAGAAGTTTTTATAGTTGTACATTTTACATTTGGGTCTGTTATGCATTTTGAGTCAATTTTTGTGAAAGGGGTGAGGTCTGTTACTAGAATATTTTTATGAGGATGTCCAGCATTATTTGTTCCTTTGTCAAAGATCAGTTTATTACATTAAGGATATATAGATATATATATAGAAAGAGAGAGAGAGAGAGAGAGAAATATAACCTCTCCAGTTTGTCCCATTGGTCTATTTGCACATTCTTTCACCAGTACCATCCTGGCATGATTATTGTAGTTTTAGAGTAAGTCCTGAAGTCAAGTAGGGTCAGATAGAGTAGCGTCTCCAACTTTGTTCTTTGTCATTGTTGTTTTGTCTGTATGAGTCTTTTGCCCATCCACATAAACTTTAGAGTCTGTTGGTACCCAGAAAATTACTTACTGAGATTTTTAAATATTTTTTGAGTTGTGTTGAATCAAGTTAGAAAGAATTGATATCTTAACACCCTAGTCTTCCTCTCCATGAGCATAAAATTTGTCTCCATTTAGTTAGATCTTCTTTGATTTATTTATTAGAATGTAACATTTTTCATCATATATATCTTATACATATTGTGTGATTTATACCTAAATAATCCTTTTTGGTGAGATTTAGCTTTAATTTTATGTATGATTTATTATATTCTCAAAACAACTTTTTGAGGTAGATTTAATTATTATCTCCTTTTACAGATGACAAAACTGAAATTCAAAGAGCTTTAGGAACCTGCCCAATGTCACCCAGTTAATGAGTGGTAAAGTTGAGATTTAAAGCTAGGTCATCTGATTTCAGAATACCTGCTATTAATAGGGAGAGAATAATGCTACCGATACAATATATACGAAATCATGTTTAAAAATTAGCACAGGATACTGTTATTGAATTCTACTGGTTTGCTTTGGATTTATCCAGACACATAAGTAGAAGGAACTCACATCACAGACTTCTTTTTCTTTCTCTTCAGAGACCAGAAGACCGGCCACCCTTCTCCAGACTGTTTAGTCAACTGGCTGAAATCGCAGAATCAGGACTTTAGTAGAGATTCACTGCCAGGCCATGAGCTGCAGCTGACTGAAGGCAGAATGTCCTCCTTCCACACAGCATTATAAACTGCCACCAGCTCAGGACTCCCCAGAGGGCTTGGCCTATACCACTGGCCCCTGTGACAAATGCAGCCTCCTAACAGAGGCTAGCAGCCAGGCCACAGGCAGGGGGTCGGCCACCAAGCTGAGAGCGGGCCAGCACAGCAGCAATGTCACTGTGCCCTCTTGGGCATCTTGTCACCTGAATGCACAGACCTCAATCTGACAGCTTTCAGGGAGCACTTCTTGCACTTCTTAACAATAGGGAGAGAAGGTGTAGGAGTTCAGATTCTTAATTTTAATATTAAGTGTGGATCTAAGTTCAAGGGACTTTCATTTGACCCAACAACACAATATACCAGTATATGGGGGCCAAGGGGAATAAGAAACATGACTCTTTTTCTAAGAAAACCAGTGAGTTGGTTAAGTCCAGGAAGCATGCTCTGTTGTGACGCTGTCAGCCACAGTTTCCTGCAGTAGATGAACTGGAGAAGCCGCTCACATCAGAGGCCGGATGTCCTGAGAAGCAGCTTTATGAAGTTTCACAGAGCACACCGCCTCCTCGCTCCCTGAAGGAGCTTGGATGATTTGGGATGAACCCTTCAGATCCCATGATTGGACCATGGGGTATCTGATGTCTTATCAGGAATAAGAGGACATCTGATAAGTCCAAAAACAAACAAAAAGGCATCACCATGCCAATGCTCCAATTTTGTATTAAGTCATGCAGGTTGCTGTGCCTCCTCTTCTACGCAGAGTGCTCAGGAAAAGATAATTTCTGAATCTTGATCATTCCAGCCACTGGGAATCTGCCCCCTCTCTGAATAGTACTGTCTGCATCAACAGGAGGCAGCATTGTGTTGGCCAGTGTGGTCTTGCAGAGAAATTGAAGCCCTGGGGTTTAACAGTTCTAAGGTTGAGACTTCGAGTCTCCCAAAATTCTAGGAGAGGAATAAGAACTTCATTCTTGGTCAAACTATTTATATGGAAACTGAGTCAAGCACTGTGGTGCTTCCAAGATGCACAAGAATGTCCAACTGTTGACTGAGCACTTGCATGGCAAAGTAGATATACACTGAGATACAAGCCCTTCCTGGGGAATCTGATGCACCTTGAGTTCACATCAACTTAGTAAGATAACATTATTTTCCCCATTTTACACATAATGGAACTGAGTCTTTGAAAAACCAGGAAATTTGCCCAAGGTGACAGAATTGGGAAGTATAGAGCTGAAATGCTGGCCAAAGTCTGGTTCCATTGCAGAATCTTTGTTCCTATTCAACACTGCCTCCTACTGAGAGTGAAAGGGGTTGCAAAGGAGATCAATAAAACAGGGGAAGCCCATAGACTGCCCATAAAGAAATCAATACAGCACCAATGAGGAATGCTGCTTATGCAGAGACCACTCGGTAGACCATGTGGCACTCCAACTTGGAATAGGATCTTCACTCTCTTCACCTTCATCTTCATCTTGCTCATAGTGACTTTGGAGTTATTCAGTTAATTAACCTTTTAATTTTCCCTGCCTACCCAAGTCACATTGCATGAAGCCATTTATAGATGAGCTTCAAAGCAGATCCTGCTGCAGAAGGATAAATACTTTCCTTAATTATCAGTTCAACTTTGAGCTGCAGTCTTCTTGGACACTGTGTGGGGAGGGATATTCCCTGATATAAGACAAACTTGGTTTTTCTACAATGTTCAGATAAAGCTCTTAAAGAAATTATCAAATAGTGTTGCAATCAACTCTTCTGAATTGTGATGTTTTGGCTGGCTTGATATTTATATGCATAACTTTTAACCATAATTATTGTGAAACAGAGCCTCAAGATAAAATTCTATCATTCAGAAGATGATCTTACTCAACTTATCCACAGTCATCCCTGTTTACTTTTTAGCATTTTGGGCATTCTCTTTGGAACCCTTAATTAGAAATGATTTCTGGGACATCCAGCCCCAAAGAAAAACATCAGAATTGACTGATCTCTGTGGTTTGGCTTAGAAAATTTTCCTGTGCATGGTATTATCTTTTTTAAGCTCAGAGTCGTTGGGGCTTTAACTGAACACGTGTACATCATTCACCTCCCAGTTTCCTGTATTGCAAAACAGTCCTGATGACTTTTCCCTCTCACATATTGAAAATGGTGACCTGCATTCACAGAGAATTCCCTTATACAAGGATTTGGTTCTAGTTGCATTTTGTAGATTTTGAGTCTATGTATCTTTTTAGACTATGTATTTATACTTAAATCAGATGACTATTTATTAGTGTACAGTCCCCGCTAGTGTTCAAAATAAAAATACAAATATCTCTTACCCTTTGTAGAGCACACAAAGTTGCATATGGCAAATAAAACTGTTTTAATAAATGTATCATTCCTGGTTTAAGTTCTGCATTTATCTAAATGGTAAACTCCCAAAGTTTTCCATAAGTAAAAATGGTTACCTGGAGTCAGCAGGGTGGCGCACACCTGTAATTCCAGCAGCTTGGGAAGATGAGGCAGGAGGATTGCAAATTCAAAGCCAGCCTCAGCAATGGTGAGGCACTAAGCAATCGAGTGAGACCCTGTCTCTAAATAAAATACAAAATAGGGCTGGGGAGATGGCTCAGTGGTAGAGTACCCCTGAGTTCAATCCCCAGTACCCGCCCCCCAAAAATTGGTTACCTGGTTTCATCTTCCCCAAACAAGTGTATCATTCAAAAACATTCATTAAGCACACATATCTCCAATGCTTCTGATATCATGCACTCAGCACAGTACACATCCTCATAGAAGCAGAATTTTGGCAGTCTTTCAAGAAACTCTGAGTCTGTTAGAAAAGACAGACAGCAGATATATAGACAGATAAAATTATAGTACAGCGATTAGAACTGCAATGGAAATATGGTCAAAGAAGAGAAGAACCCAGAAAAAAACTCAGAAAACAACTAAATTAATCAGGGGAGGGATAACATCAGGGAAAATCTTTTAGAGCCTTGCTACTCAAAATGTGGTCCCTGGACCAGCAGCAACAGGATTACCAGTTTATGAGAAAAGAAAATTCTCAGGCTTCATTCTCACTTACTGAACAATAATCTGCATTTTAACTATTTATTTATATTTTATATTTTGGTACTAGGGATTTAGCCCAGGAGCACTACGCCATTGAGCCACATCCCCAGCCCTTTCTATTTTCTAATTTTGAGACAGCGTACCCCTGAGTTGCTTAGGGCCTCTAGCTTGCTGAGGCTGACCTCAAACTTGTGATCCTTCTGCCTCAGCTTCCCAAGCAGCTGGGATTACAGGTGTGCACCACCACACCCAGCAATAATCTGCATTTTAACAAGATACAAGTGATCATACATACAATAAAGTTGGAGTAGCATGTCATAGAGGATGAAGTGCCTAACTCAGTTTGGGAGATAAATTATGACTTTCTTTTGGTAAGGAAGTGGGCAGAAATAATAGAAATAATTCCCAGGAGAGGAAATAGAATATTTAGGAACTGTTATCAGTTTGATGTTACTAGTGTATAAATGTGTGTGTGCGTGTGTGCGCGCGCATGCACTCTGAAAGGGTGGGTAAATTGAAACCGAGGATATAAATCTAGGCATATTTTAAAAGCCCAAGAAGGAGGACTTTTACACTGCAGGTAGAAATATCATTGAGCAGAAAGGGAAGATCAAATTTGTTTTTAAAAAATACATCCTGGCAGCAGCATGATGAGTAAACTTGTTAAAGGCAAAGCTGTTGGAAGAAAAATCAGCTTGGAGATGATTTTTCTCCTTGTTTGCAGTACTAGATTATTGTTCATACTCACTGTCATCTGCTGTGTGGCTGACATGTGGAAATTATAATTCAGAATTCTTCAGTCACTGCTGGACAGCAATAGCTATTCCCCTCGCTCTTAAAATTTCAGTGAAATAAACGCTGGGTTGTTAGAGCATTGGTGTGTTGATCACTCTGTATGTTTCAGCTCACCACATGCCTATGTCCATTCCAGAGTCAGATCAGGCCCCAGTGACCAATTGGCATAGGCAAGAAAGTCTGTAGAATATTTTTTGTCTGCAGACCCTTATTTCCCCTGAGTCTCCCAACACACAAACCCACCATCCTACCATTCTGAGGAACAGAGAGAATATATGCCATTTGACAAGAAGGGGAGTGTGGGGGTGGGGGAGAGACATTGGGGAAGGGAGCCCGCACACATGCAGGAGGAACTATGGATTTCCTAATTACCCTCTAAGAGGGTTGGGAGTAGAAGCACAGTAAGCACAGGTTTTTAGGTTAGAATACATTTTAATTTCCCATGGTTTTAAAAAAATGCCGGAAATTTACTGTGCTAAAGCCACTCCTTGGAGTCAGCTCTTGATGCCAGCACTGTGTACCTGAGCGAATGTGGGCTTGCTGAGTGTGTGTGTGTGTGTGTGTGTGTGACTATGTCTACAAGGACTTCATGATTCTCCTCAAGGCATAATGTATTGTTGGCTTGTAGGAGAACAGAATCATATACATGCTGTCCAAGAAGTTTTAGAGATTGTCTATTTCATAAAAAGTTGTTATTCACCTGTTATTCGGAGCAGGGCCTAAAAAAATGAGTAAGACACCTTATCTGTTAGGACCAAACACAGTACATTCAAATTAGGATAATTCAAAAAAGGCTCATTTATAAAAGGACTCTTTAAAACATGACTTAGAAGCACTTATGAAGTGGTATAGAGGGAGGTAGCAGCTGAACAGTGGTGTTGCAGTTTAAATGTTTCATGCCGAAACTTAATCCCCAATGCAATAGTATGAAGAGGCTGCATCTTTCCAAGGCAATTAGGTCATGGGGCCTCCACTCTTATGAATGGGATTAGTGCTCTTAAGAAAGGACTGCAGGGACTCGGTTTCTTTATATCCTTCCGCCATGTGACAACACAGCAACAGGTGCTAACTGTGAGCCAGAGGGCGCCTTCCTCCCATGACACCTAGTATTCCAAGCCTCGATCTTGGACTTTCCAACCTCTATAACTGTGAGAAATAAATTTATATTGCTGATAAATTCCCCAGTCCAAGGTAGTTTATTATAGCAGCCCAAAGAGAATGAGTCAAATAGCCATCATCCCTAGGTCCAAGAGGAACAAGGAGGGAATGTGGTCATCTGAATGTGGAAAGTGTCCCCCAGAGAGTGTTGAGAGGAGAGAATTTTAGTAAGGGATTGTAAGGGAAGCCCAAGGCAACATCACAGGGATGAGGCCTGCCCCACACGGCCCCCTTCCTCCCGACAACTGCTGAGACTTCTGTTGATCCAACCCAACCAGAAGCCAGAGGGCAAGAGAGCCCTAGCAGAGAGGTCCAGAGAGGTCAGTGTCTGGGGCATAAGGCAACATGAGAAGACTGGAGTTCTGGGGGGACAAAGTAAAGGCACTTGGTCAAGCCATCAGCCCTTCTTGTAAGATGTTCTCAGGCTAGTAAAAAAGTCCAACATACAAACAAATACAAGTGACTCTCAATATTTATGGATTCCATATTTAAGAATTTGCCTATATTGCCCTCAAATCAATAGGCTTTTTTTTTTTTTTTGCAGTTGTTCATGACAACTCTCCATAGGACATTCCCAATGGTCCTATAGAGCAACGTTTTGTCTCAGCTCAGCTCTCAGGCTATAAGTAAGTGACCTTTACGTGGTCTTGTTAGCACCACATTTTTGTGCTTTTTATTGGTGATTTTAGTGTTTTACATGCCCCCAAAGTGTAGTGCTAAAATGATACCTATTATTCTTAAATGCAAAAACACTGTGATGTCATACAGGAAAAAATGTAGTAGAAAAGCTTTGTTCAAGCATGAAGTACATTGCTGTTGACCATTAGTACAATGTTAATGAAGCAACCATAGATTTTTTTTTAATAATTTTTTTTAATTGTAGATGGACACAATGTCTTTATTTTATTGCCTTGTATGTGGTGCTGAGGATCGAACCCAGGGCCTCTCGCATGCAAGGCAAGCGCTCTATCGCTGAGCTACAATCCCAGCCCGCAACCATAGATATTAAAAAAGATTTTTCTTAAACAGAATTATGTAATAAAACAAGATTAAGTATTGATTGGTTGACAAAATGTTGTTACCAGAGGATTGTAGGGAATTTAATGTTGCATGTCTCCTACAGCAGTTCAGTATTTGCTAGCTGAGTGTTCATGGTAACTTTGTAGTACATAACTACTGAAAAACAAGAAGAAACTATAATTGTAAGCTGGGCGCGGTGGCGCAAGCCTGTAATCCCTGCACTTTGGGAGGCTGAGACAGGAGAATCGTGAGTTCAAAGCCAGCCTCAGCAACGGTGAGGCTCTAAGCAACTCAGTGAGACCCTGTCTCTACATTAAAAAAACACAAAATAGGGCTGGGGATGTGGCTCAGTGGTCGAGTGCCCCTGAGCTCAATCTCCAGTACTAGAAAAAAACAAAACAAAACAAAAAAAGAAACTATAATTGTAAAGGACTGTTGTGGGTTACCTGATGGAAATATGGTCACAGAACAGTGACAGCACAAAGAACAGGGAGGGCTTTACAGAGGGACTTAAGTCTGAGCTGTGTATGTAATGCGAAATCCAAGGAGATAGGGGTCTGGAAAGACATTTCACACACAGAAACCACAGTGCGTAAAAACACATCTTATTCCTATTTCTTGCCCTCTGCTATTTGTATGTTAGGACCAAGAGCCCTGAGACTAAAACCAACACATGCCAGCTACAATGATAGCAGAGTTTTTTGAAGGACCAAGTAGATTAAAATCCTCAATCTCTAGGTTGAGACTCCCACCCCTCTATACCATCTAGGGCTGCTATGAAGTTTCCAGTCCTTTTGCGTTTTCCCAAAGACTGATTTTGCATAGAAGTACCCATAGGCTGAAACAAGCAACACAAACATTCATTTGCTTTTCTGATTTGTCTTTCTTATAAGCACTTTTTTCACCTAAGATTATATTTGATTTTTACAGGAATTTGGGGGGATGGCATTAGGAATGGGAGTCTCACTCGACAGAAGAGGGAAGTGGCACACAGAAAGGTTCACCGGCATGTCTGGGGCTATAAAGCTACTTAACAAAAGTGAGATTAGAACTCAAAGTTTAATCCATGTCCTGCATTCTCCCTAGGGATCATGGACAAATTCAAACCACATTTTATATTATTATTGTTATTATTATTATTATTACTTCCATTTATAAGCACTTATGTACCCAGCTCTGCTTAGAATGTTACATTTGTTATTTCATTTATTCTTCCCAGGGACCTAAGGGGTAGGTATAATTATTTTCATATCAGTTTTACAGATGGAGAGGATAGGGCTCAATGGAAATCATTCATAATCCTACAATTAGTAAGTGGCAGAACGGGGGCTTGAAGTCAAAGCTGTTTGTCCTCAAATTCCAATACTCCCAATCATCCGTGAAACTGATTATATAGCCACTTATACCAGCCTCTGAGAATACAGCTGCACTGCATGGCTGGATCTCAGTTACATTGTTGCAATCTAAATCTACCTTGGCTACATTGTTGCATTCCATATGTGGTTGGGGCTATCTCATACCCTCTTTTATCTCTTCTTATTGAAAATTGTTGGAAATAGTTTTGTTTAAATAAAGAGGAAGTATTCTGGGCCATCAAGCTGTGTGTGAAACATCTGACCTTCAAGAGAGATCAGTTTCTTGCAGTGGTGGGAAAAGAGCAAAATGAGAGAAAATATGAACATAAGGTATGCATTTTCAAATGGCCCTGGATAAAGCTGCAAGGTTTGAACCACAAAATGTCCTTAAATTTTCATCTAGAACATAACAGAGTCACTCAGAATTCTATGTGGATGAATTGAGTTCATTCACATAGTGTTTAGCTTAGAGTCTGCTCCAAATAAAAATTCAATGAATATCAGGTTAAACTATAGGCTTTAATGAATTGCTTCATATTCAAAGAGTTAGGCAACCTAGTTTTGTGGGTTCTGGGAATAGCGGCTTTGGATAAGTCTTTTGAACCTCAGTTCTTTCATCTATAAAATGAGGCAATTTGGAGCAAGTGGTCAGGTGTTATCTCATGGTTAATGTAAATTGTGTAACTGACTATCAAATTTCACTTTTCCTGCTAACTGCATAAATGTTTAGAACAAATATTTTAACAAGCTCGTAGAGAGCTTTTGTTTTGTGTGTGTGTGTGTGGGGGGGTGGTCTCAGGTACATTTTTGTTGCCATCTCCTATTTATATTCTTTTCCTTCTTAATTTTTTTCAAATTCTGATTTTTAATTTTAATGTAACATATTCTTGCAGCTTACATTAAACATGCTTTTGGAATAAAGAAAAGCATGTTAACAAATACATAAATTAGAAGGAGGGAAATGCCCTGTGTTTTAAGGTATCTAATTGTGGTAAACAGCATAGATTTGATTCATACTTTGGTCAAGTTATTTTATCTGCTTTAGTTCCCCAAATTATAAAATGAGACAAATAACTCTATTTTTCTTATAGGATAATTATGAAACTTAAAAGATGTAATACACTTGGTAAATATTAGTCATATTATTTTTTCTTTTTTATATTTTTTATTTGTTCTAATTAGTTATACATGAGAGTAGAATGTATTTTTGACATATCATACATAAATGGAGTGTAACTTCTCATTTGTCTGGTTATTATTATTACTAATTATTAATGTTTTCTCTCTCTAGAACCAATTCTCCTGCTTCTTCCAGGCATGCCATGAAGTAGGATCTGTTGATAGTTTTTAAATGAAAACCTAGATATCCTACGTGATTTGATACTTATCTAAAAATAAGGTAATCCTGCCACACATGCAAACACAATGTGTGGGCCATAGGTTTCCAAGTAGCGAAGCAATGCTCTTTTGATAGCCAGGATCCTCATTGCTGATGGTGCAGTGGGATGGTACAGCCTGATGGTGCAGCTGATGGTGTGGATGTAAAGGAAATCTGAAGGCAATAGACACAGAGCTACCAATTTCAGTGGCAAAGTATAAGGATTTTACCTTCCATTGTTCGTTCAACCCATTTTTATTGAACTGCTATTATGTTCCAGTCTCCATGCCAGGTTCTGAGGATACAGTAGGAGCAAGACATACGCCACACTCTTAGATGTGATGGTTGATGGGTGAGATGAAGATAAGTGTATCAACAATCAAAAACAGCAACATAAGTCATATGCTTGAGGAAACTCAGGGGCTGTTGGAGCATAGGTAAGGAATATTAACCTGACCCAGACACAGAGGGATGTTGGAAGAAGTAACAGCTAGGGGGATACCCGAAGGAGGAGCAAAGTTAGGTAGGTAAACTGAGGGAAAGGGGGGAAAGGGAGGAAAAGGGAGAAGAAAGCGTTCTCAGCAAGAAGCTTGGCTTGTATAAAGGTCAAACGCAAGCAAATTTGGGGAACTAAAAGAAGTTCCTTTTAGCTGAAGCACAGTAAATACATTCATATGGGAAGAGCCCCAAAAGATAGATGCTGGATCAGGATGACCCTGGGAGGCCATGAGAGTGAGTTTGGGCTTCATCCTGAGGGTAGTAGGGAGCTAGTGAAGTTCTTTAAGCCTGAGAAGGAAATGCCCTCTGTTCTAAGGGCAATCATGTAAATTTCCACATTCAACAGATATCAAAGTGTAACCAACCCACCTCATTTTCTAGATGAGGAAACAGAGAGGTGAAGCCACTTGCCTAAGATCATTTTTCTGTTAGTTGCAAAACTAGGAGCAAAAGGCAAGCCTCTGGATTTTCAACAGGGTGGCTTCAAAAGGCCATATTCCTTCCTCCTTATAGGTAAATAGAATTCAGGGGTCAGGGAAATAGTTCTTCCTAAGATCTAGCCAAATCCATATATAATGGTCATTGTTTTTTTCTAATTTTATTTATTTTGTACCAGGGGTTGGGGGTTAACCACCGAGCCACATTCCCAGCCCTTTTTCATATCTTTTCATTTAGAGACAGAACCTCACTCAGTTGCTGAGCCTGGCTTTGAACTTGTGATCCTCCTGCCTCAGCCTCTCAGGCTACTGGGATTACAGGCATGTGCCACCAAGCCTGGATTTTTTTCTTTTTTTCTTTTTTTTTTTGCAATGTTTTAAACAACTTCTTCCTGAAAGGTGGAAAGACAAGATGGAAGAGCAGGCAGAAAAATGTCTTCCAGAAAATAGAAACATCCAAAATAATATATCCTTTAGAATTAAAATCTAATTTATTGGGATTCTCATTAAGTATTTAAAATCACTGACACCAGAAATTCCAAAGATCACAGTGGAAAATTGAAAAGTAAAAGAAAAGAAACCTGAGTTCTGTTTTTAAAGCCATCCTCCACAAACACCCCCACAAGTTTTCTCACATGGCATCAGGGAAAGGAATAATATGTATGTATATATATGTAAGTCATCATTTCTAAAATAGCAATTTAAATTGGATGAATGATGTAACATCAAGCCACAAAAGAATCCTGAGTACTTGGGAAATAATGTGAGATCAGCAAAGGCAAAGATTTCACACAAGTTCTTTCCTGAGACTTGAATAAAATGACTCCTCTATAAATAGCCCTTTGTAGGAACAGCTGGGTGATTAATTTGTGGGCTTTAGCAAAACATTTCAGAAGGGTTCCTTTGTAACAAGACTTTATCCCCTGTATCTATATACATTTTAGAATGCCTCAGATGCTTTTAAATTAGTCACCCTCAGTTACCTCAGGTAACTATAATTCCTATATTGTGGGTATGGCAGCATCTCTGGAGCAGGATGGAGAAATGCCTTACTTAGATGTCTCAAGGTTAGGATTGGGTTCATTCTGACTTCAGCCTGGTCTGAGGGTCCCCAGGCTGCATCTCAATGAGCAGTTTCTCTGAAGAGCCTTCCATGGCAAAAAAAAAAAAAAGCCTTGAGGAGAAAGGTGTCTGTCCTTTCAGTTCCTTCAGAGCCCCGGTTTTTCCTAAAGTGCCTGTCATCTTTTTGCAAGGCAATTCTTTCTGAATGAAGTAGAGGCAGGGCCCTGCTATGAAAATGGCACCTTCAGGATTCTGCTCCAAGGATCTGAAAGGAAGAGAGATATTCTCTCCAGCAAAGAAGCAGCACTAGGCAGCAAGCTCGACTAGTGGAAGGTCCCTACGCCAGTCCTGGCTGTTCTATCATTTCACCTGATAGGGCTTCTCTCAGCCTTAACTGGATGCGGGTAGGTGCTTAGCCCCAAGAGGGCTGGACCCCTGTCTTTTGCACACCAGTACATAGCCAGCTTCTAAGATCGTGCTTGGAACAAAATAGGTGATCAACGAAGATCAGAGAGATAAGTAAACATTTTAGAAATACTGTGGGACCAATGAGATCCGAATGGAACTCCAAGCTTCCGTCCCCCGGGGGCTGCAGGTGTGGTTCCCTGGTGACTGGGATTGCGGGAGCGGAGGGCAAGTCCTCCTTTCACTCTCAGAGCAGATCCGCAAGCAGTTTTGGGGCTGGAGGCCTGGATCCCGAGTCCAAGGTGCAGGTCAGGGGTGCGCCGGGCGCCCCTCGCCTCAGCCATTTCCGGCTCTTTGTGTGACAGCCGCGGCGGCAGAGGGGCAGAGCACCCAGAGCGAAGGAGGAGCTGAAACAGGCGCGGAGGCGGGGCTGAGGGCGGGGTCGAGCGCGGCGGCGGAGCGGAGCGGGGCAGAGCATCCTGCGCCCCGGCGCGGGGCCTGCGGTAGCCTCGGGCCCCTCCCCTGGACGTGCTGCAGACCCCGGTAAGTGGCACTCACAGGTCTCGGAGCCCTTGCGGGGGCCGGGATGCTCCTGAGGATAGGGATGCACCCGTGAGGATGCGTGAGCAGCCCGCGCCCTCTCTCCTATCCTGCCGGGGGCGCTCGGCGTCGCGCCCAGGGTAGGGCGGCCTGGGGACCCCGGAGGCCCGACTGCAGGCCTTGCAAGACCCCTTTCCCCTCGGGTCTATAGTGGGCCCAGCTGCGCGATCCCTCTGCCTGGAGACGCCGACACAGCGCTAGGCTAGGTGCGGCGGCGGCGGCCTCAGCAGCAGCAGGTGCGCGGCCTGGACCCGAGCCGCTCGCCGGAGAGGAGGCGGTGTTAATCTTAGGGACCTGAGACACTTGCAGCGGCTGCTAGCCTGGCAGCGGTGACATTCTCGCGCCCAGATACTGCAGAGCGCCCATCCTTGCTTCTGCTACCGCAGCCACCATCGCCTCCCCCAGGGCCAACCATAGCCGCCTGAGTCCGCCTGGTAGCCGCCTTGGGCACACAGGCCCTGCGGTGAACGGTGAACGTGAGATGGGTGGGGCGAGGGGCGCAGCGACAGTGTTTGAGGGTGGAGGGCTTTGATGAGCGAGGAAGCACGTCTTACCTGCCTTGAAGCAATCTGGCCTACATTCGTCGCTCTTAGCTGGCTGGGACCTGGGAGGATGGGGGAAAAGGTTGGTTTTCTTGAGTTGTGTAGACCCAGAAGCTGCCTACCTACCTGTCTGTTGTGGGTTGTATTTTAAAGAACCGCCCTACCATCCCCCTCAAAAGTTTGTGCAGAGGAAGAGGAGGAGGTGCCCTCTTTTGTGGGGTGTGTGGGGTGTGAGCAGGTAGCATGGTCCCATAGAAGTATGGTTCTCTAAACAGAGAACCTGGCTAAGGAAGACTCTGTCTCTGTTTAGGTGCCTCCCCAGCCCAGGGAAATTGACTTTGAACTTCACTTGCCCAGTTTCCCCATGTGGAAACAATCAAATCACAGGAGCTGATGAGCTGTCAGCTGTCCTCCCCACCCCCATTCTTGGGTCAAGAATAGAGCAAGGACCTTCTGGCTCCTGGGTGCAGGCCTAGGAGGGTGGGGGCCCTTTTTCCACTTCCTGCCTGTGTCACCTTTAGGGCAGTGAGACTCTGACCTTAGTAGGGCACAGGCCCTGTTCCAACTCATGCCAACAACCCAGGGGTACTCAGATCTTGGAGGGCAAAAGTCACGGTCCATCTCCCTTGGGCAGGACTGTGTAGGCCTTGAAGGTTGTTTCCCCATCATTAGACCCTTCTGGGTGTCCCTCCCCAAGGCCTCCCACCTCCACTTCTACAGGGTTCCCTGTGATTCCCTTGTTCTCCAGTGTGAAAACTTGTTTTTTGAGAAAGTAACCAGGGAGTGGTTATTTTAAAGAGCTAAATATAAAAGGATTTTCCATTTGATGCAGAGCAGGTGCTTTCATAGTCATTTGACCAGAAAGAAGATGAAATATTTGATATTTCTTATGATGTA
The DNA here is from genome assembly GCA_028644305.1 of Xerus rutilus. Classification (NCBI taxonomy): domain Eukaryota; kingdom Metazoa; phylum Chordata; class Mammalia; order Rodentia; family Sciuridae; genus Xerus; species Xerus rutilus. Next base: position 125,577,068 of record CM053405.1, read on the forward strand.
ATTTCAGATTTGAGGTAACAGTAGGGGTAGCTGGGTAGGTTTTTTTTTTTCTGGTGGTGGCAGCTTTCTGAAATGACTAGCTGTCAGCTCTGTATTTAGCAAGGGCAGCTTTGGCTCCCTTGCAGAGCAAGAATATTATAGAAGTGTGTGTGTGTGTGTAACTGATCAGGGGTTACTGTCACCAGGCTTTTGTTGGGCTCCCAGTGTCCACTTGTGGGATGTGAAACTTGGATATAGCGAGTTCCTTGCTGGCACTAGCTACCATCTGCCAGGGTAGTTATGAGACCACGAGCTGCATGTGTTGTTGCTACAAAGCCTGCACCTCTGGGTAGTTGTGCTCACTGAGCCTCTGGCTAGGGGCATTAGCTCTTCGCTCACTAAGCTTCTTTATTATATTTCCTGGCCAGTTCTGACCGGTTCTGTAGGCACCCAAGACTGCCTTGTTCACTTCACGTTGAAAATGGAAAAAGGAAAAACTTGCTTTGGGGATTAGCCCAAGAATAGGGCGTACAGTCTAGTCAGCTTGGAGAGTTTTGCTCAAGTCACAATAGATGTGGGTCCAGAGAAGGAATTGAAAAACTAGTGAAGGACCCCAGGAGAACACTACATGAACCCTCTGATAAATGGTGCCCTCAGTGTTGGGCGGCTCTCATTGACCAGAAAGCGAATTAGGTGATGAATAGACAACCAGCTAATTAACATTGGGAACAGCACTCCTGGAAAACAGAGCATGGCTCCAGTCCTCACGTTTAAGGAGCAGCCTACACACTCAAAGAGGCTTCTCTTTGGCCACTGTTAGCCCCAGGGTTCCACCAAGAGCTTCACAAAATGGCCTTTTGTAGCCTCCATGTGGCTACCATAACAATAAGTCTATTTCTTTACTGGCAAGAATTAATTATTCACTTGTAGTTGACGAAAGCAGACATCAGTCACCTCATTGGAGCCTTTGTACAAAGCCTTTGGTCTTGCCTTGAGGAGCAGAGCCATGCCTAGGGTTTGGAGGATGGCCCTGCATTAGCCAGAGGAGGTGGGAGGGGGTGGCACATGCTGCGGCCTTCCAGGGAGTGAATGGGAGGCCAGCTGTGGTGGGGGAGGGCCTAGTACATCTTTGGATGCTCTTGTTAAATGAGGGATGCATGAAAGTGCTGAGCAGAGTGCTTAGCACATAAGAACCTCGTTCTATTTATACCTTTATTGCTGTAAAGTATTATTTACATAATTATTAAGAATTGGGTTCAAGTGCATAGTCAACCCCACAGATCTAACTAACCCCTCAGAGCTTTCCTCGATTTTGCTTTTTCCAGGGGAGTTGGACCCTGACCGGTTTCAGTACTGAAAAGGTACTGAAGAGAAACGGGGATCAGATGTAGTGTCAGCAAGGGCTTTAATAGGAAGCTCTGAGGAAGGTGAGTAGAACTTGAGTGGGAAGGAGAAAGGGGAGGAAAGAATTGAACGGAAGCCCAGAGGTAATTCTCACATTTCAACACCCAGAGTTCAGGCAAGACCTCTTGCTCTGTGTGTAGTCTGCATTTTGCAACCAACCAGAAATGTCAAGGGCATGCTTGGCTTTGCTGTGCCTTGCTTCTGGGAGAGTCGGATCAGCTCAGGACACAGGACTTATCCTCAACTTTCTGTGTGCCCTGAATTCCAGTCACTACCTTTCTGACTTAAAAATTGAGCAATGGAAAGCAATCTGGCTAGCTTGTTGCCTGCCTGTCACCAGAGAAGCCCTCAGATGAGATAATGTCTGTAAAGGCCAGTCTGAGGAGAAGTTGCTGTAGAAATCAGAAGAGAAAGAGGCTCCAGAATGTGTGAGTCTTTTGGATGGGTGCCCTCCATTCCTAAAGGAACAATTTATTAATTATATGTAGTGTGTCAATTTAAGAAGATGGGTCTGTGGCCTCTCTCTACCATGAAGCCAATGAGAAACTGAAAGGCATTTTGAGATTCAGATTCTGTAAGTTTCCTGGATGGCCTCATCTGTATAGAGATACTTCAGAATTCAGTCAGTGGGTGTGGTACACCTCCCAGGATGCCTGGAGTTTCTATAATGGCTTTCTAGCCTTGGCCATTATTCTGAGGGCTGTGTGTGATGTTCCCAAAGAACGGCCACTTAACCCATATTCTCAGGCCCTGGCAACAAAAGAAAAAATAAATTAGGTGCAAAACTTGAAAGAAATTGTTTTGAGAAGGCAGAGCTTGAGTTCAGGCAGAATTTCTCAGAGGAATCATTCTGGTTGAGTGGCAGAAGCATTTCAGTGAGAGAGGAAAACAAAGGAAGCCTTCTGGAGGGAGAGGTGACTGAGAATGACCGGTGCCAACTTTGTCAGTAGGCCTTTGGACAAGGTGTCAGGTCATCCTGGAGCAGTGGTTCTCAGACTTGAAGCTTTAGGTGGAGAGGACTATGTAGTTTACCCACATCATTATCAACCTTGTGTTCAAGCAAGGCAGGAAGTAAGAACCTGTGCAGACAGTAAAGGTAGTAGACTGGTTACGAAACTTCAGGAGACATCCCGAGTTTGCAACAGCTGCCTGTGTGAGTGGAATAAGAAATCCACTGAGGATGAATGAGGGAATTGTATGGCTTCACTGACAGCCCAGCTGAGATCAAAGGCAGTCTGCAGAACTGACCCTCATAGAAGATGCTCAATTACTCAGTGTTAAGTGTAGGGATACCTGAGAATTGTTTTCAATTTGTATTTTTTTTTTTTTTTTTTGGTACTGGAGATTGAACTCAGGGGCACTCGACCACTGAGCCACATCCTCAGCCCTATTTTGTGTTTTATGTAGAGACAGGGTCACACTGAGTTGCTAAGTGCCTCGCCGTTGCTGAGGTTTGCTTTGAACTCGCGATTCTCCTGTCTCAGCCTCCCAAAGTGCTGGGATTACAAGCGTGAGCCACCGTGCCCGGCTTCAATTTGTATTTTTTAAATATGATGTTTTAAGACCAATTTTGGCTGGGCACAGTGGCTCACGCCTATAACTCCAGTGGCTCAGGAGGCTGAAGAAAGAGGAGCATGAGTTTAAAGTCAACCTGAGCAACTTAGTAAGGCCCTAAGCAACTCAGTGAGACCCTGTCTCTAAATAAAATACAAAAAATGGCTGGGAATGTGGCTTAGTGGGTAAGTGCCCCTGAGTTCAATGCCCAGTACCAAAAGAAAACCAATTTTGGCAAGGTAGGAATGATGAGACAAGAATTTAAATCCCAACCTCCAAATTGGTCATACTACCATATGGGAAAGAGAATGAGGACCTCCTTTCTATAGGTAGATTTGGAGACCACATGACAGAAGAATTTGTTTTAAAGAAGTCTTCTGAGATTCTTAGGGTAATGAGGCTGATGTAGATAAAGTGCTTTGGAGAACCATAATGTTTTAAATCAAAACAGAAGTTTTTTTTTTTTTTAAATATTTTGTTTTAGTTGTAGATGAACACAATATCTTTATTTATTTTATGTGGTGCTGAGGATCGAACCCAATGCCTCACGTATGCGAGGCAAGCGCTCAACCACTGAGCCATAACCCCAGCCCCAAAACAGAAGTTTTTTAAGCAGAAGACATGAATTTTGCTTTGTGTTGAATTTTGGTCATTGGCTCATACGTTCAACCAATCATTCAGGAAGTGTTAATTAAGCAAGTGAGGCCTTACCAGTTTGTGTCCAGCTCTGTGCTAGTTGCTGTTGGTCAGATCCAGAAAACAGGACCATCCCTGGCATCCTTGGTGATCCAAAGAATTAGCCGAACATGAAATAGTTTGTCATACAGTAGGATATTGTGAACTCTGTACTGTGAGCACTGTGGGAGATGAGAGAAACAAAAGCTATTGTAGAACTTGGCTGGCCAGGCCTCTCTGGGAGAAGCTCCCCTTGACCTGAGCCCTGAGGGATGGGCAGCATTTGAGGAGGAGAGGGTACAGTCCACAAGGAGGTGGTGATAGCTTGAGCAAAGGCACAAAGCAAGGATGTTCATGGTCAGGTTTATGTCTCCCTGTACAGGTTGGCCACAGAAGATAATCCATCTGAGCTTCTCTAAGGAAGCTCTTTTGGTGGAATGTCCCAATTATAGTCAGAGCTATTTCATGTAGAGTTGGAAGGACCCAAAGGCTCAAGTCCAGTGATTCTATAATAGCCGTTTTTGTTTTTCCTTTTTTAAAAGTGAGTACGATGGACAGTTTGATAGGCTCAATACTTCATGCCTTGCAACCAGTCCCCCAGCCTTCCCCCATAGTCTTTCACTCCACAAGAAAGAGGAAAATGCAAGTAATGATATTATGGGGACATGTTAAACCTTCTGCTCACATAAAATCAAATTACCTGGTTTGCAAACATTAGTACTGAGACTGTTAGTGCAAGTTACACACAATGACCTTCACAAGGCAGAGTTCAACATCTTGGCTGAGGACCCCTACCAGGCTAACCTCCAGGTTTTACAGACAGGGAAATCTTAGAGTAAGTGAAAATGTGACTCTGAGGGCTAAGTCAGTCTTCAGACTGAGCCATGTTCAAGTTGCAGCTTTGCAATGATAAGTTGAGGTCTCCATGCTCTGCAAACCTGAGGTCTCACTCTCGGTTTCCATAGCAGATGTAGTGGCTTTCCTTCCTGAATTTTAGCAGGTGCCTCTGAGGGGCAGCTTCTCTTCCCCAGATACAGTCACATTGGTGTTCCTCATGAGGTGGCCACCCTGGGCCCCTGTGAGAACCAATCAGCAAGTGATCTTTTGGTGGCGTGATTTCTCCACCTGAGAGTTCTCATAGCCATTGCCCTGAGTTGTTGGTATCTGCCTGGTCTGATTATCAACAGAAAGGCTTCCTCAACCCTGACAACACAGGAAGCAGCTGAGAAAAATGGCATGTTAATATCAAGCCCTCCCTCCCTGCTGAGATCTTTTTCTCTGCTGCCTTGCAAAAAGCAAGAAAAGTAGGGGCCTTCAGCAGAGTCCCACATCCAGGCGGACTTGGACTTCTCAACTCTGACCTCAGGTCCCCCAAGTGGAAAGAAACTGCAGGTGACAGGCCTCTGTTCCCAAAAGACAAGCAGGGGACACTTAAACAGCAGACTGTGTTGCCTGTCACCGCCGTGTGCTAGCCGGATGTCTAACTGCTTGCAAGGAGACCTTGAGTGATTGTCTTTTCAAGTCCATTTTAAAATTTTGATCAAAGTAATACATGCACATGTTTTTAAAAAGTCAAACAGTATTGAAAGACTCATAATGAAAACCAAACATCCAATGCTCACCTTCCCTGACGGGAGGCTGCTTTTAACTTGGAACCCACCATTCCTTCCGGTAGTTGCCTCCAGATCTCTAAATGATAAGCTCACGGTCTGTTTCTTGATTTATCTATTGTACACATTGCCCATTTACTTCCCACCGTGATGAATGAAGATTATACTATCTTCTTCTCCTAATATATTAAAAGCTCTATTTTAACCTAAATCATGTTTAAAGCATCTATATTATTAAAATATATAAATGATGAGAATAAGAGGGCCAAATAATGTTCTTGCTTTGTTTTTTGTTCTGCTGGGAGCCTCAGATGCTAGGCAAACACTCTACCACTAAGCTACATCCCCAAGCCCTGTATTTCTTTTCTTATGTGGCTTTTTATTTTAGGTTAAATTTGAATTAATTGTCTAGATTAAAATTAATCCTTGCTTTCTTTTTCTCTTTTAAAAATGTTCCTCATTTTCTGTTAAGGTCCTGACATGTTGGTTATTGGCCTGAATTCCCTTCTCTTCCCACGACCTAGTAGTGTTAGTACCTAACTGGCCAAGTCACTCTACATAGGTCCCTTCCGTTTCTGGGGTCACAGTTTTCTCATCAGGAGAAAGAGAGCTCAGTAGAGAGCTGCCCTGCCCTCTTTTCTTGTTTGTTTTAAACCTCAAAGCCCATCACCCCAATCCACCTGGCACTCAGCTGTTTTGTCCTCTGAGGAGTGTTTCCTGCAGGGTGGAGCAGGTGGGACCTGAAGGCAGGCAGTGAAGCAAACACTGAAGGGGTGGGAGGAGCACAGGAGAGGCTGGGGGCGGGGGCGGGCAGTGTGGGCGTGTCCACCGCTGCTTTCCCCTCCCACTGCCCTGGGTAACACTGAGTTTTGCCCACCACAGCCTCCGTTTGTGGGACCAGCGTTAGCCTCCCTAAGTCCTTGACCTATCTCCGGCTCTCTTTGAACTTCTCCTGCTTATGTTGTACCCCAAATTTTCCAAAAGTAGTCATGAAAATGCTAACATTTTTGTGAACCACTTTATTGAGACATAGTTGGCATACTTTACGATTTGCCCATTTAAACTATACAGTTCAGTGATTTTTAGTATATTCACAGAGTTGTATAACCATAATCACAGACAATTTTAGAACATTTTCAGCACCCCAGAGAGAAACCTCATGCCCTTGAGCAGCTGCGCTCCTCTCCTGGCAACTGACACCCCAGCCCTAGGCAACCACTAATCTGCTGTAGGTCTCCTTGGACCTACCGCTGTTCACACGGGGTACATAAGGACTCACACAGTCAAGCCTTGGGTGACTGACTTCTTTGACTCAGCATAATGCTTTTGAAGTTCATGCATCTATCCAGGGTGGCAGTAGTATCTGCCACAAATGGAGTTCTTTTTGTGGCTGAATAATATTATGTTGTATAGCTGTGCCACATTTTGTTTATCCCTTCATTGGTTGATAAACATGTGGATTCTATTTCCACTTTTTGTTTATTATGCACAATGCTGGTAGGAGTTTTTGTGTTCAAGATTTTGCATGAACATTTAGTTTTGTTCCTCTTGGAAATACACTTAGGAATGGAATTGCTGGGTCATATGGTAACTCTGCCTACAAATTTGAGGATGTGCTAATCTGTTTTTCCAGGTTGCTGCAGCTTTTTACTTTCCCACCAGCAGTAGTGGTGCCAATTTCTCTGTCCTTTTTATTATAGCATTCTAATGGAGGTGGAGTATCATTGTGGATCATTGTGATTTGCATTTCCCTAGTCACTAAAAATATTAAACTTTTCCTGTGCTTATTGGCTATTTGTATATCTTTTTTGGAGAAAAGTCTCTCGCGATCCTTTACCCATTTAAAACATTGTGTTTTATTATTATTATTATTGAATTTTAAGAATGCTTTATATATGCTGAGACAGGAGGATCGCGAGTTCAAAGCCAGCCTCAGCAAAAGCAAGGCACTAAGCAACTCAGTGAGATCTTGTCTCTATATAAAAATAAAATAGGCCTGGGAATGTGGCTCAGTGGTACTCCTGAGTTCAATCCCTGGTACCAAAAAAATATGAATTCTTTAGATATTCTATATACTTAGCAGATATATGATTTGCAAATCTTTTCTTTCATTCTAGGGATTGTCTTTTTTAATGAGGGTGTCCTTTGAAGCATTAAAGTTTTCCATGTTGAGGATGTCTAATTTATGCCACTTGTGGTTTTGATATCATCATATAATTCAAGGTCACAAAGATTTACTGCTGTTTTCTCCTAAAAGCTTGACAGTTTTAACTCACATTTAGGTCTTTCATCCACTTTGAGATTATTTGTTGTATGAGTTAGTGTTTCAATTTCATTCTTTTGCTCACAAATATCCAGTTGTCCCAGCACCAATTGTTGGGAAGTGGGGGAGGCAGTCTTTCTCCATTGATGCACCTTGTTTCTCTCTCTTGTCAAAAACCAATTGACCACCATCTCTATTCCTAGTTCTGTTTCATTGCTCTATGCATCTATGCTTACGCCAACACCACACCATACCGTTTGTAGTAAGTTTTGAAATCAAGAAGTGGAGTGCTCCAATTTTGTTTTTCTTTTTCAAGATGGTTTGGCAATCTTGCATGGGTTCCTTGAATTTCCATGTGAATTTGAGGATCAGTTCATCAGTAATTTGCTCAAAAGCCAGCAGAGTTTTTGATATTGTGTTGAAGCTATAGATCAATTTAGGGAGTATTGCTGCCTTAATACTGAGCTTTCTAATCTATAAACATGGGATACCTTTTCATTTATTTATGCCTACTTTAAATTTTTTTCAACAATGCTTTATAGTTTTCAGAGTATATGTCTTACAGTTATCTGTTAAATCTGTTCCTGTGTTATATTTGTTTTGATGCTCTTGTAGCTAGAATTATTTTCCTAATTTCATTTTCAGATTATTCATTGTTCAGTATATAAAGGTACAATTGATTGTGTGTAATAATACATTATCCCACAATCTTGTTGAATATTTTTGTTCATTCTAATGGATTTTTAGATTTTTAAAAAAATTTCCACATACAAGATCATGTTATCTATAAATAGAGATAGCAGCACAGCTTCCTTTCTACTGGATGCCTTCTATTTAATTTTCTTGTCTGATATCCTAGCCAGGACCTTGAATGAAATGTTGAATAGAGATGACAAGAGCAGGATTCTTTGTCTTGTTCCTGATCTTAATGGGAAACATTCAGTTTAAGTGTGATATTAGTTCAGGGTTTTTTTGTAGCTGCTCTTTATCTGGCTGAGGAAGTTCCCTCTATTACTAATTTTTTGTTTTTAATTACTAGTTTTGTTTGGAGGGGAGGGGGACTGGGGATTCAACCCAGAGGTGCTTTACCACTGAACTATAGTCCCAGCCTTGTTTGTTTGTTTGTTTGTTTGTTTTTAATACAGGGTTTCAATTGCTGAAGCTGGCCTCAAACTTGTGGTCCCCTGCCTCAGCCTCCCGTGTAGCACCAATTATAGGTATGTGCTACCACACCTGGCTATTACTAGTTTTTGAGTGGTTTTTTTTTTTTTTTTTTTTTTTTTTGGTACTGGGGATTGAACTCAGGGGTACTCACCACTGAGCCACATCCCTGGCCCTATTTTATATTTTATGTAGAGACAGGGTCTCACTGAGTTGCTTAGTGCCTCGCCATTGCTGAGGGTGGCTTTGAACTCATGATTCTCCTGTCTCAGCCTCCCAAAGTGCTGGTATTACAGGTGTGCACCAACGTGCCCGGCTTTGAGTGGTTTTCTTAAGGAGTCATGAGATTTCTTTTTCCTCCCTGTAGAACAAATCTTTATTGAATTGCAAATAATGCTCCATATATAAATAGGGTGTGAATTAGACACATGTCTGTCCTCAGGAAGCTTCATGGCGTAAGCGAAAATATGGTAAATCACTTACTAAAGTATTGTAGATGGTATAAAAGGAAGGAACCCACAGGATCTGAAGATAAACAAAGGAAAAAGAGTACAGAACAGGGCCTCAGGTAGGGGTTAGGGACATTAACATATTGTTTGCCAGGCTTTGGGTGCACACCTGTAATCCCAGCTACTCAAGAGGCTGAGGCAGGGGGATTATAAATTTGAGGCTAGCTTGGGCAATTTAGCAAGACCCTGTATCAAAATAAACTTTAATAAAAGAGCTGGGGATGTGGTTTAGCAGTAGTGCCCCTGGGCTCAATCTCTAGCACTGCTTAAAAAAAGAAGAAGAAGAAAGGTAGTTTTTTCCTTGGATCTTTTCCAGCTCTAGGATCATTCTGGCAATACATGAAGCATTTGTTTGGGGTTCTGCTGTGCAGCATGATGTTGGTGGTATGCCTCCAGGCTTCTGGGCTATTTAGAGTTCTTGCTCTTCTTACTCTTATGGCCTGACTCCTACACCTGCCTCCTTGATCTCTGACCTGTATAGCTCTCACTGTCTGTCCATGCTCCACTGTTAGGCTTACTGCTCTCAGCATCTGGGCAGCTGTTAGCCTATGCCTTTATTTTACAGATTGGTACAGGTAGCCCTAACAATGGCTCCAAGAGGCCACTGTGTTGTTTAAAGCTATGAGGTCTGACCATTGGGTAAGTGAATTGTTCCTATAAAGCTTTCATGCCCAACCTGTTCAGAATAAGCTGCGTGGTCCATTTTGGTATACTCTGGAACTTTTCTTTTTTTAATATGTTTTCATTTAAAAAATTTTTCTTACAGTTTAATATTTTTCCTTTTTTTTCTTTTTTAATTCATTTTTTTATTTGTCCTACTTATTTATATATAGCAGTTGAATGTATTTTGACATATCGTACATAAATGGAGTATAACTTCTCATTCTTCTGGTTGTACATGATGTAGAATCATGCTGGTTGTGTAATCACATATACATAGGGTAGTGTCCACAGTTTAATATTTTTATTAGAGCATTATAATTATACATAGTATCTGGGTTCCTTTTCACGTAATTATACATACAAGGTATTTGACTTCAATTCCCAATTCCCCTCCCTTTTCTTCCCCTCTTCCTTCCCCTTTTTCTCTCCTCTACTAATCTTCTTTTACTACTTTATTTATTTTTAATTGTTGCTTTCTACATATATATAAAATAGATATTCCCTCTGGTACATTTATTTGTGACATAACATGATTCTATTAGATTCATACCATATTCCTTTCCTTTTTCCTTCTTCCCTCCCTCTCATTCTTCTACTCCACTGATTTTCCATGGATATTATATCCATGGAATTGGACAAAAATCATACTTTTATGATATCCAATCCCTTCCCCTGCTTTCTTCTTTCCCTTGTCTTGCTCTAGCTTCCACATATGAGAAAAAACATATGACCTTTGATTTTCTGAGTCTTGTTTATTTCACTTAGCATGGTTTTCTTCATCTCTATTCATTTACTGGCAAATGCCATTATTTCATTCTTATTTGTGGCTGAAGAAAACTTCATTATGTAAATATACCACATTTTCTTGATTCATTCATCAATTGATGGACATCTGGGTAGATTCCATAACCTGGCTATTGTGAATTGTGCTGTTACAAACATTGATGTGGCTGTATCACTAGAGTATGCTGATTTGAGTTCTTTTGGATAAGTACCAAGGAGTAGGATAGCTGGATCACATGGTAATTCCATTCCCAGTTTTTTAAGGAATTTCCACACGGCTTTCCAAATTGGTGCCCAGATTTGTAGTCCCATCACCAGGGTATGTGTGTGCCTTTCCCCCCAAATCCTTGTCAGCATTTACTATTTATAGTTTTGATAATTGCTATTCTGATTAGAATTCTTATAAGAAGAGAACAAATGATTTTGTCCCTGCTTGGTTTCTGTGAGGAAGCTGGCTCTGGTATGTAAAAGAGTCCCAGCTGAACACTGACCTGCCAAGCCATGTCTTGTCATGACAAACTTCTGTTCGCACATGGTCCCAAACACACCCAGCTTATACCCATGATGGAAGAATGGGCTATGATCCAAATTCCTTCTTTGGGTTTTTCCTTGCTCAGTTGGATGCTGTCCCCCATTTTTTAAAAATAGGGACAACCTAAGCCTCATTTTTACTTATATATTTGCATGATTTCTTTGTATATCTAACTATATATGTATATGAGTACATTCATGTATATACATGTGTATAGTATGTATGTGTGTAGCCTCTTACTGGACAGCCACATGGACAGAGAAAGTAGTTCTTACCCTCTTTATGTATCTTCATGGATCCCAAAGATGACAGATGCCTAGTCTTTCTATCTTTGCAGAGTCTTGTTCTTCTTGAGGAAGGAAAAGGCAGCCAACCTGGAGGTGGCAGTCGGGTGGTAGTTCTATGCTCTTTTTTCTAGGCAGCAAGTGTGGCCTAGAAAAAAGAGCATAGAACTACCCTACCTCTGCCACTAGCTGACCGTGTCACCTTGAATGAGAACATTCACTGTTCAGTAACGGAGTCCTCCAGAGAAAAACAGCAGAGCTAACCTCTGCCCTTGCGAATTTGCAGAACAGCTGAGATGGAGGAAATCAATGTGAACAATCTGTAGATCTGAGATCTTAATGCAATAGTAATAATTTTTTTTTAGGGTAGTCATTGCAGTGTTTAACTCTTCCACTGTGTTGAAAACAAGTCATTAATTAGCTAACATTAAAATTATAGGCAGCCTGGGTTCTGGGCTAAGCTCCCACACTAGGAGCTCCCCAACAGACCTCACCAGATCTGACCAAAATGGAGTAACTCATGCTTAATGCCACATAATCAAACTGAAACTTGTGTAGGAAGTAGATAGATTCCAAAAGAGGTCCGTTTTTCCTGAGAACAGGAGATTCCAGTGCACCCGAGTCAGGATAATAAGAAAGTCCCTTCTGTTTTATCTCTTACAAAAAGTAACCTGATCTTAACCAATCAGATTTTCTGTTGTTCTGTTTTCTTGTTCTCACCTCACTGTTCTGCTCTTGTGCAGTGGGAGCTCACAGTCTATTTTGGAGACTAAAGGCCATTCTGATTCCTGAATCATGGATCAAAGCCAATTAGATCTATAACTAAACTTGTTGTACTTTTGTCTTTTGACATCACATTTCTGAATGCTTATTCTGATGCAGGCTACTGTGTTAAGTAGTCCGCATGCTATACAGGTATATGGTCCTCAGAATAAATCACTCATTGAGAACAGGCATTATTATAAATGATCAACCTTCTAAAGATAAGGAAATGGAGGTTTAAAAATATGCTTATAGTTGTATAGCTAGTAAGTAGCAGGTGAAGAGTCGAACCCAGATGTGGGTATCAGAAGCCACTTTGCCCATGTTAGGTTTTCCTACCACCAATCCTGTGTATGGGACTCAGCCCTCTTCCTCTGGAGGGTCAGGCATCTCAGCCTGGGAAAGTCCTAAAGCTACCCTCTCAGAAGCATGGTACCTGTGAGTCCAGTGTTATTATATTCTCGTGGTGAAACCAGGCTTCTGACTTGAAGCCATTCAACTTATATCTGCCATGAAAGCCCCACACAGAGGTTGCAGCTGTGTTTGGTAAATGATGCTTCGAGAGCACTGTTAATTTTAAAATATTCCATTAATTTCTCTCCCCAAATGACAAAATGGCCACGTGTGGGTAGACTGAACAGAAAGCACTCTTCTCATTTGGAAGATTGTGTAGTAGACCAGTCACTCTGGCCAGAAAAGAAGTCCTTGTTTGATGTATACCCCTGTTCAAATTTCCAAAACGTTTCTCCTTTCTGATTGAAGTGGGTTTGGCAGTGACTTCCAACTCTGGAGCTAAAAATGTCTGATTTCCTGCTCCCTGAGGCAGTGAGTGATCTACAAACACAAATCACTAGAGAAGCTGTATTTGCAATGAGAAAAGAAAGACTGTGTTATGTAAACAAGGACTGTTAATTTATTGACTCCGTAGGTTGTTCACTTATTGATTCTCTTCATGGGAAGTACAGGGGTCCTGTTACGTTAAAAAGGAAACCACGGGTTATTCTGTGAAGTGGGAATTTTGAAGTTTGAGAAGCACAGAAGAGACTCAGGTTATAGGAAAATGAAAGAGGGAAAGATCAGGACAGTGGGATTCAGGGTCAGGGAGGAAGAAAAAAGGGGATTCAGGTAATAACTGGGAGCTTATGTACTGAGCTGAGGGTTGTTATGGAAAGTTTCAAACATACATAAAATGAGAGAAAAATATAATACCTATGAGTGCATCACACAACATCAACTTATTAACTCATGGTTGATTTTGTTTCATCTATTACTCTTCTTCATCTAGTAATTTTGAGGGAGCAAACCCTTGTATCCTTTTATCCATTGTTTTCATCAGCTTCTTCACCACTGTGGCCAGAAGACCTGAAAAGAACAACTTTAGAGGAGGAAAAGGTTATTTGGGGCTGAAGGTTTCAGAGGTCTCAGTCTATTGCTCATGGCCAGAGATGAGGCAGAACATCATGGTAGAAGGGCATGTCAGATGAAAGCAGCCCAGATCATTGCACCAGGAAGAGAGAGAATGCTGCTCACCAGGGAGAAAATATAAATCCCAAAGGCACGCCCACAGTGACCTACCTCTTCCAACCACACCCTTCCTGCCTATAGTTACCACCCAGTTAATCTGTATCAAGGGATTATTATACTGATTAGGTGAAGGTTCTTATAACCCAATCATTTCACTCCTAAACTTTCTTGCATTGTCTCACACATAAGCTTTTAGAATACACCTCACATCTAAACCTTAACATCCATACTTTAGCAGACATTTCTAGAAGAGAAAAAATCTTTTAAAACACAGCCTTTTAAAACACAACATTATCACGTCTAAAAAACACTCTTAATATTATAAAATATGCAGCCAATATTCATTTTCTAATTTCCTCATAAATAATTTGTATTTTCATGGTGGTTTGTTTGAAATAAAATCAATAAGGATCCGAACGTACATTGTGATAGTGTGTTATGGTCTACAGCTTTCAACTTGTTAGTTGAAAGCACTGAATCATTTGTGCAGCGACAGTTTGTCACAGGCAGCATTATATTGGTTATGTCCCCGGGATGTGGTATCACATGTTGGTCTGCCCTCCTATGAAAGGAGATCAGAGACCTGATGAGATTCAGGTGTTTCCTATTGTGTCCAGTGGCCTTCATAGGTGATGGCGTATTTTTCCATCAGGAGGGACCTACTGTTGGATTATCTTTCATTCAGTGATTTTAGCAGCTGTTGTGGTCTAGTACCTAGATCTTTTTTTTCCTTAGGGGTTGGAAAATAGAGGTATTCTATCAATTTTCCCAAGAGAGAAAAAAAATGAATATTTTTATGGATAGAAACATCCCTCTCTTCTTCCATTTGATCATCTAGGGATTTCATTTGTTCAGGAAAGGTAGGTCAGCAGTTGGCTTCTTGTTATTTACCAATTTTCCACACAGTAGTGCATTCACAGGCATCTTCCAACAGTAACCCACTAATTAAAACCAGGTCTTGATTGTTTTTGTGATCTCAGGGATTTGAACATGTTTGTTCTCATGCTAGGGCATTGCAGGTATGCTGATGGATTTCACCTGGTGCCATCTTTCCAGCCAGTGGAAGCTGCTTCAGGTTGGCTTCCGGGTCTCTGAAACAACTCACAACTCCAGTAATTTTGGATAAACAGCTTCCTTGCTTCCTGGTATGACTAAATGTTCTAGCCCTTCTTATACATTTTGTGTGTGTGTGTGTGTGTGTATGTGTGTGCCAGACTTAAATTCAAAGAGTACTGATTCCTTTAGTAGGAAATGATATTTACAGACCACAAGCTGGACATTAGGGTGCTCGGGGCTCATGCAACAGTCATTGTTTCTGGGTCTTTCCAGTGGACAGAAACACACAGAGATAAGCACACACATCTAATATACACATGTGCATACACATGTGTACATACACATCGTTAAGTGGAAAATAAAGTATAAAATGCATTCAGTACACATAGCCTGCGGAACATCACAGCTTAGCAATAGAACTCACTGTGGAATATTGTTCACTCTTACGACTATGTGTCTGACTAAATAGCGGCTTGGTGCTGCTGCTTAGTATCTCAAGAGTGTTGTATCACCTATCACTAGCCCAGGAGAAGATCAAAATTCATCGAGCTGTCAAGTTAAGCCACTGTAAGCTGAGCAATCTGTGTTAGATTTTTACTTACTCTCTTCCTTCTTACATATGTATCCATTTTGCCATGTCAAGAATGCTAGGTCTCAAAAACACCAGGAAAGGCAGAACTAGAACGTTTCCCAATCGCTCACTTCATTGACCCCACACTGCCTCCAAGCACTCTCATTACAACATACGCCAGTCCATTACTGAAGACAGCATAAGATTTCTTGTTTTTGCATCACTTTTTGTTCTTAGGACGGGTCCCACTGGGGATCTACTCTCAAATTACTGAACTATAAAATTGCTTGGACTAGTGCCTTTCTTTGTGGTTATGCCAAGAGCTAACATACACATATGTTCATTAGTTTCATTTTAGTTTGTTTTTGGTGTTGCATTTTAAATTCAAACTTTGGACTGATGTAAAATATTTTCCTGGTTTCAAAATCAAATCTACAAAACAAGGCACATTCAAAGAATTCTACCTTGTTTTTCTGATTCCCTTAGCCTATTTCCTCTTTGTTCCACCTTCACCATAGGCAACCAGTTTTTTTGAAGTACATGGCTTCTCTTTGCATTGTTTGTTTTTTAAATAGAAAGTGTGTGTGTGTGTGTGTGTGTGTGTGTGTGTGTGTGTGTGTGTGTGCATCCCCTTTCTCTTAGATAAATGGGAGCATGCTCTACCCAACCCTTCCTGGAGATGACCCCATGGTGCACATAGATAGGTTCCTCCCTCCTCATCTCTGGTGTTCCATTGTGAAGAACACCATGGTTTATTCAGACAATCCCCTATGGATGGATATTCACAGTGTCTAGTTCCTTTTCCTATTATATGTGTTCTGTCACAAATGGCCTTGTGCACATGTGTCTTTTTGAGCTTTAGTCAACATGTCTTTGGGCTAGATTCCTAGAAGGTAGGATGGCTGGTCAAAGGGTAATGGGCCATGGAAGTTTGTTAGATAACGCTTGATTTCTTTCCACAGGAGTGAGGCTGCTTTACATCCCACCAGCAATGTCTGAGGGAGCTGTTTTTCACAGCCTTGCTGATGGCACATATGGTCAAACTTTTTGATGTTTGTGAGTCTTGGCAGTGAGAAGTGGTATCTCTGTGTGATTTTAATCTGGATTTCTCTTACTGCAAATGTAATAGGATACTTTCTAAAAATATAGTCCTGGTCTTATAGGTAGGGCATGTTTTTATGGAGAAGCTGTGTGTATGATTTTTTGACACAAGCAAGGACAAGAATCACTAATGGAGAGTGTTTGCAAATACCTCATATGGGCTTGGATGTGAGCTAAATTTCAGTATCATTCAGCATAGTCACACAGTGGGACTTTGAGCCTTTGGGGGGGGGGTGTATAGCAATGAGGACACCCGGAGGCTGGAGCTGGGCAAACGTGGGTCCCAGGCCCCTCTCCACCGCTCACCCACACTTGACTTTGTGAAGTTACTTAAACTCTGAGCTTCTGTTTGCTTATCTATAGAGCAAAACCAGAATAGTCATAGTATCTACTTTTATAGGATTGGTGCATGATTAAAACAGTTGGATACTAGGCATGGCATCTGACAGAGTAAGGGCTAAAGAAATGTAAACAATAATTATCTGACTCAATGAAGAGAACTATTGGGGCTTTGGAGGCTGTATAAATCATTGTACCCTATAAAATCACTATGACTTCCTTAAAATTGACTTAATAGTAATGTAAGAAAAAAGAAGGTGTTTTTTTATGAGTTTGCAGTGGTGTTGCCATAGAACTGAAGACCACACTTAGTGTTCTGGGGGTAGATAAGAGAAGAAGAAGAAGCATAGGTGTGGAGAGGGTCTGAAACCACCCTGGAAGATAGGCCTCTGCAAAGGGCAGAGGGGAAGGTGTGTCTTCATGGGACATAGCTATAGGTGCTATAGTACAAACCGAAAGGGGTGTTTGAGAACTCAGTAAAGGGTGCATGTAGTTAGCTGCACAGCTTCTGCCCTCCTGAGCATGGGCCTAAAGGAAATGAATTGAGAGAACAGCATGACCTTGGGTACTCTGCAGCTCTCTTAGCCTTTCACAGTCGCTGGGCCCCATTCTTCTGTTGATGGTGCTTTTGTTCCCTGGTGTCTGACACCACCTTTCCCAGCAAGCAGGGCACAGTCACTGACATTCACAGGAGAAATTTTAGACCTTAAGCCTGAGTCACGCCTCCCTGTGACTGGGATGGGAGCCAGGGGTTCTGGACTAGCACAGTGAATTTCTTCTTCGTGTGTGTTAAAGGGTTATTTTTATTATTAATCTTTCTACAAAATTCAGTTTATTTAGTTTGTTCACCTCTACTGTTGGTTTTCTCTTGCTTCATTTATTTCTGCTTTTGTGACAGTCACACCATTCTCATTTCTATGGGTTGATTTTTTGCTTTCTTTTGATTTTTGAGTGGAAAATTAAGTTTGCTGAGTTTCACTTTCTTATTTTACGCTCAGTGCCTTTAAGACATCTGTTAGTGCTCTCAGTTCTAAATACTTCATCATTTCTGTTTGAATTCCTCTGTAGCTTTGAATAAACCTTGTGTGCTTTACAAGATTTCAAGAGTATGGATTCCTTTGCTATATTTGCATGATTGATTTCTAATTTCATTGCATAGTTATTGATGAATATATCTTCTAGGATGTAATTTTTGAAGGAAATTTGTGAGAACCTGATTTATATCCTAAATCATGCCTTATCAATTTTTAGTCAGTGTTTCATATGTGTTTGGGGAAAAAAAAACAAAAATGAATGTTCTATTTGCTGGGTATTGAAATCTTAAAATAGCAATTAGCTTGAGTTGGTTAATTGCCCTGTTCAGATCTTTTTCAGCTTTGCTGCCTTGCAAAATTATCTAGTTAGCTCTACTCTGCTAGGGTCCAAGACACAAAATTACCCATTTAGAGCTGATTGGTTTGATGTGGCTCACAAAACATGCCCAGGTTATGGAAGATGGGAGGGATTTTCCATCTTTGTAAGCAGTGTTGATTTGCATGAGTTGAATTCTTTTAGTCCCAGCTCAATTAGCCTATAAAATCTAGGCTCTGGTCTCCAGTGGATTATCTTGGCTGTTGTAATCTTGAATATTTGTGTCATGCAATAATTTAAGAGTGGAACTGATCAATATTCTTACGAAGACCAGAAGGTAGATAACAGGGACCCCTGTCCCAGTGTCCAGCATTAGTTGAAGGCCTGTGTCCTTGGTTACATGATCGTGTGAGCATCACATAAACTTCTCTGAGCCTTATTTCTTCACCAGTTACATGGACAGAATATAACCTTTCTGTGTTGGTCAAAGAGGGTTTGTGGTGAGGCTCAGTGAGCTAATGGACATTTTGGAAACTGTAAAGAGATTTTGAAATGTAAAAGGCACAGGTTGGGGGCATCTTGTGAAGAAGTGGCAATCAATGCATCTTAATCTCCTTTATTCTGCAGAAGGAACTTGGACAGGGTAAGGATTGAAAGAAATGTTTGGAAACCCTTGAAATGAAATTTCCTTTGTCCTCCTCTCTCCGTTCCTCGGTGTAGAACATAGAAACCGCAGCCATGACCACCCACGTCACCCTGGAAGATGCCCTGTCCAATGTGGACCTGCTGGAAGAGCTGCCCCTCCCCGACCAGCAGCCATGCATCGAGCCTCCGCCTTCCTCCATCATGTACCAGGTAATGGAAATGGCAGAGCATGCCAGGACCTCAAGAACTCTGGAGTCCCCTAAGAGCATTTGCCCTGAAGGAAGGGGCTGCATATAGAAGGTGAAAGGTCATGAACTGATGTAGTACCTCGTGCACTTGGGGAGCTGGATGTGAGGAATAGATGAACTAACAAACATATACTAAGACTCTTTCCATCCCCTGGGGAGGGCTGGTTGACCTGCTCTGACCTTAGGTACCTTCCCGGCTGTTCTTGCTGCTGCACCAACCATGTTTTGGCAATTCCGACCTCATGAATTAAATATTGCAATTTAGAAAGCCCTAGAGCCTGCCTGGGTAATTATTTCTCCATGTATGTGAAAAGTATGCCAGGACTCCACACGGCTGATGAAGGCTCAGGGAAGTGGGTCAGAGGCATTTGCTTTTGCCTTAGAGGAGATCTTGTGATAAACCACCCTCGGATTGCACAGATCCATGATCCCGCCAGGCTGGTAGGGAGGGCACCCTTTGCAACTGCCCTGCAATAGCCCCAGGGCCCGGCGTGCCAGGCCAGAGGCCTTGTGAAGAAGGAATGCATTCATTTGAAATTGTTTGCTATGTTTAACCTTTTGCTAATTCTTAGATAGCTAAGTATGACTAAATATAAATATATATTTTTAGTTTCATTCAATAGTTAGATTTATTAACATGTTTGAAGGTTCAGTTCATGAATATGATTTTGTTACATCTTCTAACTTGTATTAAATTTTATATGTTTTTTATTTACAGGAAAGTATAACAAAATTTCCCTGTAACTATGCCCCCTCTTCTCTATATACAGATACCTTTTTACCAAATATACGTATTTTACCAAATATGTAAATTTGGTACATATGTTAACATGTATATTTTATAAATATATATTTGGTAAAATATGTATATCTGATATGAATATTAATATGTATTTCTTTTAAAATATGAATTTTTTAATCAAAAGGAAATAATACTATTTATAGTATTCTATGACTTGGCTTTTTCTTAAGATTTATTATGGCTGTTTTCTATCATAATATAATATGATTGAACTACATTATGTTCAACCACCTCATGGTCCTTTTAAGTCCATTGCAGGTATAGTATATACTATTATTTACTTAGCTATTTGCTATTGATGGGCATTTGGGTGGTTTGCAGGGGTTTTTTTTTTTTTATCACAAAAAAATCCTGTAGTGGTTGGTTGTCCTTGGACATACGCATTTGCACTCTCAGGTGAGTGTTTCTGAGTGGCTGGATCAAAGCAATATATACTTAACTTTTAGCAGCATCTTGGACTCCTGTAGTTTTGACATTTTCTTCTGAGTCTCTGATGAGTGACTGATCACTCATGGGAAGCAGATGGGCCCTGTCCTCAGCCTGTCCCTGCTGGTGTGATTATGCAGGCAAGTGTTTTAGGGGAGGGGCAAGGTTCCAGGTGAGATGGCAGTAGGTTTCCACAGAAAGCCTGTAGAGTTTGTTGACAGTAATTTGCTTCCTGGACACTGGCCTCCTTGGACCCATTTCCCAACAACCAAATGTGCCTCTTTTAATTCCACAGGCCAACTTTGACACGAACTTCGAGGACAGGAATGCATTCGTCACAGGCATCGCAAGGTACATTGAGCAGGCAACGGTCCACTCCAGCATGGTAAGTCTCTAGAACCATGTGTGCAGACAAGCTCCCTGCTGGAGCAGGAGGCGCCATGGATGGCTTCTCACACAGGGCCATGTCCTCAGCTACCCCCACCTCAGTCAGACCCCAGCTCTGCAAGCCATTGTGGAGTCCTGCCCTGCCTCCTCCCAGCACCTCAGCACGCTGCTCCCCTTTAGCTTCAGGGTCTGCAAATCCCACTCACTGCAGGCCCATCCTGATGTCCACTGCTCACTTCCCTGAGCTTCTGTAGCTCTTTGGGTTAACATGTGATTCGATTCTGCCTTGTTATATTTTTTGATTACTGAGTAAGTTGAATTTTGACTCTGCAAAGCAAAAGATTCTTCAAAAAAGAGACATGGTGACTTTGGCTTTGGAATAACACAGTTATTGACTCAAGGAATCCAGTGGCCTAGATGACCCTACAAGTAGAGCCAGGTGTTATTTTCTTTCTTAGGGTTTGACCCTAAGAGGGAGGGATCATCCTCTTCTCTCTTGGGCTTTCACTGATTTTCTTCTCTCGTTGCATTGGAGTTTGAAGAATTCCAGAGTCCTTATCCTTGAGCTCTGCCTATGGCCTGATAGACCTTTCTCACTATGTTAGTTGTGTTCTCTAACCTTGACTTAGTGAACCTGTTCATTTTTTCCGTAATTATTTTGCATCTGTACCTGCAGAGGACAGTGTCAAGTGCTGAGGAGGTGCCCAGAGACATACAGGGGCCAGTCCTGGTTCTCAGGAAGTCAAGTCAATACTGAAGCTTGCCATTCACTGAATACTTTTTCTGTGCAGATATTTTAAGTTCATTGTCTCATTTAACCCTTAATGAACCCTGTGAGGTAGTTCTGTTGTAATACCCATTTTATGCTGAGTGCAGTGACACACACCCGTAATCCCAGTGATGGGAGACTGAGGCAGGAGAATTGCAAGTTCCAACTAGTCTTAGTACCTTAGCAAGGCCCTGTCTCAAAACAAAAAAATAAAGGACTAAGGATATAGCTCAGTGGTAAAGTGCCCCTAGCTTCACCCTCATACCTGAAAATAAAAATAAATAAATAATAAAATACCCACTTTACAGATGGGGAAAACTGGAGCCCACCATTGACAAATGAAGGACCTAAACTCAGCTATCTATCAACAACAATCTGTGCTCTGAACTATTCTTTGTGGACAAGTGAAAATTCACAAAGGGTAAATGTCATGGTAAAAGTTTAAGGTTCAGTGTGTTTGAAGGGACTTGGAGAGGGTTAGAGAAAGTTTGATGAAGGAAATGACTTTCAAGTGGGACCCTGGAGGAGGGTAATGATGCCTTGAAGCTGTAGGTAAGCCATTCTTACATGTGATGCATTAGAGCCTCAAAATCGCCCTATGACTTGCAAAGGGATCATTATACCCACTTAGGGATGAGAAAACAGAGGCTTGGAGAAGTTAATAAGCACGTTACTCATGGTCCTACAACTAGGAAGTCATGATTGGATCTGAAATCGCGGACTGACTCCCAGTCCTGATCTCTCTATACTTTACTCCACTGTCTCACGTGGGATTTTATCAGTCTGGGAGGAGTGGGCGTACCAGCTGGGAGAACCAGTATGAACAAAGGCGTAGAATTTTCAGTGATTACTCATGTGTGGACTGTGAGGCCCACATGGGCAAATTGTGATATCAATGGAAATCCAGATGGGGGTCAGCTGGTGCAAGCTATATTAATTGGCTAAGGTTGCCATAACAAAGTGTGACAAACTGGACAGCTTAAAGAGAGGGTATTTATTTTCATAGTCCTGGAGGTTGGAAGTCCATGATCAAGGTGCGGGCAGGGTTGGTTTCTCCCAAGGCCTCTCTGGTTTGCCTGTGACTGCTTCTGGCTGTTTCCTCACAGGCCTTTCTGTGCATGCATGGCATGTCTCTTTGTGAATCCACATTTCCTCTTCTTAGAAGGATATCAGTCAAATTGGATTAGAGCCCACAGAAATGATCTCATTTGAATTTAATCACCCCATCTCCAAGTAGAGTCATTCTCAGGTACTGGGTTTAAGACTTCAAAGGATGAATTGTATAGAGGGAGGGAGAGGCACACAATTCAGGCACAGAGCTTTCATCCATCAGTAAAAACCCAAAGGCAGGGGAAGATTTTCATCCACAGGAGAGAGTTGAGCAGTTTCATTTGTTAAAATGTGGAATGAGGGGCTGGAGTGTGGCTCAGTGGTAGAGCACTTGCCTAGCATGCGTGAGGCACTGGGTTCAATTCTCAGCACCACATATAAATAAATAAAATAAAGGTCCATTGACAACTAAAAAATATTTTTAAAAAATGTGGAATGAGTTGAGAAAGAGTGAATGGAGCAGACAAATCACTGAGATCACTACATTCCCATCCCTGGAGTCATTAAAGATGGTACCAGGGTGATGGCATCACGGGTGGCTAGGGGGCGTGCACATGAGAGACATCAGAGCTCAGCTGCACATGGCTAGGAATCTCCTGGGGTAGAGGGAACAGGAAGCACACTGAAGTGTCCTGGAAATGTCAGGTCAGGGACGCTGACAGGGAAGTCTAGGGAACCGGCTAGCTCAGAGGGTCACTGTATGAGCGTTCTATTGCTGCTGCAACAAGCTATCATATTCTTAGTGGCTTAAAACAAAATAGATTTCTTTGCTGACAAGTACTTTAGAGGTCCCATGGGGGTCTTCCTGCATTCGATCAAGGTGCCCACAGGGCTACATTCATTTCTGTAGGCTCTAAGGAGCTATCTGTGGTCTTGCTTTTTCCAACTCAGAGAAGCTTGGCTTGTTTCTGAATAAGGAAACTATGACCCTTACAAGTTGAAAGATTGGTCCAGGGGAGGCAGGGCCAGAAGTCAAGTCTTTAAAGGCCCCACCAAGGACTCTTTCCTCCATACTATCTTGGCCTCTTTTTTTGAGGCTAGCTGTGCAACAAATCCAGCTGGGAGTCAGCTGAACTGTCCAGAGGTTAGAGTCCACGCCCATCTTCTCCACTGCCCTGTTCCAGGACAGAGCCCAGGACCCACGAGTGCTCAGTAAAGCTTTCATTGAATGAATGAGTTCGCATTACACCTGCTATGGGCAGTTTGGTGCTAAAAATAGACTCACGTTCTTTGCATTACTGTCACTTCCCCTTTGTGACATGTGTTTGAAGCAGATTCAGTAGGGCACCCACGGGTTGATCTTGGTTCTTTCTGATCTCAAGGATGTTAAAAGTTCTTATTGAAACTGTGACTTGTCAAAGATATTTGCTGTTAGAAATAGAACTGTAGTAAGTAATAACTCCAAATTAAATCTGATCTTATCCTAACAAGATATGAAATAGATAAGATACGCAGATTTGAAATTAAATCAATAAAAGTACATTTTTGAATAGATACAGATATTCCACAATGAGACATGGCCTAGTGTTACTTTTTATTGTATTTTGGAGTATACTTTTCATAATGTAAAACCATTTCAAGTGTATAATTCAGTCCTTTTTCTTTTCTTTTCTTTTTTTGCCTATTCACAATATTACACAACCATGCCCCATCTAATTTCTATCACCCAGAAGGATACTCCAGACTTGTTAGCAGTCACTTTTACTTCCCCTCTCCTCATGAACCTTGGCAACCACTAACTTTCTTACTGTCTCTCTGGATTTGCATATTCTCACATTTCATCTAAGTAAGTCATACAATAAGTGGCCTTTTGTGTCTGGCTTCCTTCAGTTAGTGTAATGTTTTCAAAGTTCATATTGTAGCCTTTGTAAGTACTTCATTACTGTGTATAGGTGAATAATATTCCATTGTGTGGATAGACCACTTTTATTTGTCCATTCATCAGTTGATGGACATTTGGGTTATTTCTACTTTTTTGTTGTTGTTGTTAATTTTTTTTTTTTTTGTACTGAGGGTTTAACCCATGAGCACTTTACCACTGAGCTACGTCCCCAACCCTTTTTATTTTTTATGTTGAGACAGGTTTTGGCTACATTGCTTAGAGTCTTGCTAAATTGCTGAGGCAGGCCTCTCAAACTTGTGATCCTCCTGCCTCAGCCTCCTGAGTAGCTGGGATTACAGCCATGTGCCACTGTGCATGGCTTTATTTCTACTTTTGAGTTATTGTGAATAATGCTGCTGGAAACACATATGTCACTCATAAATCCCGAATCCTCAGAAATTTCTGTGTGGAGACAATTTCAGTTCTCCTGGGTGTATATCTAGCAGTGGAAATGCTGGGTTAGATGCTAACTCTATTGTTAATATTTGTGGCACCTTCTTAGGTGTTTAGACTGTATTCCTAACTTCCTTTACAGATCACCTAGAGAGAGATGTCATTTCATTGAATTCTCATAGAATTCTATGACATCATCACCATCGGCATCATTGTCGTCACTTTAACAGATGACTAAATGGGGAATTTGTATCTATCATGTCGATATTAATTATTCTCCTGCTTATGAAATAGTAATGTGTACCTTATCAAAGTGTGAACCTGATGCTACTATGTTATGTTATTGTAGTATGTTATATATTATAGTGTGCTATTCCATATTATTCTATTGTGTATCATAGTACTATTATAGTACTCTAGTAGTTACTTGAAGTAATACAGTATTCCAACCCAGAGAGAGTTTATAATTCAGAGCTTGGTGCATATGCCACCAAATTTTTTTTTGACATTCAGTATATATTTATAATCACTACTGTTTTGGTTTTTGACCTATTTACATACAGTTTTGCTTGTTTATTTTCTTGCTAATTATATCTGGGACACTTTTTCTGTGGGAACTGCAGATCTGCCTCCTCTTTCCAAGGCAGCCATCCATCTGTTTGAAAACTGTGGTCCAGTCATAGAGCCCTTGGGCTTCTGATGAGGATGATTCATGTCGGTTCTTCTTACTCTCGTGGTGCACGTGAATCGTCTGAGCATTTTGTTGAGATGTGGCTTCTTGTTCTATAGACCCGGGAGGGCCTGAGATTCTGCATTGCTGGTGCGCCCCCTGCTGACGGGGCCAATGCTGCTGGTCCACAGACTACCCCATGGTAGTGAGGCTGTGATGGCTTTTGGGAAGCCTGTGGCTTGGATGTCTTTTCTCACTGCTGAGAGGGTTTTGCTCTTTCAGAATGAAATGCTGGAGGAAGGACATGAGTATGCAGTCATGCTGTACACCTGGCGCAGCTGCTCCCGGGCCATTCCCCAGGTGAGACTATCCTTGTCCCGTGTGTGCATCTCTTGCCCCTCTGCGGGGGGTCTTACTACTTCTTACCCTACCCACAAACTATTGCTGGGCACTGAGCTTCTCCAGGTGGCAGGGGGCAAGTCAGGGCCTCTCATCCAAGGAAGAATCCTGAAGTCACTGATGACCAGGACCCATGCCCAGGGACTTAAATGTTTGCCAGGTACACAGTATGCATAGTATCTTATTTCAAAAACTGTGCGTGCTAATTTTCTCACACCTAAACCATTGCAGAAGGGTGTAAAGTAAAATATAAGACCCCCTGGCCCCACCACCCAAACTTACCTTCCTCCATAGGATTATATCTGGGAACACTTTGCTACATAGTCTTCTGGATCATCTTCCTGGCATGAAAACTATTTTGTACATTTTTATCATTTATAATAGTGTTGTTTCTTTTTTATATTATTCTACGTTTTGCTTTTCACATATTCTTTGTTACTGACTTTTTTCCATGTCAAAGCATACACATCTATTTTTTTTAACGTCATTGTCATTATCATATAACCAATGAGTTCCATTGTCACAAATCAACAACCCACAGGTGTATAAAGTAAACACACTGTTCCTCCCCTCCTAATCCTGGTCCTCGGGATTAGCTGCTGTAAAGAGTTTTTCAGCCTTTCTGATTTCATCTGCCTGTATTTTATATGAACACATACAGAGTTTTGTTTTGCTTAACCAAAATGGAATGAAGTTATCCTTACTGTCCCGGGACTTTTTTCACCTGTTAGTTTATGGTGACAGTCCTGTCATGGCAGTTCATGTAGATCTATCTCATTCCATCTAAGAGTTTATCATTGTATTGTAGGATTGCATCATCATATCCATTTAGTTATCCACAGATGGGTGTTTAGCACTTGCTACCATTGTGAGAATTTCTGAACATTTATAGAATGTCCTCAAGCTGCCTTTCCTCAGTCTTCAGATTCAGTCGACCTGCTGGTGGTCTTGGCAAGCATGCTGTGAAAGCATCTGCTGTGTGATTCTGATATGCACCCTGGTTGAAAACTACTGGGCAGGGAAATGGGTTTTTAATGACACATCTGAAGTAGGCCGACGTTGGCTTAGGGATGGCTAGGGGAGTTTCATCTGGTGCAAGGGACAGAACATTGCTCTTTGCTTAGAATCTGACTGGGCGCCCTTGCGACCAGGCTGGGGAAAAGGCCAAAGCAGGGAGACCTGTAGTTGTATATACAGCTCCTGGTCATGGCACAAAAGAGCAAGAAAGGGAGGAGGGTTCCTGTCTGGGGACTACCTGGTTTCTTGTCTGCAGCCAGTCTCTGGGGGCACTTCTGCCTTCCACCAGACCAGTCAGGCTGGGGCCACCCAGCTTCTTCTTACTTTGGAATCAGTTACCACCCAACAGAGGTGCATGTGAGAGTAAAGAGTGGCCTTATTAATAAGGCCACACATGTGGACCAGAACTGTGTGGACAAACCAGGGTGCTGAACCCCTCCTCTGCCCACAGGTGAAATGCAATGAGCAGCCCAACCGAGTGGAGATCTATGAGAAGACCGTGGAGGTGCTAGAGCCGGAGGTCACCAAACTCATGAAGTTCATGTACTTCCAGGTGAGCTGGCCTGGTGGGTCTGCATCAAGAAACCTAAGAAGACCACCTGTCTTCTAGACACCAGGCTCTGCACCTTGGTACCACTCTGTCTATTCATCTAGCAGCTATTTTTAGAGGGTCACCTACATGCCCCTGGGTGAGCAAGACAGACACATGTCCCCAGCCCCATGTAAGTTACATCTGATGAGTCTGTGAGTGTGCTTTGGGCACAGGGATAGACTGACTATTAAAAAAAAGTAATTTTCAGGGCATAATAATTGCTGTGAGTAAACTAATATTTAAAACAGTTCTGGATTGTGGAGTATCTGCTGGTGCTCTTTAAGGATGATCTCTTGGGAGGTGCTTTTGGATTGAGCTCTGGGCAGTCAGAGAGAGGCTGCCTGTCGTGGTCAGGAGGAGGAGAGCTCCAAGGAGAAGGTACTGTAAGGCCAGAGCCAGCCTCAGCAACTTAGCAAGCCCCTAAGCAACTCAGCAAGACCCTGTCTCTAAATAGAATATAAAAAGGGGCTGGGGATGTGGCTCAGTGGTTAAGTGCCCCTGGGTTCGATCCCTGATACAAAAAAAAAGAAGAAGAAGAAGAAGAAGGAGGAGGAGGAATGAAGGACAGAGGGGCCAGGGCTTCCATGGGTGGGCACACTGGCTGGACAGGGGCCACAGGCAGGTACAACATGAGCAGCGAGCAGGGGTGTCACAGTTACATAAGAAGCTGCTGAGGAGGGCAGGCTGGTCACTGACAGCCAGGGTGGACCCCAGGGTGGGCATCATGCCATACAGCACACCCTCTACCATGTCCCCCATGGAGCTGAGCATTCAGGGTGGATTCCTGGCTGTGCGCTGCGCAGTGGCAATGCCTGGAGGGCTAGAGCGGGCTGGCCCAGTGGGTGGAGGAAGCCGCACGTGCAGCCCTGGGCGAGAGCTCAGCTGAGTCAGATCCCAGCACCACCGCCTCCCCACTGCGAGTCTGTGCACCTCTCCTCCACTCCTCCAGGTGTCTCCCCTGTTAGTGGTGAGGATAAGTAAAGTCCACTGGTAAAGAGCAGCAGGTTGATACCTCCCGGCTGCTGTTAGCATCACAAACCTGGCTTCCTGGAGCCTCTGGTTTCTTTGTGAAGGCAGACCCGAGGGAGGAGAGCTATCCAAAGACCACAGAGTGCTAAGCGGAGGCCCCCCAGAAGGCATTTGCACAAGGGAGTTATCTGCAGTAATTTAGAATTCTGCTGTCCAGCACTGTAGTCACTGGCTACATGTGACTACTGATGTTAATTAAAATTAAGTCCAATTAAAAATGCAGCTCCTCAGTCACAAAGCAAAACTCAAGTGCTGGATAGCCACACTTGGTGGTGAGAGGCTGTTGATCACACAGGGCTGATGGGAGCATTCCTGGCCTGGTGAAAAGCTAGAGACTCAGACTCTGAAGAAGGGGTGACTAGGCATGGTCTTTGAGGAGATGGTGGCTGATTGCAGGTGTTTCAGGCTCACAGTTCAGGTCCCAGCCAGCATTTCTCTTTCCCCATTTCTCCCCCTTATTCCTTCCTTTCATTTCTTCTCTTTTTCTCCTGCTCACTGTCCCTGGATCATGGCAATAGCCTCTTTTTCTCTTGTTGAACCTTATTTTCCTGAACTAGTTTTACTGGTGTATGGTTTACACACCACACAGGACATCCATGTGGGGTCAACAATTCAGTGGTATTCAGCACACGCAGAGTCCTGCTTCTATCACTGCAGTCAATTTTAGATCATCTTCAATCCCCCACCAAAAAAAAGTCCCTTTAGCCATCACCCGATAATACCCCGATATCACCCTCCTGCAAGTCCCAGGCAGCCACTAAGCAACTGTAGGTCTCCACGGATGGTTGTGTTCTAGACATGTCAATGAAATCACAGCATGTGGCTTTTATGTCTGGCATCTTTCAGTTTGCAGAATGACACTGTAGCATGTGTCACAACTTCATCCCTTTTTACAACTGAAGTCTATCTCATTGTATTGAGACACATTTTATGTATCTGTTAATCAGGGTTTAGACCCCTAGGAGTGAAGTTATCGGCTCATTTACTAACCTCACCTTAACTTCCTAACTAGTCTCCTGCTGC
The DNA here is from genome assembly GCA_028644305.1 of Xerus rutilus. Classification (NCBI taxonomy): domain Eukaryota; kingdom Metazoa; phylum Chordata; class Mammalia; order Rodentia; family Sciuridae; genus Xerus; species Xerus rutilus. Next base: position 125,606,580 of record CM053405.1, read on the forward strand.
TATCTTTGCCTCAATAGTCTGTTCTCACTTCAGCAGCAACTGTGATCTTTTTAGGGTATAATTTAGACCATGCTGTCCTGCTTCAGAACCTCCCAGGTCTCCCCAGTTCACTCAGTATCAGAGCCCAAACCCTCAAAAAGACCTACAAGAAGAGCCAGAGGCCCTGGCCCCCTCCAACCCCGTCTCCAGCTCTTTCCTTCCACTCATTCCAACTCAAGTATCCTGGCTTCCTTCCTGTCCCTCAAACATGCCTCAGGGACTTTGCACTGGCTGTTCACCCTTCTTTCAGGTCTCCTCATGTCTTTTTCCCTCCTTCTCTTTCAAAATCTTTTTCTAAAAGTCATTTCTTTTTTTTTATTAATTAATTAATTTAGATGCATTTCAAATCATAGTACATATATAGAGCTCAATTTCTTGATGATTCCTTCTCTGATCTTTCTCCTTAGAGGAACAGCTCTTTTGAACTTTCCAGCCCTTTGTTGTTCTTCTCCATGGCACATATGACATTCGGACAGAGAGAGTTCATTTGGTTTTGTCTTCTCATTAGAAGATAAGGTCCTTAGAGCAATTTATCATGTTCCTGTTTTGTTCCCTGCTGGACCCCCAGTACCTAGAATGATGCCCGGCATACAGTAGATGCTCAATAGTTATTTAATGAATGAGCTCCTTTTTCTGGGTGTCTCTCACACACTCTTGGTCTCTATTTCCTTATCATCCAGTGTCTGGCACTGTCCCACACGTTGGGGACACAAAATGAATAGGACATGATGCTTTAAGCAAAGGTGTGTTGAATAAATTCATTGGTTCGACTCACTTGGGGGCAGATCCAGGTTGCCCCTAAAATCAACTTTGGATTTAAATACTTACCTGAGAAAGACCTCCTGAGAGATTTGCCTTTCACTCCATGGCCTGGGGAGAGCCCAGGGGAACCTGTTCTACCGCTCACTAGGTAGCAGCGGGAACCACTGCCCCACCCCCGGGGTCGCCTCCCGCCTACGCCTGCTCCTTACGCCTGCCCCTCTGCCTGCAGCGCAAGGCCATTGAGCGGTTCTGCAGTGAGGTGAAGCGACTGTGCCATGCAGAGCGCCGGAAGGACTTCGTGTCCGAGGCCTACCTGCTGACCCTGGGCAAGTTCATCAACATGTTCGCCGTCTTGGATGAGCTGAAGAACATGAAGTGCAGTGTCAAGAACGACCACTCGGCCTACAAGAGGTCAGCACCCTCTCCTGCAGGGGCCTGTTCCTGGGCAGCAGCTGGGCAGCTGGAGGGAGAAGCCGGGGCCCTTCTCACAGGCTCCTTCTCTGGTACCAAACTAGCCAGTCCTCAAGACACAGCAGGGCTGGGCCTGTGTCAGCGTGGCTTGAGGAACAGGGTGTGGAGCTGTCTGTGGAGAGCCTGAACCTTGCAGGGTTTATATCTCAAGATGGAATCAGAGCCCCATTTTCCCATTTATGGAGCAGTAGCAACTTTGTTGCCCCATGCTTTAGGGAACCAGTGAGGTAATTTTAAAATGGTTACTGTGTTAACTTTTTGTGGCTGTGACAAAATAGGAGACATAAACAACTTAAGAGAGGAAAGGCATGTTTTGGCTTATAGTTTTAGAGTTTTTAGTTCATGGTCACCTGATTCCATGGTTTCTGAGCCTGTGGTGAGGCAGGACAAAATGGCAGGAGGTACATGGTGGAGCCAAATTGCTCACCTCTTGGTGGCATGGAAGCTGGTGGGGGCAGGAAGGAAAGGGTCAGGGACAAGATTACCCTTCCAAGGCAATTCCCCAGTGACCTGCTTCCTCCAGGTAGGCCCTATTGCCTAGTTTCTACCCCTTCTAAATAGCCCATTCAGTTATAAACCCATCAATGGACTAATCCACTGATGAGTAGACCCGTTATGATTTAATCACTTCCCCTAAGCCCCCTGCTCCCATACTTTGCTGCATTGGTGACCAAGCCTTCAACACATGAGCCTTTGAGGGACATTCTAGATCAAGACTCAAATAGTTATGTTAGTCATTTTCTCCAAGACTCAGAAAGCCATTCAAACTGCTTACATAGAAAATGGAAATGAATTGGCTCATGGAACCCAGATATCCAGGCATGCCTGCATCCAGTGCCCCAGTGATGCTGTTAGCCTGGGTCTCCCCGTCTCCACTGGACTTCTCTCTCTAACAGCTTCCTTCTCCGGCAGGTTCTGCCCTATGGTGGTCTGCAGCAGCTTGGCTGTAGTTTCCCACCAGCCAGCATAGCAACCCCAACTTCTAGAGAAATGCTTTTGCACAGGTCCCAGGGAAGGTCAATGTCACTCAAGCTCGGGTCATGCGCTGATCCCTTCCTCCTCCATCAGTCACTGGTGAGGTGGGGGTGCTCTGATTGGACACTGCTCACTCTTAGAGTTGAGGGTCCATATCAGCTTAGAAGAAAGGACCACATCTAAAAGGGGAGGGGTCATTCCTCTTTAGAAATCAGGACACAGCCACCCAGGAGGAGAGAAGAGCATTTGAAAGCAAGAGTACCTCCTGAGTGTTGAGTGAGGTTCAGATGAACTCCAGAGTGTCTGGGCACCTCTGGTGGGAAGGGTTTTCATGTCACTGATGAGGAGGGCCCCTCCCCCACACTTGCCTTGGGCTCAGAGTGCCTGGAGAAAGCAGACAGATCCTCCCAAGTCAATTCTTCTGTGTACATCATGAAGCCCCGCGTGCCCAGCAGGCAGAGCTCACGTCACAGTTGACCCAGAAATGTCAACTTCACAAGATTCCACAGATAGCTCACATTGTAACGTCCTCCCAAACACTCACCAGTTATAGCCCACCGCTGCCATCACGGCCACAACTGACGTCCTGAGCGAGTGGTGTCCTGAGCGAGGCAGGGGTACTCTGCTTCCACAGATCCCTGTGTGCCCTACGTCCATCGTGCCTTCATCTTATAATCCTGTAAGTTTCAATAGACTTGATTTCCATGCAATGCTTTGCTTGGAAAGCATCGAGGTTTTCCTATAAGGAACAGAGTGTGCACAAAAACTGAGCTCGCTCCACGGCTTACTGCAGCTCCGGGGCAGGTGCAGCGGGCCACAGGATGCTCCTTGTGCTCTCTCTGGCCCCTCCACCTGCCTGCATCGATGGAGGCTGGCTCCCTGTAAACTGTCTAAGATTTCAGAGATTTTTCAGTGCGTCCCTGCCTTTGAATTTTAGATGCCCTGTCCTGAGTACCCTGTCACAGACCTCATGAAAAGGACTCCAGAAGACACTCTCCCTTGAGCTCACCTGTGCTACTCAGGGCTTGTTTACCTTGGGGAACGGTGTCACTGTGGGTAGGGTGGGAATGGGAGCCCATGTGACGTGCCTTAGGCTCACGGTGCCCAGATGCTCTTCTGTCTCACCTGCCATCTGCCTTTCAGGGCGGCACAGTTCCTGAGGAAGATGGCGGACCCCCAGTCCATTCAGGAGTCACAGAACCTTTCCATGTTCCTGGCCAACCACAACAGGATCACCCAGGTGGGGACATGCACCTTGTTGATCTTGGGAAGCAGGCAGGGGCCTGGAAACTAGGTGAACCACAAGTCCAAGCAGCTGAGCTCAGTCTACATCTTCTGTCTCCACTGTCCATCACAAGAGTGAAAAAGCACTACAGCCTCAGCCTCCCTCCCAGCCACAGATGGCCCTTCCACCCTCTCTAGGCTTTGTCCTCTGAAAGCCTTCAGTCAGCGTAGGGGACTAGAGAGCAGGACCACCACCCATTGCCACACCTTGGGCAAAGTCTAGGCCTCGATTTTCTCATCTATCAAATGGGTCTGTCAATTTTATTCCATTATGAGAATTTATCTCACCAGATGATGCTGAGAAATAAATGAGATGCTAAAGAAAGCCCTTAGCATGCTGTGTTGGTCAACTTCCTGTCTCTGTGATCAAAATACCTGACAACAACTTAAAGGAGAAAAAGTTTATTTTGGGATCACAGTTTTAGGAGCCTAGTCCTGGTTGGCTGAGTCTATTGTGCTGGGCATGAAGGGAGGCAGAACATCCTGAAGGATGTGGTCGAGGAAGGTTGCTCAGCTCCTGGCAGCCAGGAAGCAAACAGAGAGAGTGAGGTGTCAGGGACAAGCTATAGTCTAGGCCACATCCTACCTGCCTATATTTACCACCCAGTAGTCCTTTCAGATTATTAGCCCCATCAAATGGATTAACCAATTATTTCACCTCTGAACACATGAGCTTTTGGGGCGATGCCTTGTATCCAAACCACAATACTTGCAAAGCCAGGAAAGGAGGAGGAAGGCCAGAGCTCTTGTCCCTGCTTTCCAGGGTAGCTTGTGCAGCTGTCACTCTTCCATTATACCTAGCATAGCCTGACTCATGCCACCCTCTGTCAGTTCAGTGTCAACAGATGCCAGCAAGAATGTTGGCAGGACCCAGGCCAGTGCTGAGGGGCCCTGCATCTCCCAAGGGATCTCAGGCTTAGATCCCTGGGCAGAGGCCCAGAGTTGGCAGGGCCCGCGGTCTGAGGCCCCAGGAGACTGAGCCTCTGCTGCCTGAGCAGAGCTCCAGCAATGCCCCTCTCTGGCGTCCCACAGGGATCAGTTTGCTCCTTTGAGAAAGGGCAGGGATGGAGACCTCAGATCCTTCTCTGCAGGAGTTGTTTCTGCACTGCTGTGTCCTGCCAGGAAGGAGACATCTACTGGCCCAGCTGTGCCCCCCTGGGTGGGTCTTTCCCTGCCATTGTCTGATGAAAACAGCACAGACAAGTCCATGCCCTCAGAGCTGAGCTGAAATTCCTACAGGCCTGTCAAGCTGAGCTGCTTCAGCTCTACCTGAGAAAGTGCTTCTTACCATGCAATTGCCAGGACTGAGACAGAGGCCTCCAAGGCGAGCGAGTTCCCTGCATGGGGGATGTGCAGGAACTCTGGCTAACCAGCAACTTTGGTGGTATTGACAAAGGAATTCAGGCATTAGGCTGGCTGCTGTGCAGACTCATCTCCCCCTGGGGCCATCAGTGACTCCTGGGCCATTGGTGGAGCCACATGCTAAGTCATTGCTGCCCAAGCCCTGGGTCTTCTGAGTGTGGCAGGTGAGGATGCAGGAGGGGTATTTGCTGCTTAACCTGAGGGTGGTGTGCTGTTTTAGTGTCTCCATCAGCAACTGGAAGTAATCCCTGGCTACGAGGAACTGCTGGCCGACATTGTGAACATCTGCGTGGATTACTACGAGAACAAGATGTATCTGACCCCCAGTGAGAAGCACATGCTCCTCAAGGTAAACCCCACCACATACTGCAGCCAGGGCTTGCCCCACCTCCTCCTTGTCTAAAATCATTTCTAAAGAACAAAATTTCTATTTCTTTCTTAAACAGTAATACAGATCTTACTGCACATATGGTCTCCTCCTTTCCTTTACTATCTCCTGTGCAGCTTTAAGATGACATTAAGAACATTTCTGCAATGTAATTTTTAACGGCTGCCCAGTATTCCGTTCTGTGAGGATGTTGTTATTGAACACATCCCCTGGGGTGAGATATGTGTTTTCTAAACTGCATGAAAACCCTCATAGCACAGCTTTGATGCACCTCTTTTGGTCAAGCTTAACATTCTAGAAGAGAAATTGCTGAATCAAAGGGAAAACAGAATCTTTGGGCTTTTGCTGTATTTATCAAATGGTCATAATTATTTCAACAGTTCACACATTTTATTCTAAAATTATTAATAGAATATACAAGAAAGCGCTCAAAAATTTAAACCTCTTACGGTCTTTTCACCTGGGAGTAACATCTTCAGAATTTTCATGTACATTCTTCTAATTTTTTCCAGGTTTTTATATTTAAAAAATATGCAATGTACTTAAGTATGTAGAATTTTTCTCAAATGTCCTTAAATAGATCTGGAATATTTTGCAGCCATTGACTAAGGAAGGTCACACACATGAGCCTTCTTGGTTCTAGCCATCATTACGTAATTGTCTGCTTAGATTGTTTCTAATTTCTCTCTAACAGCTATAGCACTGACATGAACAACTTCCTCCAATTGTTCACACGCACTACAGAGCCTCCCTTTTGATACTTTCTTCTCTTGAACCTCATCTTCTGAAGCTTTTATTTCTCTTCTCTCTCCCTCATGCCACTTTTGGCATTTTAAGAATCCCTACCCGGGGTTAGTGTTCCTGTCTTTACATTTCCAACACCTCGATTGAGTCTGTAGGGCATATTAGTCCATGTGTTCTTGCTATGTCAAAGTACCTGATGTAAACTACAAAGAAAAGAGATTTACTTTAGCTCATAGTTTGTGAAGCTGGAAGTCCAAGCAGCATGGTACAGGCTCTGGTGAAGGTCCTCCTTGGTTATATCACATTATGGCAGGAAAATTTATACATCTGTGTGTGGTCTCTCCCCTCTCCTTGTCAAATCACCAGGATTCAATCATGAGCCCTCCATCATAATAAGATAATTTAATTTAATCACTTTCCAAAGGACCTACCTCTGAATACCATTATGGGTTTAGGTTTTCATCCTTTTTTTTAAAGCATTTATTGCCTTCAATGTATTGCTGAGTCCAGCTCAGGTGCAGATTTTTTTTTTTTTTAATGTGGTGCTGGAGATTAAAACCCAAGGCCTTGTGCATGTAAGGCAAGCACTCTACCAACTGAGCTATATCCCTAGCCCAGGTTTTCATCCTCTTAATACCCTTCCCATGTAACTTTGGGGAAAAGAATTCTGCATGAGATCTGGGAGGATAAGCCACCTGTCAAACCATATAGCACAAGGCAGTATGGCTTTATGATTTGTTCACTCCAGGTTCCTCTGGGCCACCAGACACCTAGAAAGATTATTCAAATTTTATACCCTTTCCCAGCCCAGATCCATGCCTGGGTGGTACCCAGCTTTGCCCAGGCTTGCCGCCTCTGTGAACTAGGTTACTAAACTACAGACCACCAAGCAGTGTTATATGCTGCCTTCAAATTCTCCAGCATTCCTTTTTCTCTCAATGCTCTTTAATTCCCCCACATCCTAACTTCCTAGCCCACTTCCCTCTGAATTGCCCACCATCTTCAATCTGGCTTCCAACACTGTCCAGCTATTTCAAGGCTCTGCAATTTGTGCTAATGAATTCAGATACCACCAGGGGGCGCCATCCATCCTTAACAGGAAAAGTCTGGTGCTCATTCTGCAGCATAGGATGCACCTAAGAGGCAAGCCTCCTTAGCTGAACAGCCTTCCAGTCAGCTCTCGTAGTTAGGTGTTGGATGAGAAATAGAGGCACAGCAACGGAGCTGGGGTTATGGCTTAGTGGTAGAGTGCTTGCCTTGCACGCATGAGGCACTGGGTTCGATCCTCAGCACCACATAAAATAAAATAAAGATATTCTGTCCACCTACAACTAAAAAATAAATATTTAGAAAAAAAAGAAAAGAAATAGAGGCACAGCAAGAAGTGACTTCCCACACCACTTCAGCTGTACATTCAATATAGGAGCAAAACAAATGAGTTTTGGTGGTTGAAATAAGAATGTCAACCCATTTATGGGGCTTTCCTGGCAGAGATTTGTTTTACAAATAAAGCCAGCAGTGTCTCTTCAGGAATGGTTACATTGTTATTTCTTTGGGGAAAAAGGTGGATACTTTTACATTCATCATTTGCCAGAGTTAAGTAAGTGCCTGTGAGGTGCTGCACCTCAGGTATGCATCAGGCTCCTTGCTCTCAAGAAGTACCTAAATGTGCACATTTTGTCGACAGATCCTGGTTGAGATTCTGTCACTGCAGCTCATCTTTGTGACTTTGGCAAGCTGTCCAACCTTTCTGTGTCTCTGATTCATCAGCCATAGTAAAAGGCTCTTACCTAGAGCCTGACTCACAAGATTGCTGTCAGGATTAAGAATTATGATCAACAGCAATATTTGTTAAAGCACAAAGTACAGTCTGTGGCCCATATAGCAAATGCTTAAGAAGTGGCTGCCATAATATACTAAATTTATGGTTGAAATTAGTCCTGTGTTTTCTGTTTTTATTTGAAGATCTAGGGGTTTTTTTTTTTAAATAATGAATGTGTATCTCTATGTATGTGTGTGTGTGTACACATTAGACCTACATTTTTTTTAAACCATTCCAGTGCATGTGAATAGTTTCTGCATGCTACTCTTTCTCTTTCTAGGTTATGGGCTTTGGTCTCTACCTGATGGATGGAAATGTCAGTAATATTTACAAACTGGATGCCAAGAAGAGAATCAACCTTAGCAAAATTGATAAGTTCTTTAAGGTCAGCCACTGGAGCTGGGGTGGGGTTGGGGCGGGGTTGGGGTGGGGCAGGGGAGCCAGGGTTACACCAGCGCCAAGATCACTGTAGGGAAAGGAATAAAATTTGCCAGAAAACAGGGGAACTGTGAACTGAGCAATAACTCTGAATTCAGACTCCAACAGGAGAAGAATAGCATGACTGCTTCCAGCTGCCCCTGGTAGAGGAGTTGGTACTAGAGAAGGCTGCCCCAGGAAAATCGTGCATGGTTTCAAACTCAGTTCCGCTCAAATTCGACTGGGGGACTATGATTCCTTTTGCATTTTTCTTTTACCCTTCCAGAAATTATCTAAAGAAAGAGGTGCCTCCTTTCATTTTCAGAATAAACCAAAGCTCAAACAAGTAAAAGGGCTAAAGACTGGATTTTAGGTGGATTCTCATTTGCAAAATCAGAGCCTCTCCCATGGCCCACTGGAGGCCCCTTGGCCTCCTTCCTGCCAGGCAGAAGGCCTCACCAGCACCCCCCATGTACTCAGTCCTTTCTAGTGCCTCTGAGATTTGATCTTTCGTCCCTGAATCTTTAAAAACAAAAACTTGAGTTAAGCCTTTGAGTTTTTTTGCAAGGGGTTTTCATACTTTGGAATTGAATTCATGTCATCAGTTTTCTCTAATGTTGGGTCCTGCAGGCATGAAGCTAGTCTTGGCTCAGACCTGGGAATGCCCAGTTTCATATTATTGGTGAGATCCCAAGAAGGTGAAGAATGGAGGGCCTGGGTCCCATCTCCTCCTCAAGGTCTTGAGCAAGAGGAGTCTTGTTTTGCTGCTTGAGTTGGCTTCTTTTCAAACCTGAAACTTTTGCTTTTCTCCAGACTAGCTCTAGATGAAAACAGGCTCATCCTGGAAGACCCTTGCAAAACCAGCCTGGAGTCGATGTGAATAAGATAGGTGTGATGGAAGAGGGCACCCTCTGCACAGACAGGCCTGGGTTAAAGTCTGGTGCTGCCGCTTCATAGCTGAATGGCTTTAGTCACTGAATCTCCCTGGAACCAAGAGTTCCTGTCTGAGAACTATGAATGCTCAGGGGATCTACTCTGAGTGTTCCCTCAAGGATTCAGTGGGGTTGCCTAGATGAGTCAGGGCCCTGGGTCCTAATCCTGGCTCTCTAACTTCATGAGACATCGCTAAGCTGCCTGCCTGTCAGTTTCTTTGTCAGTGACATGAATGTAATAACAGTACTGACTTCACACGGTTTTTCTTTTTCTTTTTTTTTGTACCTGTGATTGAACCCAGGGGCGCTTCACCACTGAGCCACATCCCCAGCCCTTTTTTGTATTTTATTTAGAGACAGGGTCTCACCAAGTTGCTTAGGGCCTCACTAAGTTGCCAAGGCTGATAAAGAAGAATAAAATTATGGCATTTGGCATTTGCTGATAAAGGGATGGAACTGGAGAATATCATGCTATGTGAAATAAGCCAGTCCCCAAAAATCAAAGCCTGAATGTTCTTTCTGCATTTGTGGATGCTGATCCCAAACAAGGGAAGCTGGGGAGGGGAAGAATAGAAATTGATTAGACTAGACAAAGAATAATGAAGGGAGTGGGAGCAGGGGAATAGGAGAGACTGTAGAGTTAATTGGTCACAACTTTCATAGCCTTGTATTTGTATACATGACCAGGGAAACTCCACATCATGTACTGCCACAAGAGTGAGAACCTAGTAGAATAAGTTATATTTCATGTATGTATATTCTGCCAAAATACATTCTACTGTCATGTGTAACTAAAACTAAAAAACATTTAAAAAATAAAAGCAGCATTAGAACAACAACAATAACAAAATGTTGCTAAGGCTGGCCTTGAACTTGCCATCCTCCTGCCTCAGCCTCCCAAGCTGCTGGGATTACAGGTATGTGCCACCATGCCTGGCTTCACACAGATTTTGTATGGATTGAGATAATGCTTCTAAAATGTTTGGCCCAGTATCTAGTGCATGAGAGGCAGACAGTAGGTGACAGTCTTTCCTTCCATTTGCCCTGGCCTTTGGCTGGGAGTTGCTGACCTTCTGGAGCATTAAGGGAACAAGAGGAGAGAAAGGACCCTCCACTGCAAGTCTAGCCATCTGGTCCTCAGCCTTCATTCTTTAGACTGGCTGCGTGATCTTAGACAAGTCACTTTGCCTCTCTGGGCTCAGTAGAAAGAACACAGAGTTGGTTGGAGGACCTATATGCCAGCTGAGGCTCCTTTTGGTTCTAGGGTCACCACAGCAGCATCATCAGAAGCAGAAGCAAGGGGCCAGCCCCCAGGCGCACACGGAGGCCCACCGCCCCTGCCTCCTGCCGCGTCTCATGTGCTGTGTTTGCTTCCTTTGCAGCAGCTGCAAGTGGTGCCCCTGTTCGGCGACATGCAGATAGAGCTGGCCAGATACATTAAGACCAGTGCTCACTATGAAGAGAACAAGTCCAAGTGAGTGCCTGCCGTAATGTCTCTAGGCTCCTCAGGATGCCCGGCCTGGGCAGGGGGCCGAGGGACCACTTCAGTCCCTCCTCCCTCCCCAGAGCCTGGGCAGGTGGACCCTCAGATCACTGGCGCCACCAGAGGGAGCAGCGGAGGGTGCTCGGAGCCCTTTTGTATCCGCCGTTTGCTGCCAGGTTCAAAAGGGCTCAGAGCACAGCCATGTCCCTCATCCTGCTTAGTGGAAGCCCCTGGCGTCCCCTCAGAGGGACAGCAGGAGTCCTCCTCCTTCCCTGATAAGTGGGGAAGAAGGCTAGCTCTCGATGGCCAGGCTGGAGAGAGATGGTGGCAACTTCTCCTCCCCAGTTCTCTGCTCGAGTTTTGTGACCCTGCTGTAAGTGTGGCTGGAATGGTTCCAACTGTGAAGTGAGCTAACGCCTCCCCTTGGGTCATTCTATAAACCATGACTTCAGGGAACCTGTGCTGAGGTCTGGGTTATCAGTGGCTCACAGGACTTGGGGGATGTCTGGCTCCAGCCTCCTCTTTGATCTCAGAGGCTGTTATGGGGATTGCTTCTGAGTGCATTTCACCTAGAAATGGCCTTTCCAAGTGGAGGGGAACTGGCCATCCTCTGGTCACAGGTGAAAGTTCAGTGTCTTAACAAGGTAGCAGTGGAGTGTCCTTGAACTCTACCCACCAGTGCCCTGTAGCTGAGCTCCCAGGGAATGCCAGTCCAGTGCCGCCATCATCTGGCACTACCTGGGTGGGAGGAGCATGGGGTCAGGGATGATGTGGTCACTTTCTGCCCTTTTCCTGCCTGGCTACTTGACCATCTGACACTGGTTGGGAGGAGGTTGGTGTATGACTAGGGCAGGGAGTCAGAGGCTTGAGTGGTGGTTTCTCTGTTCCTCCAAGTAGCTCAAAATAAAGAATGAGGAAGGCCACCACTGTTCTAATCACTGCCCCCACCCCCCGCCAGAAAACCACTTCAGGACTCCTTTTAAAATACTAACATCTCAGGCTGGGGTTGTGGCTCAGTGATAGAGTGCTTTCCTAGCATGCATGAGACACTGAGTTCGATCCCCAGCACCATATAAAGGAAAAAAAAATTTAAAAACTAAGTGAATAAAATATTAATTTCTCTCCAAAACCTTTCTCTGCCCTGTGTAGTACTTATGCTCAGTCTCTCTGCTAGGTTATTAGCACTGGACAGCAGAAGACAGGAAGGGGAGTGAGGACTTGTTTATTTCTTCTCCAAGGCAGGATGGTTTTCTTTTCTTTTTCTTTCTTGGTACCAGGGATTGAACCCAGGGGTGCTTTACTCCTGAGCCACATCCCAGCCCTTTTATATATTTTATTTGGAGATGGGGTATCACTGAGTTGCTTAGGGCCTTGCTAAGGCTGACTTTGAACTTGCAATCCTCCTGCCTCAGCCACCTGAGCTGCTGGGATTACAAGCATATGCCACCACTCATGCAGTATGGTTTTCCTAATGACATTTGTCAGAAAGGATAGAGAGGAAGAAGAGAGGACAGCAAAGGAGGAAAGACATGGGGCAGGAGGAGGCCAGCCCTGCGTCCCGGGGGTCTTGGCCTCTCTCACTGTGGGTGTGTCCATGTTGCCAGGCCACCCTGGAAAGGAGGCTCAAGCCTATTCAGATTTCCTCAGTCCAGCTCAAAGGCCCCTCCAGAGCCAGCCGCTACCACAGTGCTGGTGCTCTTAGAGTCAGCACAAGCTTGAGGAAATTGCTCACCTTGCTTTTTCTTTTCTTGGATTCCAACCCTTGTACCCTAGAGAGGCTGTGATCCTCAGCCCCACCTCTCATGGAACTGGTAAGTATTGTGGACCCGATATCTGGAAAGGCCTATGGTTGAGGCCTTAGAAGAGGCTGGCCACAGGAGTAGGAGAGGGAAAAGGACTGTTCCTTGAAGGCTGTGGTCTCCACAACACCACACTTAGGCTCGGGACACCTCTTTCTGGTTCACCCAGGGAGCAGCCATGTTGGCTGAGGACCAGGAGAAACTAGGGAGAGGAAGAAGTGTGTCCTATCCAGGAGCCTGGGGCTGGCCCTGCTCTGACCCTGTGGTTTTCTACTCAGGTGGACGTGCACACAGAGCAGCATCAGCCCCCAGTACAACATCTGTGAGCAGATGGTTCAGATCCGGGATGACCACATCCGCTTCATCTCGGAGCTTGCTCGCTACAGCAACAGCGAGGTGAGCTCTGGCTGCCGGAATGGAGGCGTGTGGGCCCGGGGCCAGGAGGGGTGAGGAGCAGCTGGGGAAGAGCAAGAACACATGGGATACTGGAGAGTGGCAAGGAATACACATCTGGGGCAGGAGGACAGAGTTGTCCAGAGCATGGATAGCTAGAGCTCCTTTGCAAGTTATTCAACATCTCTGTTCCTCAGTTTTCTTACCTGCACGACGGGTGTAATATCAAAGCCTGGGTAGGGAATGTGGGAGGGAGTCATGGAGAAAGGATGGTTGGATGGGAGGAATAACTTCTAGTGCTCTGTAGCACAGTAGGGTATCTGTGGTTGACAACAATTATTTCAGAGCAGCTAATAGAGAGGATTTTGAATGTCCCCAACATGAAGACATGATAATGAGATAGATAATGCCAATTACCTTGATCTGATCATTAGACATACATATGTTGAAAAGTCACACTGTGCTCTATAAATATATATGGTTACTATGTATCAATTAAAAATTTAAAAAATTATTTAAAAATAGGAGTAACAATAGTATCTATCCCAAAAGACTTACTAAGAAAATGAGATGATGTGGTGCCTGGAATGTGTACTGTGCCTAGCAAAGAGGAGGAGCCCAGTGACTGTCAATTCTCCCCATACAGGACCCAGATGGCCCCTACCCTCAAGCTCAAGAGAAGGAGTTCTGAATACTTTTGCACCTAACACCATCCAAATATTTTAGAAGCTACACACTAAGGAATGATCATTGTAAAAAGAAAATCACATATGCAGTTAGGGACAGAAAAGGGCTATAAAAAAATCTCCTGTAATCCCAATAGTGACATTTCATTGAGTTTTCATGGAAATATGATCAATGTATCAAAATCAGAGAAAAAAACAGATATGTAAAAAGAGGGAAAGAAATCCTGTAAAAGCCTACCATCCCAGAACCATTTGGGTGCCTGTGTTCTTCTGGGTCTCTCCCTGTGAACGGCCTCCTAATAAACATGTGTGCTCTTGGATAAACTGCCCCATTCAAGCTCCAACAGTATGGATGACTGGGCTGCTCCGTGTTTGCTCTCTGGTTCCACCATGTGGCCAGCAGCCATAAGGATCATTTTTTTTTCCAAACCCAAACTCAGGAAATGTCTGTGGTCAGACATTTAGTCTGACAAATGCAGGCACTGTGGGCATTCAACCAATGGGTGAGCTTTCTTACCAAATGTGCCAATCAACTGAAGTGAGCCACAAAAAATCATTTATCCAAAGGCTAGACTCCCTCATTCCCAGTCAGGTTGTAGTAGACTCTAAGGATGTGTCTGGTCCAAGGCATTTTTTTTTTTTTTGGTACCAGGGATTGAACTCAGGGGCACTCTACCACTGAGCCACATCCCCAGTCCTATTTTGTGTTTTATGTAGAGACAGGGTCTCACTGAGTTGCTTAGTGCCTCCCCGCTGCTGAGGCTGGCTTTGAACTTGCGATTCTCCTGTGTCAGCCTTCCAAAGTGCTGAGATTACAAGAGTGAGCCACCACGCCCGGCTGCATTTTTTTTTTTTTTTAATTACAGTGTCCTGAAGTATCCATAGGAGATTTATCCTAGGACCTCTGCTGATATTAATATCCAATAGTACTGAAGTCCCTTATATAAAATAGTGTAGTATTTGAATATAACCTACATGCATCCTCCTATATACTTTAAATCATCTCCATATTCCTTGTAATACCTAAGTCAATGTAAATGCTATGTAAATAATTGTCATACAGTATTATCTAACTAATAACAACAAGAAAAAGTGTATGCATGTTTGGTAAAGTTGCATTCTTTCTGAATAGTTTTCCATCCACTGTTGTCTATATATATCCATTGGATGCAGAGCCCTGGATACAGAGGGCCAAGTGAACATGCTCTCTTCCTGTGTGTATCAAGCCAGTTCTCATTATTTGCAGTAGTCACATTCTTTAAAGTGGCTGTGAACCCTGTATTAGCAAATACTAAACAACTGATCCAAGGAGAAATGTAGAGTTGGGTTCCTATGAGGCCCCGGGCAGAGTGTTTTCATCTACTGATGATGTTTTCAGACATGTTTCTGTTTAAAGACTTCTTATGTGTTACACAGTGTTGATTCATTGACTTTACCTGAGGGCCAAAAATCACTGTAACTTATGCCTAAACAAAGTTTATCTAACACATGAAGTTTTTCCATAAGACATCTTGTACATTGGTGCAGGTAGGAACACTGTGCAGCACATCAGTCCTATGCCTAGGGCCATTTTAATTTGTGAAATCACCAACAAAGCACAAAAATGTGGACCGCATGGCACTATGTAGACTGAAAAGGGATGCTTGTTTCCAGTGTGAGAGCTGAACAGGAACAGAGTTGTCTTATCCACTCTCAGCTGGGAATTTGTACATCTCTGCACATGACTGAGAAATCACTACCAAGTTTTTGATTTGGGGGCTACAGATAGATTTTGACTGAGTGGCTTGTGATGAGCATTTTATATGCAATAGAATAAGAAATTAGAGGGTGTCTCATGTATTGAGAGTCAGATTGTGGTGTGGAAATTGGTGTTGCTTGCTTACATATACATATTTAAGATCTTTGTGTAAGGATATGTGCTTGAGTCACTGTAGTCTGCTTTCCTACTTGGAACACAGTCAAAAAAGGTCTAAAGCCTGTGCTGCTGTGCCCCTGGGTGGTTGCGAGTGGGGCTCTGGCACTGTGCCTCCTGAATTGGGACCCCAGCCCTTTACAGGCATGTGGCCTTCAGCAAGGCACCTGTCTGAGCCCAATTCGCCTGTCAATGGGGGATAATCACTTCCCTGTGAGTTCTTGAGCAGAATCAATAAGAAGCATACAAAAGTGCCAGGCACATGTCAGTGAGTGACGGTGGATATCCCCCAGGTGGTGACAGGTTCGGGGCTGGATAGCCAGAAGTCGGATGAGGAGTACCGGGAGCTGTTCGACCTGGCCCTGCGGGGCCTGCAGCTGTTATCCAAGTGGAGTGCCCATGTCATGGAAGTGGTAGGTGTCCTGGGGCACAGGGCCTCACACTGACTTCCATTCACTTAGAAGCTGTCTGTCCCACCTCTCCCCTTTGCTAATGACTTTATGGAGATATAATTCACATACCATACAACTTGCCCACTTAAAATGTGATTTCATTGTTTTTGACTACAAACAGTTGTCTAACAACTCCAGTGTCAAATTGAGAACATCTCCATCACTTTAAAAAGAAATCCTGTACTATCACCCCCTCCAATCCCTCCAGCCCCAAGTAATCCCCTTTCTGTCTGTAGGTTTCCCTATTCTGAATGTTTCCTACAAATAGACCCATATAATACCAGTGGGGTTTTGTATCTGGCTTCTTTGATTTCACATATTTCCAAGGTTCATCTTCAGAGCATAAGTCAGTCAGTACCTTTCCCCTCTTGGTGGCTGAATAATATCCCAGGAACTTGATATGCCACATCTATTACCCATTAATCAATTGATGGACATTGTTTGGGATTGTTCGTTCTCTCTCCAGTACTCCTGGAAGCTCGTTCACCCCACAGACAAATTCTGCAACAAGGACTGCCCGGGCACCGCAGAGGAGTACGAGAGAGCCACGCGCTATAACTATACCAGCGAGGAGAAGTTCGCTTTCGTGGAGGTAGGTGCGGCCCGCCTCGCCTCCACACCCGCTGCTGCGGCTGTGACCACGCTGACACCGCAGGTCCTCTCCGTCTATGCGCTCTTCCCTGGCCCCCTCTGCAGTCCAAATTAATCTGTCAAAAGCTGTTATTCGGAAACGATTAGAAACTCATTCAGTGCTCAAAAATCCAAAGGAAAAAGTTCACTCCCAGAAAAATGAACAACAACAACAACAAAAAAAAAGGGCTAAAAAAGATATGAAAAACGCCCAGAAGGATGATTGGTCAGACAATGTAAATTATAACTAGGATGAGATGTGGCATTTACCAACCAGGAGAGGGAAGATTTAAAACTCTGATGATGCCCGTTGCAGGTGGGAGTAGGAAAATAGACATTCTCTGATATTTTGGTGGCCTGTTGGAATTTAATGGGCTTTTACAAGGGCGACCTGGTCATATGTATTCACATTTTTAATGCTTACACCCTTTGGTTCAGTAGTGTTTTTCTGGGGATGTGTCCCTGGAAATAAGCTGAATGTACAGAGACATATGTACACGGTTATTTATCGTCACATTGTTTATTATACCAGAATATGAGAAACAACTTAAATATCTTTCAACAGGGAGCAGGTAAATAAATTAAAATATAGCTGTATCACTGAATACTATGCAGTCACTAAGAAAGATGTCCCTCCATGGAAAGCTGTGCCCACTATATTGCTAAGTTAAACAAGTGAGCAAGGTTGGGGATTGGCTCAGTGGTAGAGCCCTTGCCTAGCATGCATGAGGCCCTGATATCAGCCTGCAGCCCTAGGGCGGTGGAGGGACCAAAAGAACAGTATTTAAAATGATCCCATTTATACTAAATGCAGTTTTGTACATTTGTTCAAAACTGAAAGACATAAGTTTATGTTTATATATGCAAGGCCATTAATAGTAGAAATTTCTGGGAGGAACACTCTTACTTCCCACTTGGTAACCTTTTGAATTGTTTTTTGTTTGTTTGTTTGATTACACAAAGATTATTGGGAGAAAAATTTGTTCACATTTGGTTGCAATTGTGAACTACTTTCTTGCGAGCATCTGAAGCCTATGAGAGACTGTTCTAGAAGTCAGTCCTGGACCCTAGCCCTGGGTTCTACTGTTATCTCATTTCTCTGAGCCTCAGCTTATAAAATCAAACTAATAATCTTTTTTTTTTTTAGTACCTGGGATTGAATCCAGGGGTGCTTAACCACTGAGTCACAGGCACAGCCCTTTTAATTTTTATTTTGAGACAGGGTCTCACTAAATTAGTGAGCCTGTCCTCAAACTTGCAATCCTCCTGCCTCAGCCTCCCGAGTTGCTGGGATTACAGACATGCCCCACCAAGCTCAACGTGAGCTAATAATCTTGATTCTTTCCCATCCTGGGGTTATTGATGAGAATCAAACAATAATTGTCAAATAAGATAATGGATGTAGATGTAAGAAAATAGTTCTGCATGACTAAAAGATCATGCAAATGTGAGAAGTTAGAGCTACTCTTTGATAGATCTCCAAGCTACACTTTAAAGGATGGAGGCTCAGGGGTATAATTTCAGACAGAAGAAATATACCCAAATATAAATGTGGATCGCAAATATAAATATGGATCACACTTGACATTGTCCTGAATGGCTCCCTGATCTCTTTCTTGCTTTTCCATCATTAATAGTCAACCTGAAAGAAAGTTTTTGGTCATCATGATAGGAAGAGAAAGTCATCCTCAAACCTATTCCAAACAAGACAGTCAGAGGATCCATGCAATTGTGTATAAAACTGTTTGTGCATCTATTTATGAAATTAAGGGAATGTGTTTGGGCTAGAGGAAATTTAGAAAAAATGCTCCTTCAACTTCACCCCTGCCCTCACCTTCCTGCAGCCTCAAAATGTCATCCAAACAAAACCACCAGTAACATTTTGCTGTGTTTCCTTCTAGTCCTTAACTTGCTATGTATTGAGGCATTTTATCCTATTTATTTTATTAGTAGACCATTTAACTATTTTTAAAAGAAAAATAGCTTTACATGAAATTTAACATAAAATAAAAGGAGCTACACAATCCACTCCACACCGAATCCCCAAATAGGAAATGACTTTCAACTTGTTAAGCTGTTTCTTCATGTATTTATCTCTATAGATCTGAGTAATAGGCCTATAAGACTATTTTTTTGTTGTTTTTTTAATTGATAATATTTTCTATTGGCTTCCTCACTGGGCCATCAGCATTTAGATCTGTTATCTCCACCTCTTATACCCATTTCCCCATGTTCCCATAGAGGTAATTTCATACTTTTTGGTAAAATCTATAGTTCACCTAATATTATTATGACCAAATAACTATTGTTTGTTGGCTAGTCACATCATCTAATATGAATATGCTTTTTTCTTGTACAGCTTTTTTTTTTTAGAGGTAACAATGCTTTATCTTTTTGTTTTGTTTATGAACCTACCACAAAGGCAATTCAAAACTTAACAAAATGTAAAACCCCTTACAAAAAGTCAATCACAATCATTATTTTATGAATTTGATTGCTTTTCTCCCCCAATTTGAAGCCATTCCTTCTGAAGCCCTTTCCTTTCCTTTTTCTAATGGTTTGTCCCTAGACACCGTGCCTGGCCACTGACCTGAGACTCTCCTCATTATCTTGGATCTTCTGTCTCTCTCTACTGTGTGGGCTCTCAGGTCTGCCTCTTTCTTCATATTGATGGAGTATATCCTCCAATAGCTTTCTAAAAATAGTTTGTTTGTTTGTTTGTTTTTTTAAATATTTTTTTAGTTGTAGATGGACACAATGTCTTTATTTTATTGCTTTGTACATGGTGCTGAGGATCGAACCCAGGGCCTCACGCATGCAAGGCAAGCGCCCTACCGCTGAGCTACAATCCCAGCCCTAAAAATAGTTTTTGAGAGAATTAACTTTTGAAAACATCAATGTCTGAAAATGTTTCTATTCTAGCCTTACCTATAACTTGGCTAGATTTAGAGAAATCGAAATTATAGATGATTTTTTTTTCCTAAGTTTTCTAAATTTTTGTTGTCATGTAACCGCCAGGGTTGCTATTGAAAAGTTGAATTCTGTTCTCCCTGATTACCTGTTTTCTTTTCCCTCTGCAAAAAATTTTAAGTAACACCATTATTGCGATATCATTCATGTCATAAAATTTACCCATTTAAAGTGCACATTCCAATCATTTTTAATCTGTTCTCAGAGTTGTACAACTATCAACACTACCAATTTTAGAATATTTTTGTCATTCCCCAAACAAACCTATACCCATTATCTGTCACTTCCTGTAGGAGCACTCCCCATACCTTCAACCCCTCCCTTCCCTCTTTTCCCATTCTATGGTGATGAAACACACACCCAGCAGCGTGCCTCATTGGTTGTAACCTCAGGGCCGTGATTGGTCCGAGAACCCCATATAAGCCTCTGTACTTCCTGGATTAAACGGGTTCTGCATCTTGCTCCCGCAGAGCAGTTTTACCTACCCCCAGAGTCTAGGTGGAGTGACTCCACGGACCGTCACCCCTAACCCTGTCTCATCATGAGACCCCACTTCATCTTCCCTGAAGACCCCTTTTCATCTCTCAGGACCCCAACTCATCGAGGAGACTCACGAAGCACAACTTCAAACAATAACTTCCTGTTCCCCCTTCCTCTGATAACAAAGATCCTAATTTACTTTCTGTGTCTATAGATTTTCCTTCTAGAGACTTGATATAAATGGATTCTTTGCAACTGGTTTCTCAGATGCAGCAGGCCATTTTCAGAGTTCATGATGCTGTAGCCTGTATCAGTCCTCCATTCCTTTATAGTTGAGTAATGCTGCATTGTATTGATGGGCCACTTTTATTTAGATGTTCATCAATAAATGAACATTTGGGTTGTTTCAGCTTTTTTTGTTATTATGAATAATACTGATGGGAACATTCATATACAAGTTTTTGTGTGAACATATGTTTTCATTTCCCTTGGATGCATACCTAGGAATGGAATTGCTGGGTCGTGACTCTGTTTAAAATTCTGAGGGGCTGCCAAATTGTTTTCCAAAGAAGCCACATCATTTTGCAATTCTATTAGTGACCTCTGAGGTTTACACTTTCTTATGTTGTTGCCCTCATGTTAGCTGACTTGTTTTAGCCATCCTAATGGTGCAAAGTAGTATCTAATTGTGATTTTAATTTGCATTTTCCTAACAAATGATAACATTGAGCCTTTTTCATTTGCCTATTGTCTATATGCATATCACTGGAGAATTGTCTATTTACATCCTTTGCCCATTTTTTTTTAATTAGGTTGTCTTTATTGTTGAGTTGTGAAAGTTTTATATGGTACAGTTGCTCAGATTTCCTCGCATTCCACATATTCTTTTCACTTTGTAGATGAGGCAAGTTCTTCACTTTGATGAATCCAGACATTCAGTCTGGTTTTTCTTTTGCCACTTACACTTTTGGTCACATAACAAAGAAACCCTTGGATAATCCAAGGTCATAGTGACTTACTCCTGCGTTGTCTTCTAGTTTTATACCTACACTTTGGTCTTGGATGCATCTTGAGTTAATATTTTATATGAGGTCAGGTGGGATCCAACTGCATTCTTTTGTATGTGGATATCTGGTTGTTTCTCCATCATTTGTCAGAAAGACTATTCGTTTGCCATTGAATTGTGTTGGTATCCTCATAAAAATCAGTTACCATAAGTCATCATTTATTTCAGGACTTTCAGTTCTCTTCCATTGATCTGTACATCTGTCATTATACCAAGACTGCACTATTTTGATTACAGTGGTTTTTTCCCCCACCTGGTACTGGGAATTGAACCCAGAGGTGCTCTATCACTGAGCTACATCCCAGCCCTTTTTATTTTTTATCTTAAGACAAGGTGTTGCTAAGTTCCCAACACTTGCCTCAAACTTGCCATCTTCCTGCTTCAGCCTTCCAAGTTGCTGGGGTTACAGGTGTGCACCAGTGTACCTGATTGATTATTGTAGTTCTGTAGAAAGTTTTTAAATCAGGAAATGTGAGTCTTTCAACTTTGGTTTTCCTTTTTCCTCTGAAGAAGAATACCTACTCATTCCTTTACCCCTGTTTTTCTCAAATCAGGGGTCAGGCACCTGGTTGAGGGCCTTTTACATTCATTGTTTGGGATACCAATAGGCCATATCCATGTGGAAACATACATCCTGTGGAACTGAGAAATTTCCTTATATTTCATTTTTGATAACTTCTTCTTTTCTGTTTTCTGTCTTCTTTCTTTCTGGGGCTACTATGTCTCTGATTTTGGGCACCCAGGATTTAGTCTCTAATTTTCTTCCTTATTGTTCTCACTTATTTTTTAAATATTTTTTTTAGTTGCCAATGGACCTTTATTTTATTTATTTATATGCAGTGCTGAGAATCGAACCCAGGACCTCACACATGCTAGGCAAGTGCTCTACCACTGAGCCATAACCCCCAGCCTCTCACTTATTTTTGGTCAGCTTTATGAGATTCAACTTTTAACTCCATTAGGATTTATAACTTTAGCTATCACATTTTTAATGTTTGGAAGCACCATCTTTTGTGTGTTCCTTTTTATAGTACCCTGGATTTGTATCATGAATCTTCTGACATCTCCATGAGTATATTACAGGTTTTTGGGTTTTTTTGTAATTCACTTTATTGTAGTACAGTGTTCAACAAACTGCATCTATTTAAAGTATAATTCAAAGAGTTTTAGAAGTTGTATACATTTTTGAAACCAAACAGAAAATCAAGATACATAACATTTCCATCTTTCCTTAAATATTTCTTAAGTCACTTTGTAATTCATCCTTCTTGCCAGCTGTGGACCCAGGCAACCACGTATGTGGTTTTTATCACCATAGTTAGTTTTTCTTGGAATTTTATGTGAGTATAGTTTTTATAGTATGCATTTTTGCATTTGACTTCTTCACTCAGCAATTCTGAGATTCATCCACATTTTTTTGTGTATCAATAGTTTATTCCTTTTATTCCTAAGTATTATTTTACTATGTGGATGTACTACAATAGTTTCATCTATTCAGTTGTTGATGAGCATTGGTCCATTTCCAGGTTTTGACCAACATATAAATACAATTGCTTCAGATATTTGAATATATATCTTTGTGGATATAAGTTTTATTTTTTTATTCAAATGGCACTACATGTTAAATTACATGTTTAATGTTACATTACATGTTTAACTTTTTTGTTTTGTTTTGTTTTTGCAGTACCAGTGATTGAACCTGGGGCACTCTACCACTGAGCTACATCCTGGATCATTTCTTTTTTTTTCTTTTTTTTTTTTTGAGACGGTCTCACTAAATTACCCAGGGTAGTTTCCAACTTGCAATCCTCCTGCCTCAGCCTCCCAAGTAACTGGGATTGTAGATATGCGCCATTTACATTTAACGTTTTAAAGAAACTGCCAAAACAGAAATGTGAGGTGGATGTGCCATTTTATATTCCCACCAACTCTCTGTGAGACCTCTGTGGCTTCCCTCCTTTTCTGTCCTTGGTCTTGCCAATGGTACTAATGTCAGCCATTCTAATAGAATGTCACTGAATCTCATTGAGTGAGATTCATTGAGAAAATCTAATTTTCATTTCTCTGAAAACTAATGATATTGAATATCTTTTCGTATGCTTATTGGTATTTCATATATGTTCCCTTGCATAATGTTATCTGTTGAAATATTTTGCCCATTTTTACAAAATTGGATTTCCATCCTCTGGCTACTGAATTGTGAGAATACTTTTCTTATTCTGGACATAAGACCATAATCATATATATGTTGCAAGTAATGTTTTTAATCAGTGGCTTTGCCATTTTGGTTTTGTTAAGGATACCCTTTGAAGAACAGAAGTTTTTAATTTTGATAAAGTCTGATTGATTAACTGTTGATCGTTCGCAGTTTTCGTGTTCTAGCTAGGAGATCTTTGCCTAACCCAAAGCTGTCACGATCCCTCCTTAGGTCCAAGAGCCCTGTGCACTCCATGTTTGGAGTTTTCCTGGTACTCCTTTCTGATCTAATCCTTCCTGTGACTCAGTGTTTTCCAGTTGCATCTCTAGGAGGACTTCTGACACTATGGGACATAGCCATCCCTTTAATGCCTCTTGCCCCTTTAGTTCTCTGCACAAACACTTTTGGGAGCAAAACTGTCACACACTGATTCCACTGAAAATCCTCCCCTCCTGAACTCTGTTCTCACAGTTTACTCTAACACAAATGTTTTGTTTTGTTTTTCTTCCTTTATGAGGCTTAGGGTCTAAGTTTATCCTTAATTCTTTTTCAACAAAAATTTCCTGTCTGCCCATCAAGGACCCAGGCACCATCCCTGGGGCACACACAGCCAGGCCTTGCTCCTGCTGCACTTCCAGCCTAGGGCACAAGGACAAGCACATTATTATGGGTATGATAAGTGTAGTAGTTGTGCAAAGGCTGATGTGGCACATGCTTTCCCCCCTGAATTCTTTTTTTGGGGGAGAGGTTACTGGGGATTGAACTCAGGGGCACTCGACCACTGAGCACATCCCCAGCCTTGTTTTGTATTTTATGTAGCGACAGGGACTCACTGAGTTGCTTAGTGCCTTGCTTTTGCAGAGGCTGGCTTTGAACTCATGATCCTTCTGCCTCAGCCATCTGAGCCACTGGGATTACAGGTGTGCACCAAAGTGCCCAGCTTCCCCCTGAATTCTGAACCAATCAAGAAATGACCACTTAAGACTAATCAGGGCTGAAGGATCAGGTTTGTTCGTAGTACAGCTAGGGACTGGAGATGGAGACCCCCCACCCATGACCACGATTCCTCCCCATTCCATCAGATTTACCCACTGGTAAGAGCAGCTTCAGGTGTACATGCCACCCTTCCTCAGGACGAGGAGAAGATGGTTCCTGCAACATGACGGGACTCTGAGAGAGGCAGAGCCAAGACCGGGCCAGGGCTCACCCATTTCCTGCCTCCCCAAACAGATAAGGGAGAGAAGGAGCAGGGAGGGCGCGGACATAGGATTGGAGGCTTCCCAGGACTACTTCAGGAGGAGTTTTGATTTTATGCACTCAAGTAGTGAGGAGCCAAATTATTTCCAAAGCAAAGACTATAGAAATTCTCTAGAAAATGTTATGGGGCAGGGGAGCCCCATTTGTCATTGTCTCTGGATGCAAGGTATATGGAGAGGTCTCCAAAAGCCAGGATGGCATTCAGAATGTGGCATTTTTGTCACCAGCCAGCAACAAAATCTGGATCTCACACCAGAATGAAAGTCAGCTGCATCATAAAGTTCATGTTCCCCCGAGTAGACGTATTTATAGCAAGATTTTCTTTCTTTTAAAATATATTTGTTTCAAATTGATGCAGAGTAGTTGTAATATTTAAGGGGTACAGGGTGACCTTTCCACACAAGTATATGGTGTATAATGATCAAATCTGGGTAACTGGCATATCTGTCCCCTCCCACATTTCTTTGTGTTAGGAACATTTAAAATCCTCTCTAGTAGCTCTTCTGAAATGTAGGTCAGCATTATTGACGGTAGTTATCCTGCTCTGTTGTAGAACCTTAGAAACGTTCATCCTGGCCAGCTGCATCCTCTCTCACCCCTCCTCCACACCATTCTCTGGCTTTGCCAATCACCACTGTGTCCTCTGCTCCCTTGACAGCAACATTTTGACCTTCTCCTATATGTAAGAGCAAGAGGTCCTTGTCTTCCTGCGCCTGACTCAGTTTACTCAACAGTGTTCTACAGTTTCATCCATGTTTCTGTGAATGGCTGCACTCGCTTCTCTTTTATGACTGGTGTTCCCTCTTGTGTTTGTAGCACATTCCTTTTGTCCACTCTCATCCACCGGTGGACACTTGTTTCAATTTCTTGAGTTTAATGCTACAGTAAATATAGAAATGCAGATGCTTCTTCAACTTACTGATTTCATTTTCCTTGCATCTATACCCAGAGTGAGATGCTGGGTCCTGTGACAGTTCTGATTCTGGTTTTTTGAGAAGCTTCCACACGGTTGTTCATGGTGGCTACACCAGTCAGCATTTCCTCCAGCAGTGTGTGAGAGCGGCCTGAGGGGGGCGCTGTCCTGAAGAAGGAAGCCTGAGAAGGAGTCCTGAGCAGCTGCATGCTGGCACTTGTCTTTACCTTGTAGTGAACTGTCCTACGGGTGGCCCTGGGTGTCTCGCTTACCCGCTCTCTGCCTCATTGTGAAGGGTCAAGGGTGGTGGACAGCTGAAGCCTGACTTTCACCCTGTGTCTGGTCAGGTGATCGCCATGATCAAGGGCCTGCAGGTGCTGATGGGCAGGATGGAGAGTGTCTTCAACCAAGCCATCCGGAACACCATCTATGCTGCCCTGCAGGACTTCGCCCAGGTGACGCTGCGCGAGCCCCTGAGGCAGGCGGTACGGAAGAAGAAGAACGTCCTCATCAGGTGGGTCTTCCCATGGCCTTTTGCAGGGGCACATCAGAAAGAAGGGGTGCCAGGCGCAGGTTGGAGAGGAAGCTCAGTCAGCATCAGGGTTAGTTCTGAACATGAAGATCCTCCCAGCAAGTTCGGGTGGGAGACTGGACATTTAGGGTGAATGCAGCCTCTATGTCAGAGTTTAAAGACGAATCTACCACTGTTGAGCTGTGTGAACTTACTCAAATAACTTCTCCAAGCCTCAATTCACTTATTTGTAAAATGGGAATAATGGTACCTACTTCATAGACATGATCCCCACTGCTGTGAGAGGAAGAAGTGAGATTAATTTTCTTATAGACCTGAGCACCCAGCAGCATGGAGAAAGTAGGAAACAAGTGTCAAGGTATTATTAAAACTTTAAATATACAGAGATTTCATTGAACTAGTGAGACTCTTGGGTAGCTCCAAAGGAAAAATAACCCTCCTACCTCCCCAGGCCAGGTCCCCCTGTATAGACCTAGAGCTGTTCTGACAGCCAGCGTGTCTCATAAGCACACGGGATACTTACCAACATGCAGGTCCCTGGCTGTACCTTCAGTCTGTTACACCTGCACCTCTGGGGTGGGGCCCCAGGAGGAGTGCTTCCTGATTCCCCAGTCATTCTAATGCAGGAGGTCCTGGTACCCTGTGGGCCCTGGACATGCAGGCTCAGAGTGTCTCCTTCCAGGTTTGAATCTCAGGTCTTCCTTCCCCAGTGTCCTGCAGGCAATTCGGAAGACCATCTGTGACTGGGAGGGAGGCCGAGAGCCCCCCAATGACCCATGCTTGAGAGGAGAGAAGGACCCCAAAGGCGGATTTGACATCAAGGTGCCCCGGCGTGCCGTGGGGCCATCCAGCACACAGGTACAGGCCAGCTGGGCCATAGAGGGTCATCATGGGACAGTGGGACTGGGGGTCCTCAGTCAGGAGGGGCAGGGTGGAATAGCTGTCTGGTCTACTCTGACATCTTATTTGATATAGGAAGGAGGACACTGGCCTAAGATTCAGGAGACCTGGATTCTAGTCCTAGATACCTGTGTGACCTTGGGCACGTTACACAATCTCTCTGTGCCTCAGTTGTCTAATCTGACCAGTTGGGGTAGTAGTACATCTACTTAGTCTGGCTGTCTCCTAGCCCTATGAAGTTCAGATTCCAAAGTGCAGGAGGAGTTTAAAGTGGAATCTATATGCACCTATCCTGTCCACTTTTAATGAACCCTGTCCCCTTCCCTTGTAGTAGCATCCTAGTGTGGAAATTCACAAATTCTTCCTCTGACTTTCTGTCTGATCTTGAGCAAGCACTTGACTTCTCTGAGTTCTGATTATTTTCTCTGTAAAGTGAAAACTTAGAATGAGATCATATTACTGTCAAAATGCTACTTTTTCTTATCCCCACTTGCCCCCCCTGCAAAAAAAACCACAAATATGTAAAAGCCCTTGGTCCCTAGAGAAAGTCTAATAATCATAAGTAAGAGTGATAATCAAGATAAGTAAGAGCTGGAACTTCTGCACAATAAGACATTGCCTGGGGCTTGGCTAGAGAAGTCATACAATTAAAGGGGAAAAAATAATTTGGGCAATGGAATTAAGTTCTTGAAACCTATGTAAGAATAAATAGTTTCAGGTCTAGCTTTTGCTCTATTTTAAAAAAGCAGATGGATCTTGGTGCATCTTTAAGCAGGCCCCAGAAGCCCCAGGCTGGGAGCCCCACTTCACAGGACCATCAGGCTTTTCTGTTCTGCTCCAAGATGGGCTACCTGCAGCCCCTCCTGCCCCATCCCCCTCTGTGTGTGTGTCTGTGTCTGCCAGGGCTGGGGCTGGCGGGGGTGAGGGGAGTTCTTGGCAGCCATGTGCCTTCTCATGGCTTCACAGCCCTCCGTGTATGCTATTCTCACCTACTGGTTATGGACGTCTCAGGGAAACTGCTACAGACAGCTCTGTGTGACATCTAGGGTCAGAGACCTTCCTGGCTCAGAGCACCCTGACAGGACTGAGCAGGTGTTTCTGTGAATCCTAAGACATGGATAAGGAGGAAAAGGCACCAGAGGAACCGGAGAGGAAAGAGGGAGAAAGGGAGAGAGGGAGAGCATTCGTCTCTGGGTAAAGTGAGTGGGGAGGGCCACCAAGAGTTAACGCCAGACACCACCAAGGCACGACAGATTAGGCAGTACACAGACCCTAAGACAGCCAAGGCCAGCTGGGAGAACCCGCAGAGACAAACCAGCTCCAGTCCCCCACCCAGATCAGAGATGGGAAAACTGAGGTCCAGAAAGGAAGTGACTTGTCCAAGTCGCAAGGTGGGTCCCAAGTGGCGGTGGGAGCAAGAACCCAGGTCTCCTGACTCCCACCCAGGGCTCTGTCACACCTTTGGGACACAGTAGACACGGGTGTCCTGCAGCTGGGCTCTAGACTTGGAATGAACTAGTGGTCTGGTAAGGTAGGTGGGGACAGCGTCTCCCCTCAGAGGGTGAAGCCAGCATTCTAGGCGTTGAACTGCACAGGTGTCCGTCAGCAGCCAGAGCAGATTGGACTCAGTGGCTCCTTCTTTGAGGACTCCGAAGGCCATCACGAGAAGAGTGCTTCTCGAGTCTTAGGGATGGTGAGGTGTGTCCACCAACAGGGTCACAGGTGGTGGACTGTCCAGGGCACCTGCAGCCATGGCCACTCTCCACCAAACAGGGAGGGTGACATGTCTTGTGATCCTGTCACATGCTTCTGTGGCTGCACTGCCCTGTCAGTGCAGGCAGGAGGTGGGGGAGACCCCAGGGCAGATCCGCAGGCTGCAGAGTGTGGTTGTTGGGAGGTTGGTCTGTCTCAGGTGGCCCTAGCAGTCGCGTTGGCGTTCCCACCGTATGCAACACCTCTCGCTTTTCTCTCTCTCTCTCTCTCTCTTTTTCTCTCTCTCCCTCTTCCCTGTCTCTCCTGCCCTCCCATCCCTCTTCCTTCTCTCCTATCTATGTCTTAGGCCTGCCAGTGGTCCCCGAGGGCTTTGTTTCACCCCACTGGTGGCACACAGGGCCGAAGAGGCTGCCGATCCTTGGTATTACACCGCCCGGCTGGGTTGGTTTGGGTGCCCTTCTCCAGGAGGCAGCGGGAATGGACTAGCCTGGCTCCTCAAGGCCCCTTCCAGCCCTCAGATTCAAAGACAAATGATGTGGAAAGATCTAGATTAGCAGAGACAACCCTACTGCACTTGGCCCTTTGCACGTAGGGCACTCTGTAAGCAGGAGTTAATTGTCTAGTAGCCTCCTGTGTAAGTACCAATGTTTATCCGCGGTCCACCCAGAATTTCTGGCAGGCTGTGCCATGCAGCCCAGGCCACCAGGGGGCACCATCATCCACCAATGGATTCAAATTGCTGAAGATCAGAAACTTAAGGTGGTGGGGGGAACTCATTCTGGTCTTATCCCACTTCACAACGCCTCAGAATGTTAGAGCTGAAAGAGACTGGTGTGAGAAAATATCTGGTCCTATCCCTTCGTATTAGATAACTGAAGCCCAGAGTGGGAACTTGGTTGCCTAAGGTCACACAGCAAGTCAGCAGCAGTACCTGGCCTTGAACCTGGGTGTTTTGACTCCCAGTCCAGTGCTCCACCCATGGTGCCTCCATGGCCATCTGAAAATGCAGAGAGTGACTCTAGAGTGACATGGAATGAGGTTCTTTGATGCCTACGCCCTTGGCTAACTAAGCAGAGCGGGCAGGAACCTCTCTCCGGGCCTTGTAGTACTTGGTGTTTCAGGTCCACTTATCTTGGGATGTCCAGGGACTCTGGGAAGAACTTCCCTCCTAGCCTGGTTGGCCTCCCTTTTAGAGGTTTCACAAGGGCTGGGGGCACAGCTCAGTGAAGGAATACTTGCCAGGCATGTGTGAGACCCTGGGTTCAATCCCAGTACCATAAAAAAGAAAAGGTTTTCACAGTACAAATTCACTTCTCCACCTAAACTGGTGTTTCCTTAAGATAGTTCTTTTTAAGAGCAGAAAGTCAATAAATACATACAGCTCAAAGCAACCTTTTCCCCAGGGTGGAGAGCCAGCCCTGACCTTCTCCTTTTTCTTTTCTTTTCAAGCTGTACATGGTGCGCACCATGCTGGAGTCGCTCATCGCAGACAAAAGTGGCTCCAAGAAGACCTTGAGGAGCAGCCTGGATGGACCCATCGTCCTGGCCATAGAGGACTTCCACAAGCAGTCCTTCTTCTTCACACACCTGCTCAACATTAGTGGTGAGCCCCAGGGGCGGAGGGCGGGGCTCCCACCCCCCCAGGGCGGGGCTCCCACCCCCCCAGAGAAAATCCGGGGAAGTTACCAAGAGACCAGATTATAGACCCAGAGGGCCATGTTTTGCCACCGGGGGAGGAAAAAATATATGCTTTCTGGTGGATGTGGGTAGCAAAGGCCAGACTCAGAGCTGCTGTTCTGACTTGGCTGATTTTGTGTGGTACGTGTTTGTGGCTACTTTGTCAAAAGTCCTCAGGAAAGGAGGATCAAAAGTAGCAACGCGCACATACTACCATAGTGGGCAGTAGGCATTAAATCAGCATTTTGTGATGCTGCGGTGGAGCCCAGGGTCCTATACACTCAAACAAGCTCTCCACCACTGATTCTCACCTTCGCCCTCTAAAGCAGATTTTTGGTGGTATTAGGAATTAAACTCAGAGCTTTGTGCATGCTACTCAAGCACTGTACCACTGAGCTACACCCCCAGTCCCCAGGCTTTCTTTTTGGTAGTGCTCGGGTGGAACCTGGGCCTTATGCATGTCAGGCAAGTGCTCCACCACAAGTGCTCGCCCCAACCATCCTGATCAGCCTTTTGCTGCTGAACCAAAGCTCTGAGCTCATTGGCAGCTCACTCCTCTCCAGAGAGGCTCCCAGGCTGCATCTGACCCTCCATTCTCCACTCTCCTCTGCTTTGGAGGTCATACTAAGAGGTTGGACAGGTCAGGGTAGAGGAAGACCATGTCCTATGGACACGAGCACCTTGATGTGTCTGTTGGCATGGAAAAGAGTGATCTTAGCAACGGATCCAAGCTTCTCCATGAGACAGTGGCCTAGGTAGGACTTTCAAGGCCTCTGAACAATAAGGGAGCCAGAATTACCACAAAGAGACTGTCAAGGGGCCATAGTCCCATTGAAAGGGAGCACTTGGGGACTGTTCCTCAAGCTATTTGTATAAAAAACACACTTTACACTTGGAGTGTGTGTCCTTCTCGATGGTACTACAAGGGGTCGATGGAAATGGTGGAGAGTCTAAACCCTACCCCATTGCCCCCTGCAGTGCCTCATCTAAGCCATCTTCTAGTAGATGCTAAGGTTGCTTTCAAGTTCAGGACAGCGGGATTTACTTGAGGCTGTTGATGAAGTACCTGCTATGCCTCCAGCATGGTGATGGCAACTGCAGAACTCAGAGGCGCGGTGGTCCCTGGCTGTCACCCATGGTTCCTTCTCTTCTGCTTTCAGAGGCCCTGCAGCAGTGTTGCGACCTCTCTCAGCTCTGGTTCCGAGAATTCTTCCTGGAGTTAACCATGGGCCGGCGAATCCAGTTCCCCATTGAGATGTCCATGCCTTGGATTCTAACGGACCATATCCTGGAAACCAAAGAACCTTCCATGATGGAGTAAGAGGCAGACTTGGGCCCACAAGAAGGTTCCTGGGGTGCAGAGGAGGAGAATGCTAAGAAGGTCCATTCTTTCCAGAAGAAAGTCCTGAGTGGACTGGAGATGGAGCCATGTGCCCACCAGGGAAGAGCTCAGGCCAAGGACCAAGTCCCACAAGACCCTTTGCCTCAATCTTGCAGGGACTCACAACTTCCCAGACTGCCCTCCCTCGGCTGTACCAACCCTATACCAGCCCTGCTTGGGAAAGGGTCATCTTGTGGGATCTGAAAGCTAATATCCTTACTGCCACCCCATTTCTTTTAACCCTAGATTTATTTTTTGTGCTTTTGGTTCCATTAGCATCTGAACTTTTTATGAGCAGATGTAGAATAAGTCCTTCCCAAGTGGAGGCACCGGTTGTCCTTCCTAACTCTGATCCTGCTCATTGCTTCACCCAGCCCTCCGTGTTTCCCAGGCAAATAGAAGTCTGTCTGTCTTTTATATATATATATGTTTAGTTGTAGATGGGCACGATACCTTTATTTATTTTTATGTAGTGCTGAGAATCGAACCCAGTGCCTCACACATGCTAGGCAAGTGCTCTACCAGTGAGCCACAACCCCAGCCCAAGTCTGTCTTTCTTACTTGAGAGCTTTACCAAACCTCTGGCCCTCGTCTCTCCTCTTCAGGTATGTCCTCTACCCCTTGGATCTGTACAACGACAGCGCCTACTATGCCTTGACCAAGTTTAAAAAGCAGTTCCTGTACGATGAGATTGAAGCCGAGGTAAGTGGAGGGCTGCTTTTGCTCCTGCAATCCTGTCCTGAGAGTCTGGACCTTTTGAATCTTTAGCTTTTAGTGCAAAGTTGGGGATCGGTGACTCGCCATAGAGACAGAGCTTCATAATCACCATGATAATCCACGGTGATTATGTGTACATCCAGACCTGCCATGCCCCTCATCACCTGCTGCCTTTCTTCCTCTCTCATCCCCAAGCTGTTCTGCGCCATAAGTGGTTTGTTTTTTTTTTTAAAGATTTTTTTTCTTAGTTGTAGATGAACACAATGTCTTTATTTTATTGCTTTGTATGTGGTGCTGAGGATCGAACCCAGGGCCTCACGCATGCGAGGCAAGCGCTCTACTGCTGAGCTACAATCCCAGCCCCGCCATAAGTGTTTTTATGTGCTATGTACAGATACCTAAGATCTGTCTACCTCCTCTGCTGACAAACATGCCCCTTGGTCACCCTAGGGCCAGGGGTACACACACCTGATGTACATCCATGCTCAGAGGCGTAAACCCTGGGAGAAGACCTTACAGCCCCGGAAGGGGCTCAGGCCATTCAGGCAGGGCCACACAGAGCTGGTTTTAGGAGGAGAGCTCAGGGTCAGAGTGAACACCCACACTTTATCCTGTATATTCTGGAGGAGGGTCCAACAGGCACCTTGAAGTTCTGAGTCCAGGGCAGAAGCCTTAGCTACCTGGGTGTGAAGGCAGCCTTATACATCTCACTGTGTTTTGGTGTTCTTCATAATATGTGGGGTGTCAAATAAAAGATATGGAAGCTTTTGAATGAAGAGTTAACCTCATGGAGCTGAGAATTTAGTAAGAATCCAAGATTAATCCACTAAATTCAATCTGTCTCCTTTGAGGTTATTCTTATACCCTCCTGCTACCAGAGGATTGTCTGTCTAAATTCCCACCATTGACCATTTCCTGCTTTGGCCACTGTTGGAGAATGAGGTTTTGATTTTCTGTGTCTGGTGTGAACTTATCTTCCCCCTGAGCTTCATAGTCTACCACTTGAATGAAAGACCTTATTCATTAAAAATCAGAGGTATTTAGCCGAGCACAGTGGCTCAAGCCTGTAATCCCAGCACTTAGGGAGGCTGAGACAGGAGAATCGCGAGTTCAAAGCCAGCCTTAGCAACAGCGAGGCACTAAGCAACTCAGTGAGACCCTGTCTCTACATAAAACACAAAAAAGGGCTGGGGATGTGGCTCAGTGGTCGAGTACCCCTGAATTCAATCCCCAGTACAAAAAAAAAGAAAAAATCAGAGGTATTTGAGCAAAGTTTGATGAAGAGCACTTTTACATTTCTAATGGGGTGTTCGTAGTCAAATTTGCAAAGCAAATCAAGTCGGATGGAAGGAAAAGACAAAGTCTATGAGAAGAGCCAGGCAGGGTGGGGGCTGCAGGGTTAGCTGACTTCTGGGAGTAATGGCTGGACATGGTGAAAGTCTTTCTTTGATCAAGCTAGATGGGCTCCATTGACATTTCCTGCTTTGTCTTCACCAGGTGAACCTGTGTTTCGATCAGTTTGTCTACAAGCTGGCGGACCAGATCTTTGCTTACTACAAAGCCATGGCTGGCAGGTAGGAAAGCCAGGGCTACGATCAGCAATCTTTCTTAAGACTGGCACCTGCAAAACCTCTCTCCTCCTTTAGCTTCTAAGGAAAACGGGGTAAATCCATGGACCTGGGCTTGGTGCTAGAATACATTAAAAAGGAAAATAGGCAGATATGGTGCTGGCCTCATGGAGCCTACTAAATGGAAGTTGCGAGCTATGCATGAGGAAAAGTTTATGGGACTATAAGGATATGTCAACTAGAAAGGCTGTCTTAAGGAAGCAACATCTGATAAGAAAAGCAAGGGGGAGAGGCAGGACAGGACATTGCAAACCAAATGTACCTCTTAGGCAAAGTCCCTGTGGTGAAAATGTAAAATGAGAGCTTGCCTGCCTCTTTGCATTGGAGTGGGGGTTTCATATCACTTAATACATATCAGTATCTCGTTCACAGTCACAAGGGGGCAGGCTACAGGATGAAGCTGGATGGGTAGGCAGGGCCCCATGCCCGCTTCATAAGGCATCTATCTTGGAAGGAATGGAATGTCACAGAATGGTCCAAAAGTGCTACAGTGACTTGATTTGCTTTTTATATTCAAAAGTTCACTCTTTTAAAGATACGAAAGTATGGATAATGAGTTGGAGGTGTGCAAGGGTGGGTGTCTGAAAACCAGATAGGAAGCCCATGAAAAGTCTGAGTCAGAGACAGGTCAAGTTTTCCAGGCTCACTGATCTTGCCAGTATATACTGATTTAAACCTCTGTATATTCCTGGGCTTTGAGAACCTGTAATAGGATCAGGTGCATGCCTGTGATCTCAGCTACTCAGGAGGCTAAGGCAGGAGGATTGCAAGTTCAAGGTCAGCCTGGGCAACTTGGCAAGACCTTGTGTCAAAACAAAAAATTAAAAGGGCTGGGGATATAGCTCAGTGCTAGAGTGCCCCTGGTTTCAATCCTACTACCACTAAATAAGTAAATAAGAAAAAAAAGAGAAAAAGGAAAAAAATAAAAACCTATAGCAGTTCTAATCGGGATAAAGCTCAAAATTTTATTATGGATTTTCATTCTTATTGAAAATCCAAACTCAAACCTGTAATTTCAAGAATAGGTCCTTTTCTGAATTATGTTTTCTTTCTGTGAAAAGGATTTGCTTCAGTTTGCCTTTGACGGGTAGAGTTGCTCTGATATATTTCAGACAAGAGTCAGTGTGCAGCACACAAAAGTGGCTATTGACACAGGATGTGCATTGAATAGAGCAACCGTGAAATGGTGGCAGATGGAGAAGCACATCCTTGGGATTTCAGGAGGGCAGAGAGAGACAGTGGTAGCTGCAGCATGGGTGGATTGGAAGGGACCAGTTCTAGCCCGGAGCTGGGCTGCCAGGTTCTGTAAGTCATTTTTGATGATAGAAATGTTAATCCATCATCTGTATAAATAGACTTGGGCTTGTTGGGCCCTACGTCCTCTGTGTATTTAGTTTATTAAATATACTCATCTGAAATACAACTCTCAGTCAACACCCTTCCCTGCGCCATCTGTGCTTTTCAAAAGGGTGGCAGGTTGGGAAATTCAGAGAAAACCCAGGAGGGGAAGAGTAACCTCGGTCAGTCCTGGCCATTAGAAATAAAATGCAGCCTCAAATGGGAGCCAAGGATGTCATTTTAAATTGCAGAGTAGCCATATGTTAAAAATGAAAAAGAAACAGGTAAAATTAATTTTAATAATACATTACACTTAACCCAACATGTCCAAGTTACCAGAATATCAACATATAATCACTGTAAAAATTATTAAAGAAATGGCTTTCATTCTTTTCTTCTTTCTCAGCTTTCAAACTCTAGTGTGCATTTTATAGCACATTTTAATGTGGGTCAACCTCGTTTCAAGTGTTCAGTACACATGGCTGGTGGCTGCCTCATCGGGCAATACCAATTTAGAGTATGTCTCTTTCTGCTTAAAACCTTGAAATGACCTCCAATTATGTCTAGACCACATCTCATCCCTCTACTGGGACACATGTGACCCTGTGATCCAGCCCCTAGACTAAGGTAACAGATGCACTGTTGATGTTTTCCAGCAAGCCCAGCCTTCTATTCACATTGCCCATCTTGCCATTTCTTAAACTGACCCAGCTTCTTGTGTCTGTGACCATCTTCCCCAGACGTTTCTATTTTTATCATTCACATCTTTGTCCTGCAAAACCTCTGTAGAGAGACTTTCCCTGACTTCTTAACCCCAAATGATCCTATTTTAGGTTTTCAAAGCCCACCTTATTCTGCACTGTCTGCCTCGGTGTGGAATATAGCAGTGCTCCTAACTCAGAGAGTTGTTGGTAGATTAAAAGTGACTGTGTGTATGTATGTATGTGTGTGTGTGTGAGGGGGTGCCTGATAAATAGTAAACACTGTCCACATGTTTCCTATGTTGTTCCTCTGCTTACTTGTGTACCATCAGCTTCAGTTCACTTGACTGTAAGCTCCAGGAGGACAGGAACTTGGTAACCAAGGTACCTGGAATGGTTCTTGGGATATGCTAAGCTTGTCCTCAGTTGATTTTCTCTGAATTGAATAAAAGAAGAAAGCAGCTGTGTTAGTTAGCTTTCTGCCCCTGTGACAAAATACCCAAGGGAAGCATCTTAAAGAACAAAAGATTTATTTTGGCTTACACTTTCAGAAATTTCAGTCCAAGGTCAGCTGACTCCATTGTTTCTGGGCCTGTGAGGAGGCAAAACATCATGGCGGCAGGGTGTGGTGGAGCAAAGCTGCTCACCTCATGGCAACCAGTGAGTCAGGAGCCATGGGGCAAAATATGCTCTTCAAAGGCACATACCCAGTGACCCACCTCTTCCTGCCAGGCCCTACCTCCTAAAGTTCCCACCACCTCCTAACAGGGCTCCCAGCTGAGGACCAAGCCTTAAATACATAAGCCTTTGGGGAGATTCCAGATCCCAACTTTAACCGTGACTTCTATAACTTAGAAAATTTATTTCATATACTGAGCTTCCATGTCTGGAAAGATTGTTGTCTTGCTGTAGAGCAGACAACAATCACACTAAAGACCTACGAGATAGCACTTCATGGATAGGTCCTGTGGCCTGAAACAGATGTAGCTGAGCGATTGAGAGTCCTCCGCTGCCATGCTGACTGGCCCTATTTAACTTTGATCCTTTCCAGTGTCCTGCTGGATAAACGTTTCAGAGCTGAATGTAAGAATTATGGAGTCATCATCCCGTACCCGCCGTCCAACCGCTATGAGACACTGCTCAAACAGAGACATGTCCAGGTATGGTGAAATTTCTTTCACCCCAGTGGAGAAGTATGGGCTGGGGAGAGACTCTGTGAAGTTAGGGTGGGGATTGGAATTAATACTCTACACGGTCTGCTCTGAGGATAGCCCGGGGTGGATCTGAGCATAGAAGTCACACATCCTCAGGATTTGACAGACAATAAAGAGCTTCCTTTGGTGCCGGATTTAAGCTTCTTGGCTCATCTCTTGCACATCTCTGGCCAGTAGTGGCCACCAAAGCCACGATAGGCTGCAGCCCACTTTCAGTAGGCACTGCCATGCAGATATGGTTAAATCCACCCCAAACAGGTCCATGTGCTGGGCTCAGTGGAGGCCTGCTGTGGTAACTTTGAAATGAAGTATGTCAGGGGTAGAGCTTTTGGGTTATTTTTGTGGAGTGGTTCTGCTAACAAATTCAATTCCTGGTGTAGAGGAAACAGTGGTGGACACATATCCTCATTTAAATATATGAGCCAGACACACGCCACAGCAGGTGCCCCAGTGGGCTTCCAGGCCTCCTTGCTGTTGGACAAACCAGGAGCAAAAAGGCTGTGGTGCTGTGATATCTGTGTGTTTGTTTTGTGGTCCCCGGTCTCTGTGAAGGGCCAGAGCTGGGGCAAGAAGATACTTGAGGTAAAAAGGAGACAGTCTGCCTTGGAGATGCTGGACATTCCTGTCACCATGAGAAATCCAAGGTGAATGGAGAATCCTACCTCTGCCAACATGGGCTTACTGAGCACTTCCCTTGAGCCTCTCAGAAAATTACTGCTATCACTTACAAAGCAGCCAGAATTAGCCACAGGATGTTAAATACTGAGGGCTTCATGTGCACATGAGATGGCTAGATAAGGCCATCAGTGGGTAGAAAATTTTTCCTAAGAGGGAAACAGCAAAAAAATAATAGCTAAGAATAATCATTTGGTACCTATCAAAGCACAGAGCACACAGCAGGTGCTCAATAAACATTGATTGTTATCTCCATAGCATCTCAATAATGCCCACATGTATCCCAGCAGAAATTATCTTAAGCTATAATTTCCATCCGTTAAGTAGCCCTTTATCCTCCAGCTTTCAAGTTCACCCCCATGAAGACACAAAATGGGCCCTTGCTGAGGTGGCCGTTGTCCTCTGGTGACTGAGCTGAGCACAGGAAAGATGCAATAAGAACCTCAGGGCAAATTTAGGATGTCAGCAGCAGTTAGAGGCCAGAGCCTGCCCTGAACCTCTTCCCACACCCTCCTTGGATTTTCCCTCCACTTTTTAAGACTACAGGGAAGCTGACACTCATCCACCTTATAGCCAGATTCATGATGAGTAACATTTTATCATATTTGGGTCACTTTCTCCTATGTGTATTTTCTCTCTCACACACACATCTGGTGAGATGTTAATATCTGCAATTTTTTTTTTTAACCATTTGAGAGTAAGTTGCAGGTACGACTGCACTCCTCAGCCTGTATCTCCCAAGAACAAGGACATTCTCTTACAAAATCAAGAGAGAATTGCCATTCTCAGGAGATTTAATGATGCTCCTGTTTATATATAGTCCCTTTTGTCCCAGTAATGTCCTTTGTAATTTTAATCCAGTTTCCTGTCAAGGTGTTGCAGTTTGGTTGTTAGGTATATGTGCATATTTTATGTAACTTTTTCTCTCTTTCTTCTCCTCCTTCCTCCTCTCTCCTTTTGCCTCTCTTCGCCTCCCTGCCACCTTCCCTCTCTGCCCCTCTCTGCCATCCAGCTGTTGGGCAGATCAATTGACTTGAACAGGCTCATTACACAGCGCATATCTGCTGCTATGTATAAATCCTTGGACCAGGCCATCAGCCGCTTTGAGAGTGAGGACCTGACCTCCATTGTGGTAAGACCTTCAGAATAGAATCCTACCTGGAACTTCTCAGCAGCTAGTACTGGGCTAAAGAGAAGACAGGTGTCTCTTTCTTATCTGAACAGAACTGGACAAGAACTTAAATGAGAATGTTCTTAGCCTGCTGACTAGGATGATGGGTAGGGGGTGGAGAGGCATCTCCTTGAGATCTCTAGAGATGGCCCACCCTTAGGCACACCTGTGTGTCCTTGGCATCTAAGGAGCTGAGCACCTACAAGTGGCCCTCAGAAGCTAGGAAAGGTGGCACAATAGGGTGGGCTTTATTGCTGGGCAGTAATGCACAGCCCAGAGGGGCTCTGCAGTTGGTTTATTGCTCTTCTGTCACCATTTGAAATACTTAATAATTTGTTAACATGAGACCCCAGATTTCCATTTTACACTGTTCCCTGTAGATTACATAACTGGTCCTAATGTACAGTATGGACCAGGCCTGTCCCCTTCTCCTAAAAAACAGCAATTTGAACTGCTTTCTGCTCATTCTAAGAATTGTCTCCTAAGTGACTGGTCTGTAAGTGAATCAGAGAAAACCATAGTAATGCAAAAGCAGATGAGGAGAAGGAATGAATGAAAATCACTATTAGAGTACTATAGTTGCAACGGTTGTGAACACGATCCATCGTGTTCATCCCCAAGATGAGTGGGAAGAAATTTTGAAAAGAATATTGTGTAATTCTTCTATAATATTCCCAGAGTAGGCAGATTTATAGAGAAAGAAAATAGAATGTTGGTGACAAGGAAAGAGGAGTTAGTGTTTAAATAGATTCAGAATTCACTTGACAGGTATGTTTCCAGAGATGGATGGTGGTGATGGTTATGCCACAAGGTAAATGTGCTTTACGCTATAGGCCATATACTTACAAATGGCTGGGATGGTGAATTTTATGTGAGGGACATATGCCTTTTGTCAGATGTATACATCTCACATAAAATTAAATAAATATATATATGCCTTACCACAACAAAAAAAAATTAAAAAAAAAAGAACTTTTAGAAGGAATAGGGTATTGCATAATTTCAAATTATCTCCCCAAAGATATCATTGACTTCAAAGGGGATAAGAGTAACCTTACAATGGAGAGAGTCAACAGGTACCACCTAACCACGCGTCAAGGAGAATATCACCAGCCCTAAAAAAAAGTGTTGTTGCCATCACGTGTTCTTGGAAAAATGCATAATCTCAATCTAGTCAGCAGAAAATATCAGATAAACCCAAATCAAGTGCCAAACAACAAAAACAAAAACAAATCAAGTATATGGTACTTTTCAGAAATGCAAGGTCATGAAAGACAAGGAAATGTTTGGAAAAACAATGTAGACGCTAGAAATGAATGACAACTGAATCATGATGACTAAAAACCTCATAGGATCCTGGATTGATTCCTAGAATGGAAAAAAAAAGGATCTTAGGGGAAAGCTGGTGATATCTGAGTAAAGTCTGCCATTCGATTAATAATACTTTACCCAAGTTGATCTCTTACCTTTGAAGATCATGTGATGGGAATGCAAGATAGTGATGCTCAGGATATGCAGGTTATGCTCAGGATATGCAGGTTATGCTATTTTTACAATGTTTCTGTAAGTCTAAAATTATTTAAAAATGAAGAGTTTGTAGGAGTCTTTTTAAGTGAACAAAGTGATAAAGTGACTGGAACTAGGACTCCAGAGTCAGGCAGACCAAGGGCCCCGGTTCTGGTCTTGCCACTTGCTGGCTGAGTGATCTTGGGCAAGAGACTTATCTTTTCCAAGCAATTTCCTCATCTGAAAAACAGAGATGGTATTAGAATCCACCTCTTAGGGTGATTAAAAGAATATAACAAGATACTACCTGGAGAGAATTTGGCATAGTTGTATTTAGTAAGCACTTAATAGTGGCTTATAAAAAAGAGAAGAAAAGATAGGGAATAAAGGGACATTTGGAGCTGCAGTGCAGTGCTCCCAGGGCAGATGCTTAGCAGCCTTTCTTAGCAGGACTCGCCCCAACCCCCCACTCACCTCACTCACCCCTGAGGCTCATGTGTGTGACTCTTGCAGCCACTTACATCAGGGGACTAGAATAGCACACATTTTGCTAGAAAATCATTTTGTGAAATAGAGGTTGTCCTCAAATTATGCCAAAATATTGGCAGTGATTGTCTCCAAATGGTAGAAATTTGGTTTTCTTCTTTATTGTTTATCTGTATCATCTACTTTTCCAATAATGAGCGTGTCTTATGGGGAGGAATGTTTTTGGGGGGATGTGAGTGTGTCTCCGTGACCTCTTCCCACCCCTGGAAAGGCACTGAATGTTCTTTTAGCTGGGAACAAAATCAAAACAAGCAGTTAAAGCCCTTGATCAGGTGAGACAGAAGCCCGTACCAGAACACCCACATCCTGTGAACCCATGGAGAACAGTGCCCAAGGATGCTCTCCCTCTGGGTCAGGATGGCCCCCACAGGCTGTGACTGAGGAGCTCTGTCTCCTCTCAGAAGCAAAGCCATGAGTGTGCCCTCCCTCCATCCTGAAAACTCCATTCTGAGATGGGGAAGCTGTTTGATACCCAGCTAGGAGAGTGTGCAGAAATTTGGGACTCAGTCACCCTCCTTTTGCAGAGCTGAGCAAATAGAGTGAGATCTGAGGCTGAAGTTGAAATTGGCAGCCTGCAGGCTGTGTTTTGTGCTGTATTTGAAATCTGGAGGCAACACTGAACATTTGGAAGAAGTCAAGTGCAACTTCAACTCTGACAACACCGCCAGACTGGCATTCCCAGATGGCAGCGATTTCCCGGAAGTAACTACACACTCCCTTAAATGGGCTCTCTCTCTTTGGCTTTCCACAAGCCCTATGGACACACTTGAGTCATTTGTGACCTCCCAGGCCTTGCTGAATCTGAGTTTCAGTGCTCTATTCTCAGCTGCCCAAGGTCACAGAGCTGAAGGTCATGGAGCGTGGCCAACACTTGGGTCTCCTGATTCCTTCACAAATGCTCTTTCCACTACTGATCTAAAGTTGTCCACTGGTTGTTTTATTTTCCTGTTTTGCTTCCCTGTGTTGCCCCTCGGTAAACCAGCTTTGCTGTCAAAAGTTCAGATTCTCTCAGAGGGCATTAAAATGCTCCTGTGACCTCCTCGGCTCTTTCTGTACCTCCATGCACTGGGCCTTGGGCCTACAGATGGATGCGCTCTTCTGATTACATAACATGGAGGAAGAAATGGCCCTACAGTTCCAGCCACCCCAGACATCAGCACAGTTGTAAACTCTCTCCTTGGGACTCCCTTGTAAGTGCTACCGTGCACTCATGAAACTTAAAATCACAGAATGATAGGACAGAAATTTTTCCCTGGTTTCTCATCTTCGATTATCTTCCCCAGAACAGAGTATCACAGTGTGCCTAGGGACTCAGTGATCTTAGAAATAAACTCATTAACAGTAACCCACTCATTTATTTATTTATTTATTACCCATCCTAAGCAAATGAGAACAAAGATGCCAGAGAGCCAGCTAAGCCTCTGGAGATGGAAGCAGAAAGCAGATTATGTGTTTATCATTTACTTCAGGATGCACAGTGACTGGAAACTTGCTTTGTCTGCCTTTCCAGCATTGAAATCCAGATTCTGAGCACATTTTGAAAAAATTTAGGATCTGTCACCCTTAGCCCATGCTGATGGGGCAGCCATCAGGTGGAGTATCAGGAGCAGCAGGGCTACCTCTATCTGGCAGGGGCTGTCCACTCTCCCAGAGATAACCTATCCTGGGGCTCCTTCCCCACCCCAGTGTGTCTCCTTTTCTTAGCCTTTCTGACCCCTTTAGCCATTTATGTTTGCAAGCTTTCAGCCAGTTCTCCAACCTCAATTCAGAGCACACTTTGACTTTCAGGGTGGTAAATATCCACCTGGGGACTCAAGATTGGAAGTATGGGCTGAGGCCTCCACTCCAGCAGAGCAGGCTCCCAAAGGAAGAGGGAAGCTTGCAGCGGATGAGAATAGAACCAATTCCTTGCCTCCTATTACTAACTTAGCTCTATGTCCCCACCATTAAGCTGACCCTCTGACCATCCCACCCACTCTGAGAAACTGCCCTCGTAGATGTTGTGCTAGCCATGTTTGCCTTTCAGAGGCCGTTCACAGCTCTACCATTTTTATTGTGGGCCACTGTCACAGGGGCCAAGAACTCCTGATTTGGAATCAGAAGAGCTGGATTCACATCCCAACCCCTGTTATATATTCCATGTGACCTTGGGCAAGTTTCTTTGACCTTCTTTCTTCTGAGCTTTAGTCTCCCTCTCTATGAAACAGGAACAGTTGTACCTATCTC
Organism: Xerus rutilus; assembly: GCA_028644305.1. Classification (NCBI taxonomy): domain Eukaryota; kingdom Metazoa; phylum Chordata; class Mammalia; order Rodentia; family Sciuridae; genus Xerus; species Xerus rutilus. Next base: position 125,649,939 of record CM053405.1, read on the forward strand.
AAAAGACAGGTTAGCCAAGGCAATTTGGGAGTGGCCTCAGGTGCCACCGAATCTGGGCTGTCTTCTCTCTGCATGCGGTTGTATTTTGATTGTTTTTGATAGCCATGGTACAGAAGGTACAGGACAACAAGAAACCAAAGCAAGCCAAAAGAGTTTCACTCTATTTTTATTTACCAACAAATGTAGCATCCTGCTATGTGCAGATACCAGTTCTCATCTCACCTTCTACCTGAAGTTGGGATACCAAATGACCAGGGATTACCATGCACACAGGTCCCTGCTCACTATGGGCTGACTACAGACTACAGATGTCTTTGCTACCCCTGTGTGACTTAGGGGTCTACCCTCAAAGGGAGAGGCTTTCTGCCCCCACCTCCTTTGAAAATTTCTGGGAGGTATTCAGTGGTTAAGCACATACACTTTGGAGCCTGTCTTCCTGTATTTAAAGCCTTCTCAAAGCCTCAATTCCTGTGTGCTTAAAATAAGGACAGCAGCAACACTGACCTCATGGACTGTGATGAGCTTTAAGTGAGTTAACATGTCTAAAATGGGTACATATTAATTAGGTTGAACCATATGAAATTGCCAATAGTTAATAGCCCTTGAGTTAAGAAAACAGAAACTTTATATGCTTCAACCTAATGATAAGCTCTAAATAGGGGGCAGTTCATATTGCTTTCTGCAGGGAAGAGAAATAGCCTCTGGTGATATATAGTCATGATGTTCCTTTTACTTTATTTGTGACGCTGTGAGACAGGCTTTTTCCTCCTAATACAGAAACTGGAAAGCAATAAACATACTTTATACCTAAAGGAGTATAAATAGAGTTTGCACATGCTCAGTGGTCTCTTTTGGAGTGACATGCAGCCAACCCCAGCCCACTGCTCTTCCTTGCCCCCAGTAGAATCTGGCAATTTTTTCCACTTCTCAGAAGCAGGGAACTTTGTCACATGCTACTGCAGAGGGTCCCAGGCTTCACGTAGGAGATTGAGGTAGCATGAGGGTTCCTCACCTGTGTGAAAGGGGTTCATAAGATAAAACCATGTCCATGGGGTCATGTACAAGACCTGAGCGGCCATGGGTTCTCTCTGGCAGGAGCTGGAGTGGCTGCTAGAGGTTAACCGCCTCACGCACCGGCTGCTCTGCAAGCACATGACGCTGGACAGCTTCGATGCCATGTTCCGGGAGGCCAATCACAACGTGTCGGCTCCCTATGGCCGCATCACCCTGCACGTCTTTTGGGAACTGAACTTTGACTTCCTCCCTAACTACTGCTACAATGGGTCCACAAACCGGTAAGAGAGTCCCTGTGCAAAGTGGGTTGGCCTGGGTTGGGGGTCAGGGTTGTGCCCAGCAGTGTGTCAGTGTGTTGCTGTGATAGACGTCCTTTGCTGTCTCTGCTGGGTGCAGCTGTGATGGAGGTGAGGATGCCAGAGTGAGCATGCAAAACCTCATCCTGCCTCTGAGCCCTCAGGCTGGAGGACTCGGGTATCAATCAGTCACATGACAGATGGACCTCAGCAGTGAATAAGGAGAAGGGGGAAAGCCCACAGGGCCTGGAGAGGTCACAGCTCCACCTGATCCAGTCCAGGAAGTGATGCAAACCTTCAAGGGTGTGCTCTTCTCTGAGGAAGTAATGCTGGAGCTGAGATACACAGGATGAGTCACAAGAAGTCAAGTAGCAGAGACAGAGAACTGTAGGCAAGGTTGCTCAAAAACCAGGATGGCAGTGAGGGTGACAATCTGGAGTGGAGACTGGAAGCAGGATGCAGGAGGAAGCAGGAACACATCATGAGGACGCCAGAGGCCATGTTAAGATTATGTCCTTAGGAACCATGGAAGACTTGAAGGAAGGGGAGCACCATCTTCACATTGAACGTGTGTAAGGATTTCCATGTGTTGAACGCTTGCGTGCAAAGCAGGCATAGCCTTGCAGGGCACACAGAAGCGTGACAGAGTGGAACTTGCCTCCTACAAAGAGCATATAGGCACCGAGGCAGAGATGAGACCTAATCCCTGTCCCCTATTGCTGGTGCAACAAGTAACATGCAAAACAAGCACAGAAGGATGTTCAAAAATGCTCCCATGTGCAGGGCGTGGCTCAGGGTGGGATTAAATGAGTATGTATTGAACAAATCGAAGCATATGGGAAGAATCCACAAATGCACCTGAACGGACACACGGACCGAGACAGACTTCCAGTCCTACAAAGACTTAGGATTTTTAGTGCATTTGTGTAGGGAGCAGCAAATGACAGCTGAGGCCACAAACATCTATTGCCAATTGCTTTTTTACAGCTTATGAACTGCAAATGGTATTTGGATAGTGAGGGCTGGGTAGCAAAATCCAAAGAATAATAGTATTTGGTGAGATGTGAAAATTATTTAAAATTCATGAGGTGTTTTGTAACGTGATCATGCTCCTTCATTGGCTGTCATCTGCTGGTGCAGCTCAGTAACAGTTGAGTACTTGCGCAGAGCCCATCTGACTTGCAAAGCTGAAAACATTTGTTTTCTGGCCCTCTATGGAGTTTGCTGAATCTACTTCTTGCAATCAAAGTGGAGGTGGACGATGGAGCCACAGAGGGGCCATTTTCAGGCTCGGCCCTCACTTCCTTGTTTCCTGTCCTCTGAGCAGCCACAAGTCCTGACTTGAGACTGGGAATCTGGGCTGCATTTTTCCCATTGATGGAAAGGATGGGAAAAAAGACAATTGTTGAAAGAAGAGTTTAGTACCTTTGTAAGCAACCACCTCGGACACAGTGCAGTTGTACTAATGTGAAACTTCACCTGGTCAGGGAGGATGGTCCTGCAAGCTTGTGCCTCCTGATGAATATTATGAAGGCCCTGTTAACTCCTTCCCCATCTCTTTTCTTGTACTAGTTTTGTCCGAACTGCCATTCCTTTCACTCAAGAACCACAGCGAGATAAACCTGCCAATGTCCAGCCTTACTACCTCTATGGATCCAAGGTAGGTGGTCCTGCCCTTTCCTGCCTGTGAGAAGGTTAGTGAGAAAAAGCAAAGAAAAAGGTGTTCCCAGAGTCAGAAAAGCCAGAAGGTGTGGCAATCAAGAGGCAACAGAGAGATGCAGACAGAGACAACTGCGAGTATACTCATCTTTATTTGTTCACAGTTAGCAGGCATGGGGATGAACAGAGACCTGAGCGCTGCATGCTGGGCAGTATCTGTGCAGTGAAAACTGTACTTAGTGGGGCTGTGGGGCTTCTCGTCTCAGCTTCCCAGCCCCTCTTTTCTCTCAGTTGATTTGTCCAGTGATTCTGGGATCTTGTGCTCTCTAGCTATAATGGATTTGCAGACAGGAAGAGGTTGGGTGGGTGAAGCTTTGAATGAAATTGCAGCTGGCTGGAGCTGGAGCTGAGAGACAGGTCCGCATCTCATTGCTGCTGTGGTTCACATGTGTACATCCTGAGGCTCAGTAACCCTCCGAGATGATGCCATCAGTCCTTCTTTCCATTTATCAAACAGGCACTTTTTATGCACCCACCCTAGTCCAGACACAGACTAGCTTCTATGTACTACAGCTGTGTTAGGGATGAAGCAGATATGGCTTCCACTCTCCTGAGGACTTGCACTTTAACACCCAAGCTGGGGCAGGGGTACAGTATTCACAGAGCTTCGCGAGTACCACAACACGCGTTGAAGATTCATTTACCACCAAGAGGGTTTATATGGAAGGAACAGAGTATACCACCAAAGGGTGAAGTGTGTCATTTTTATTTCTGATGGAATTAAAAGAACCACTTTTGACCCCATTTTCAAAAGTAAACAGATGGACGTAGAAGAGGAACCAACTACATGGATAGAACCATGTGAGAAAAGGTCCTCTTCTAGGTTGGGATCTCTGGACTGGGAAGTGTGATGAACACAGATGAGTTCCTACCACTTGGCTCTAATGGCAGGCTCTTGGAAGGTCTTAGGGTGGTGCTGGAAGAGTGCTGTGGACTTCCTCAGAGCAGGCAGTCTCTCCAGGTGATTGTCTCAAATCAAGGAAAGTTACACACACCATCTGAGGTGGTTCACAGGCATGGCTTTAACTAACCTTGACTCAAAGTAAAAGCAGTGTTTCCTTTTTCAATTTACTTTCAAACCTTACAATAGATTAAGACAAAAGACTTACATTGGTGCTCATGCCTTTTTTTTAAATATTTTTTTTAGTTGTTGATGTATTTTATTTTATTCATTTATTATTTATATGTGGTGCTGAGGATCGAACCCAGTGCCTCACGCATGCTAGGCAAGCGCTCTACCACTGAGCTACAGAGCCAGCTCCAGGTGCTTGTGTCTTTAATACCTTTTCAACACTGTCTGATTCCCCACCCTCCCTTTCTTTTTATCAAACATGAGAGCAGGTCAGCGTCATTGTCAGGCAAGAGTGGCCAAGACAAATTTAATATTATTTTGTTTTCCTTATATTTATATTCATGTGTCTTTGCTTCTATTTATAGCCAGAGGGTACTGGTTTTTGACTTATGGGGTGATATAAGGCTTAAATAAGTTTAAGTTTAAAAAATGAGTCAATTTAAAGAAAAATATTGTTAGTAGTAATAATAAAGATAGTCCATGGTTTAAAAAAAAATGAAGATGGGGTATAAGGTGGTCTCTGACATCTCAAAGCTGGAAAACAAAACAAAATGAAAACAAAAAACAAAACAACAAAAGAAGAAAACAAAACAAAACAAAAAACTATTTTTTTTAAAAAAGCTGGAAAATACTCCAAGGAAAGGCTTCTCACTCTTTTCCAGAAGAATGAATGAAAGCATAGCTCAAGGAGTGCACTTGCAACTCAGATAGATATGTTCCTCAAGTATTGTGTTTTAATTTAAGTCATGCAATTTTTTTACTTTATAATATGTCCACATTTGATTTAATATTAAAATAATGCCTCAGTTCTTAACTGGGGCCCCCAAATGGACACACTGAGGAGACACCATGTTTACCCCTTGGCACACCCAGGGGGAGTACATGTTCTGGGTTGAGAAACTTCATCATCAGGCTTTCATCCAACCCAGGGGATCCACAATGGCACTGACATTTAAGGGAAGAGATTGGGGAGTCTACAGACACATTTTTACAACAGACCTACGGTGGTGGGGTTAAGCTACATGATGGGGGCCATCTTCTCCCCACCTCTCACTCCCTGAAGTGAGGTAATATGGCGGGTTGATCACCTCCCTCCCTAGGTAAAGCTTCCTCATCAGGGGCATCCTGCTGGGCTTCAGGTTCTGCTCCAGCTCCTGCTTCAGAGTTCTTGCGTGGCAGTTCCACCAGGGGTAGCCCCTGCAGGTCTTCCTCCCTCTGACCAAGGGCTGGGGCCTCCTCCGGCCATCTCACTAGCCCATTGGCTTCCTCCATGTGGCCAGCTCTGTAAGACCATCGAGGCTCATGGCAGCGGATGCACCAGAACTGGAGGCAGATGAAGGCCAACACAGCTGTGAAGCAGGCCAGCAGGATGGCCATCAACACCCAAAGGGAGATTTGGGGATCGACCAGGGAGCTGCCAGCAGCCAGCGGACTTTTATCCAAGGTGTGGAACATGGTGCAGTAGTGCCTATAGGGGAAGGCAGCCTTCTTGCAACTGATGCAGAGGAAGTAGAGAGTGGAAGGGGCGAGGTGTTCCAGCACCACGGAACTGATGGTTCGAGGCACCTTCTCCTCGTGATGGAAGCTGTAGCGAAGATAGCCAGAGAAGATGCTGTTCCAATTGGGCCTATACATAATATGGTAATAGTCCTCCAGGCAGGGCTCCGAGGACGACCAGGAGATGATGGCTCCCGTATAAGACACGTTCCCAACCTCGATGTTCATCCCGATTCTGGAACCAGAATCAAAGTGAAGAGTGACATCCCCCTCCTTAAATAGTGATTTATCATGGTCATAACCACAGCATCTCGAGCATATGAGATGGGCACTGATATTGACCCCATTTTATAGACCAGCAAATGGAAGCCCAGAGGTTACGTTACTTAGCTTGGCTAGCAAAGAAGTGGTACAGTAAAAGTACAACTCATGTCAAAGCTGGTAGCCTTGGTTACCCATCTAACCCCAGTTAGGTCCCACCCTGGCTGAAATCCTGTAGGTACAATATTGTTCTTAGCCCGTTAAAAAAAAATGAGGAGAATCGGTAGAACCTCAGGGATCCCTCCTTAATTATCCTAGGTCTGAGACCTCTTCTCAGCCAATTATTTTACCTAAAATCTCTCTTCTTGACCTCCTGCCTCTGCTGCAGGTGCTCTGAGCTCAGTTATCTGGAACACTATGCCTAGTCCTTTTTTTAGACTCCCAGTATGTTGCCGTGGAGATTGACTTTGTCACCTGTCAGTGGCTGATTTCACTCTAAATCTTCTGCTTTGGTTTTGTTTGTTCAAGGCCAAAGATAGCAGGAAAATAGTTTCATAGTTCAAGATAATCAGCTCTAGCTGGACGCGGTGGCGTAAGCCTGTAATACCAGCACTTTGGGAGGCTGAGACAGGAGAATCGCGAGTTCAAAGCCAGCCTCAGCCATAGCGAAGGGCTAAGCAACTCAGTGAGACCCTGTCTCTACATAAAACACAAAATAGGGCTGTGGATATGGCTCAGAGGTCGAGTGCCCCTGAGTTCAATCTCCAGTACCAAAAAAAAAAAAAAAAGATAATCAGCTCCAATAGAACCTGGGGCTACTATTCAGTACTCCTGGTACTATGTATGTCAATGGTGGTAGTAACTACCCATAGCAAGTGGGCCATTGCTCTGTCCAGAGCATGTTACACACTTCATATACAATAACATTTAACGTTAGTCTTTGTCACTCCTGGAGAGCTAGATTTCCATTTTGCAGATGAGAAACCTGAGGTCACTTAACTAAAATATAGAAAGAGGACTCAAAGCTGCTTAATCATTGCACTTACAAATGAAGTCTGCTGTATTTAGTCACAAAATATTATTGCAAAAAGAGGATCAGGTACTAAGACTCAGTTGCTGTTTTACCAAACGAATCAAATGAGCTCTCTTCGGATTTCCAGCCTTCCCTCTTTGGTAAGAGAGAGCCATCTTTTCATTTGTCTTTAATTCTGAGAGGGAGAGTTGCCCTCCACTGTATTTCCCCTGGTGAAACTATAGTCAACCTCTGAATGCTGTGGTAAACATGTCACTCTGCCCTTCCTCTCCCACACAACACAGGTTTCGTTTTAGACTGCCATGACATAGTAAAAAGCAGTCATTCAGATTTCAACCCGATTTGGATATTGAGCCAAACCACATCTGTTATGAACTGCCTTTCTCTGCTCTGCCTTCCCCCAACCTTATGGTTTTGTGCCCATGTTTCTGGGGGAGTTGATCTACAGAAAGATAAACAACAAGGTGTAATTTTTCAATTCTTGTTTTTCTTCTCTAAAGATGGCAGTGAACTAAAATGCTCAGGAAGGGGAATAGTTCCTTTCCCTTTGGGTGGACATTTCTTCCCCATAAACAGGCACATACAGGGATGAGACAGGTGTGCTCAGATCCTCCTGGGAAAGGTTGCCTGGTAGGAGACTGAAGGTTTGCACTCCTTGTGTGGTTTCCTCAAACACATCCTCTCCCCACACCCCCAGCATCCTGCACATCCTATACACACCAAGCCATAATACAGCTTAATTCATTCCCTGTGAAACACAGCGATGGCCTCTGCAGAACCCTTTCATCAGGAGTGGTCCGGAATCCTGCTGTTGTCACGCACGAATCTTTTCTTCCTTTTGCCTCATAGCTGCTACTGGCTGGTTTTACAGCCATTTCTGCAGCAGACATTTTTAAGCTCTTTCTGTCAGGATACTAGCAGCATCCTCAGCATTTAGGACCAAATCCATCTCCCTTACTTACTTTTCTTCCTCTGCTCTGTTTCTAAATTCTCCCTATTTTTAGCTGTTCTGTACCATCGCCTGGCCCCTCTCCAAGCAGAGTGTGAAAGGAAAAAACATTTCCATTTTCAAGTTGAGCTAGCTACATCTCTTACCTGATGCTTGCAGCGTATCTGGTTAGAGCTCTACCCTCCGAGGCAGAGTGGACCAAAGCCGAGAGAATGGAGCTGTCTTCCTCCTCCGCTCTGGGCTCTCCTTGATGTCTCTCTCGCCACTGAGTAATCCCACTGTCGCCCCCAATGCTCACATTATTCATTTCTTCAGATCAGCATCATTCACCATGGCAACCACAGGCTTCTACGCACGATGCTTTCAGGGACCAGTATAGAGAGGCTTTTGCCCATTGAGAGGAGCTCTCATTCCTTTGGCCAAAAAAGGACAAACAACCCCCTGCCTGTACTAATTCTTCCAATATTTATGTGTTTTTCTCTCTAGTGGGCTAGTGATTATTTCCTTGCCCCATCTAGCTAGCTCCTGTCTGGATAATGGTTTCAAATGCAAAGATGATCTTCTCAGTTATTCTACAACTAACAGTAAATTCACCCTCATCTCCCCCCACCCCCTTCCGCATCTTCTTTCTTCATTCTTGTTTCCTGTGACCTTGCTTAGTTACATGGTCCTGGTCAAGACCTTTTATTGCCCGAGTTCCAGTTCCAACATCTATAAAGCAGGGGTTTTGGGCTAGATCCGGATGGCAGATATAAGGCATGAGTATGATTCCTACCTATTTTGGAACCCTTCTCAAGCTTTCCAAGCTATCCTGGTGCTTGCAGAGGGTTGATCAGTATCCCCTCAAAATACATATCTACCCAAATACCCAGCATATGACATTATTTAGAATTGGAGTCTTTGTACATGTGATTAATCAAGAATCTCAAGGTGAAATCATCCTGGATTCAAGGCCAGCTGGAATCTTCAGAGAAAAGAGAGAAAGAGTCACCCAGAGAGACACACAAAGCAAATAGGCCATGTGAAGACAGAGGTAGAGATTGGAATGATGCTACTAGAACTAGGAAACTAGGAGCTGCCAGACCCTGGAAGAGGCAGGGAAGGCTTCTCCCCAGAGACTTCAGAGGGAACATGGCCCTGCCAGCCCTTGATTTCAGGCTTCTGGTCTCCAAAACCATGCAAGAATAAATTTCTGTCATTTTGGGCCACCAAGTTTGTGCTCATTGGCTACAGAAACCCGAGGAATCTAGTCCCATACTCATAACTAGGCTCAGAGACACAGTTCCCAATACAGGTATCCTGAGCAATTGCTTACCAGTCAGTCAACTGGAGTGGCCTTCAAAGATGGAGACTCTGTACCCTTCCTGGACTGGATGGTCTCCAGTGGACCTTTCTTTTTTTTTTTTTTTACAGAAACATCTCATGTGCTTTATTCACTTCTTCTTTTTTTAAATTCATAATTTCTACATTAAACAGAAAAAGTTACATTTCCAAATATAAGATGACAAACACATGGTATAAAAGAAAAGAATTACAAAAATGCAATTGCTCATTGAAAGTGTCCCTATAGATAATTAATATGAAGAATTGCTATTACACTCTTAATTTTGGCATTCCACAGTCTTAACAACTAATATGAAAATGTGAACTAAATAGCAATTCTCATACTAAATACTACACAATATCAATTTTTTTTTTGGAGGAAGAATAGTTACAGAATTTATTTTTTTCACTGTTCACTGAAAACATTTGTTGAGGCAAATAGAAAAAATTGTTACAATCATAATTTTTCTAACTTTGCACAAAATTATAAGCAGATTGAATTCTTCATATTAAACACCTTTATATGCACTTTCAATGAACAGTATATATATATATATATATTTATTTATTTATTTATTTATTTTTTAATCAACCATCTTTACTATACCCATTCCCCTTTCCTGCCCCCTGCCTCCCCAATGTCAGTGGACCTTTCTTTCCAGGTCTCCTGATTGCGCTTTTCCATTCCTCACAAAGTATAGATGGTATAGATGCCTCTGAGATTCTGAACTTTCCTGTTCCCCTCAACCTTAGAAGAGTACATTGCCTCCATTCTGTGGAGGAGACCAGAGAATGTCTGAGATAGAGGAAGGAGAGGCGCTCAGGTTTAGACCTAGACGGTTTTACACAAATTTTGTTTTTTTTTTTAAGTCGGGTGGTTATTGTTGGTTTGTTTTTTTGTCTGTGCCTGACTATAATATGCCTCAGAGAGGGGGTGTGTGTGTTTCCATATATGTGGAAGTTAAAAAGTGGATCTTGAAGAGAAGTATAGAGTAGTGTTACAAGAGCCTGGGAAGGGTGTTAGGGAGGGAGGGGGCGGATGGTTAATGGGCACGGGGTGCAGTTGAATAGGAGGAATAACTACTAAGGTTCTACAGCACAGTGGGATAACTGGTTGACAGTGGAGTATTTCCAAAGTAGCTAGTAAAGAGGATTTTGAATGTCCCCAACACAAAGACATGATAAATGCCTGACATGATAGATGTGCCAGTCACCCTGATCTTTTCATTACACATTGTATGCATGTACTGAAATGTCCCACTGTACCCCATAAGTGGGTATAATAGCTACATGTTAATTAAGAACAAAATACAAAGCTTCTCTCCTCTTGGTTCTTGGCCAAAGGATCCAAGTGGACCCAAGAAGTTGCCCTACTGAGTCACCTCAGTGATAACCACAAAATTAGGAAGAGCTGCCTGGTGAGTCACCATGCTGCCCAACATGGGAGACACAGTCTCTGCATGTTCAGTGTTCTTTCTATTCTGTTTTATTTTTATTTTTACTTTGTGGTACTGGGGATTGAACCCAGGGACACTCTACCACTGGGCTACATCCCAGCTCTTCCTATCTTTTTATTTTGAGACAGGGTCTTACTAAATTGCTAAGACTGGCCTCAAACTTGCAGTCATCCTGCCTTAGCCTCCTGGGTTGCTGAGATTGCAGGTGGGCACCCTCACGCCTTGCTGTCTGGTGTTTCTGGTTCAGCAGTTGCTCTGTGGCCTTCTCATAGCATTCCATCTTCCCAGGGGCCTGTCTTAAATCTGCCATAGCACAGACAGTGTGTCTCTTCCCAAAGGCTAATGATGACACCCTGCAGAGCACAAAGGCACCCTCTCCATAGAAAGGCCAATGCAGTAGTTTGCAGGTACCTTTTGAAAAGGTTATTTCAAGGAGAGTAAAAATATCAGAGTTATAGGACCTGACGAGGGACAAAGTAGAAATCACCCCTTTTTCCAAAGGAAGTGGGAATTTATTTTTAGTGCCCCTGGATGACATTTTAACTAGGAGCTTTTTATTTGAGGAATTAAAATAGGGGGAGAATAGGGGGCCTAGCAGCCCTCTGGTTTCACAGAGCCCAGAGAAGACATGGCATTCGTCAGGCCACGTGACAGACCCTGTCCAGGCCTCTTCCCGCTATCCTGGCTGTCACCACTAGCCAGGACCCGAAGGAACCAATGCAGCCTTCGGCGAATGAGAAAAACTATCCCTCTCTTCCCTCCTTCCAGGACATATCCAAGTTGTAGCCTCTACGGCTGCCAGGTCAGGTGGTCCCTACTTGGTTTACATCAGAAGCAAAGAACTACCAGGAGAAATCATTCTTTTTTTTTTAAAACAACCTTTATTTTATTTATTTATGTATGTATTTTGTATGTGGTGCTGAGGATCGAACCCAGTGCCTCACGCGTGCGAGGCAAGCGCTCTACCACTGAGCCACAACCCCAGACCCGAGAAATCATTCTTGAGTAGGGTCTCTGCACCCTTCCTCAAGGTGGCAGTGAAGGATGACATAAAGGCATGCCTCGGTCCCAAAGCTGGGCTGGCACAGAGGGAAGTGAGGGGCTCAGACAGCAGGCCCTGGAATCCCTATGCCAGGTAAAAATCCTGGATATGTGGCCTTGGACACATCCCCTCACTTTCCTGCCTTGGTTTCCTCATCCATGATGCCTGGCTCGTACTGTTGTTGTAACGGTGAGATAAGCTCATGTCTGTAAAGTGCTGAGCTTAGCGACAGTGGCCACTGTGCTTAGGACAGTAGCTCAGAGCCATTTCCTGAGTTGGGCATAGCTTTGTCCAGAGGTGATAATGAGCACCTAATTTGTAATGCCTTGCTTTTTCTAACCATAACCCTTAAATCGGCTTTATTTGATTGATTGCTTAATTGATTTTGCAGCCCTGAGGATTGAACCCAGGGGCACTCTACCTCTGAGCTACATCCCTAGTCCTTTTAATTTTGAGGCAGGATCTCACTAAATTGCCCAGGCTGGCTTCAAACTTGTGATCCTCCTGCATCAGCTTCCCAAGTCACTGGATTAGAGGAGTGTTCCCCTGCACCTGGCTGGTTTTATTTGTTTAATATAGATGCTCATTGTACATAAATTAAATATAGATACATCCAAAGATGGCAGCAAAATTCTTATAAGATTCAGAAATATCCACTTGGAACATTTTGGTGTAATTTATATGTTTTCCCATTCTTTTTTTTTTTTTCACATTACAACTCTTTAAGATAGACCTTCTCATCACCACAAGGACAAACTGAAGCTCAGTGGGACTTGCTTGGCCACTGTCACAGAGCCAGGCTGTGGCAGCACAGTGCTTCATGCCTCCGCTAGTTGGTCCAGGCCTGAGCCTCCTGCCCTCTCTCCAAGCCCTGCTGTGGCTTGTGTCCCTCTGAGGCTTGTGTCCACAGTCATCCTTAGCTTTGAGATTATTGTCTCTTGAGAGGCAGAACCTGGCCTTTGCAGTGTAATGCACTCCAGAATGATAGGAACAAAGGACTAAAAAACGCTGCAGAGAATATCTAAGTCACTTCCCTGTAGCTGACAAAGGCAGGCAAAACATCAGCTCATTTGGAAAAATATGAGCAGCAAGTATTTCCTCTTCTGAATATCTTATGCTTTGAAGTCCAAGTATACCTGCTTAAGAGCTCTGCCACTTAGGTGTGATATTCATTTTTTTTAAGCAAGAATTCAATCCCTAGTACCACACACACACACAAATTTTAAGTGAAAAATCAAGAAACTTTAGCAACTGGTTCAGTAATCAAAATTAGTATGTGAATCAAAACTTTAAAAATATATTCTCTTATTAAATTGTATAGTATCACAAAACTGCCTTCCAAATGATATACATTGTGGCATAGATCATTCAGTTTTAATCATTTCTCAGTAAATATTTGGCCTATAGAAATTGTTGGTGGGATCTTTTGGTAGCATGGTCACCACTAGTTCATAGCACCTCTGTCCTAGCCACAATTTGTGCTCAGGGAAATTCATCCTTTTGCACAAGATCCTTATTAAGTCAGTCCTCCAAAGCCAGGACCAATGCTTTGCAGCAGAGAGCAGGGTACTTCTCAACAAGGTCACTACCTGGATGCTAATACTTCCTACCTGAGAGGTCCAGGGGATCTCCCTGTGTCTGCCCAGTACCACTCTCAGGCTCCACAGTGCTCCTTCCCTACCAGTCCAGAGGCTTTCCTGCAAGGGTGGTGGAAAAGCATCTTATGTTGCACCTCAGGCAAGTCACTTCCTTTTTCTTGGCCTTGGGATTCTTTCTCTGCTAAATGGGTATAATTAGTGCAGTAAGCTACTAACAGCCCCCACAGATAGCAGGTCCTAACCCTGGAACCTGTAAATACAGCATTCTTTAGAAAAATGTTTTTGCGGGTATGATTAAGTGAAGGATCTTGACATGGGAAGATGATCCTGGATTACAAGGGTGGACCATAAATGCATCAAAAGTGACCTTACAAGACAGAGGTATACATATATGTGGACAAGGTGTGTGAAGACTCAACTCAGCAGAGGGATTTGAAGGTGGAATAATGCCGTCAGAAGCCAGAATGGGGACAGTCACCAGTAACTGGAAAATGCAAGGAACAGATTCTCTCATGGAGGCTCTGGAAGGAATGTGGCCTCATGAACACTTGATTTAGGCCTAGCGGTACTGATTTTGGATTAATGGCTTCCAGGGAATCAAGTTTCTGTTATGTCAAGCCACCAGGTTTGTGGTATTCTGTTACAGCACCCACAGAAAACTACCTGGGTGGTCATGAAGGAATTATTGTGTGGAAAATTCACAAAGAAGCACAATACATTTGTGTGTCATCACATGATTATGTATTTACCAATTATAAAGAAAAGTGACGACATCGGGTTTTCTCAAAAGGTTTTAGCATTTAAATATTGCAAGAGAGAGATGACAGCTTGGCTCCTGTACTCTTCTTGCCCTTTCCAAAGCTCAAAAAGAAAGGAGCATCATCTCCTGAGATTTCTATAGCAACTCACTTGGGTCTTTCAGCCTGTGAGCAGAGACTATCCTGAAGGAACCCAGATGTTGGAGACCCAGCCCGGCAGCTCAGCAGATAGTGAGAAGGAGCAGTCAGTCACATCAGCCGTTTTACCCAGGCTCTAGCAATGGATTTGAATTGAGCAGGACTTTGGACTGTTTTCCCCACCAGGCGGTGTGACTGTGTTATTCACTTACCCCATCTGCATTTACCTGAAGTGATTTTAGAGTTGAGCTGCCACTTTCCAACCTAAATTAGGGGCTGTGTTTGTGGGCTGATGGCATTCATTAGACAAATTGTAACGAAAACAGGAAATTAGAAACAGTTTTAATTCCTCTTGGGATCTCTGAAAACAGCAATTGTGATTCCAGAGAGCAGAGATGCAAATTGCTTACAAATTCAGTTTGCCAAGTAGGCCTTGTTGTTTGAAGCATCTGGCCACGTTTACCATCTGGTGAGAGATGCGGGCATTACAATCAAAAGTGCACATATCAGACTTTAAAATGGTTAAAATGGCAAACATGTTATGTTACCACAACTTTTAAAAAGGCATTCTACACGGTGCTTTCATTCCAAAGATCAAACTCTTTGTATATTTTTCTCTCTTGCTTTTCTAGAAAATCTGTGTCACAGTAATAACATGGTTCTAATTCCTGTTTATTTCTTGGAAGCCTCATAAACTGATCTATTTTGTGTAGTGTGGATTTTAACAAGTTTGGCTCTAAGTGAGCAAGCCTGAGCAGTTAGGATATGTAATTAGTTTCCCATTGGGCCACGTGGTTGTAACATGAGTCAGTGAACAGAATTGGTTCAGCATGAGAGATGAGTGGCAAGCGTCCAATGTCTCAAGTTATGTTACATTCCTGTTTTTCTTTGCCAAACCCCAGAAAATGCCCAGGCTCCCTTATTCCCACATTTTCTCAATAGGGCCCAGCCTCCTATTGAGTCAGCAGGTCAGATGGGTGCCCTCCGGGGGTGTGTGTGCATGTAGTTCTCAGCATGCGCCTGCTTTTACTTGCATGAATGTAGTGTCTTTGGGGGAGTGGGGTTGGGGGGGGAGCTTGTTCATTTAGAGGATTCGAAGTCTGTACATTTCATGCTGGCTCTTCCTGCATGAAATAGAGCTTGGCTGTCAACAGACGCCTGAAGTTCAAGACCAGAATCAAAGACTGACATAGGAACTCCAACCAGAAGTCCCCTAAGTGGGTCAGGAGGTGGGGAGGGCATTTTAAAAACCCTTATATGGTAAAACAATTCCAAAATTCTTCTTCTCTGCCTTCACCTGGGAAGGCTACTGAATAATTTCCAGTTATCAGAGCATACATTCATTTCTGTTTGCTGGGAAGTACAAAGGGAAACTTGGTCCTAGAATGTCCTCGGGTGAGGATGAGAACTTAGGAGACTGCTTGGAAGGATGAACTTCCAGGAAGAGCCCAGTGGAGCTTGGGCCTCAGAAGGGAGCCTTAGAGCACAACTGTTCTAGTTTCCATCCTAGGTTGAGAAACAGCTCTCACTGTTATGAAGCTTTGAACATTGAGCAACATCTGTATTGGGGCAGGCATGTCCCATTGCCTGGTCTCAGCTCTGACTCCTGGCATATCCCTTGAGGATTACACACTATGTGGTATAAAGTTACACCTCACATCAGCACTCCCCTCTCCAAGTTCAGAGAATCATACCTGGACCCAGAACTTATAGAAGTTTGAGCAGGAAGCTGTATGTTCGTGCTCTTCACTTAACAAATTATCAAATAAAGTAACATTAAAAGCTGTTATTTCCATGAATGCTTCCAGTGTGCCAAATAACATGCTGACTGCTTTGTGTATCAATTAAACTTCCAACAGTCCTAGTGGCTCTGGTATTATCATCTTTTTGGGGGGGAAGGGAGGCTGAGGCTGGAGGATTAAGTAATTTTCCCAAAAGCATCCAGCTAGTAAATGAGAGACCTGGGGTGTGAAGTCAGTTGTAGCTGTGCCCACCCTAGAGACCATCCTTGGGACTCAAAGTAAGAAAAGAAATCAGAGAGTCAGACATAAAAAATATCACCTTTTGTCTCCACCAGGAGTGTACATTTGAAAGCTCCCTGCTGTTCACAAGTTCCTTTCATAGGACTTTTGAAAAGGGGACAAATATGCTTTCTTGGGTTCAGAGGAGAAGCTCAGAGTCCCGGGTGTGGGTAGGAATGAGAAGGCTGTGGGCAGCCCACAACTGTCAGTCCCCCAAGGTCACGAGCAAGCCAAGGCATTGTCCCCTGGTGCTGTGCACACAGCCCTCTTGAGGAGAAAGTTCAAAGCAGGGTTCTGCATTTTGATCTTTGAAAACGTTTAGGAAGCTATGGCACAAGCCAGTGGGGCTGTGACATTTACTTTCCTATTGGGGCATAACCATATACAGTAGAATGTACTGTCTGTCCGTTTAGGCTGCTATAACAAGAGTGCCAGAGACTGGGCCACTTAAATAGCAAACAGTTACTTCTCGCAGCTGTTGAGGTTGAGAGTCTAAGATCAAGGGCCAACAGATCTGAGGTCTGATTTGCAGATGGTCATCTCCATGTCATGTTCTCATGTGACAGAAGAAAGAGGGAACAAATTTTTGTGCCCATTCTTATAAGGATACAGATCCCACTAGGAAGGCTCCACCCTCAGGACCAAACCACCACCCAAAGGCCTCTCCTTTTAATATCATCCCATGCAGGGGTGGGATTTCAAAGCATATGTTTTGGAGGGACACAAACATAAGATTCATCCATGCACAGATCATAAGTGTGCATAGAAGATCATAAATGTTAACAAATATGTATATCTGTGTAGCCAATAAGCCAATCAATATGCAGAGCTTGATCTTCACCCTAGAAAGTTCTCTTATGTCCCCTTCTGGTCCATCTCTATCCCCTATGGTTGGCTTGGCGTTTTCCCTGGATGTCTCACACATGTCACACTAGTTCCAGTCCTGTTCACTAGGGTGGCCTGTTATAGAGGCACTAAAATAGGTTTGTTCCACATATAAAAATGGCCTGGCCTGGCCTGGGGTTGGCTCAGACTCCATGATTCATACACTTGCAGGATTTGCTAGACATGAACTTCAGTGAACATCACACTTTGAAGTCAGTTCTATTTCCCACTCCTGGCCCGTACATTTAGAAACTGCATTAAGTAGATCCCTCCCACTCTTGCTCACATTCCAAGCCTGCCCCTATGTAGGCACAAGCTTACCAAACGCAGTTATTCACCTTGGTGAGTGGGCAGGTGCTCTGCTCTGTTGGGAATCTTCATTATTAGTGGGAACTCTAATTGTACTCTTGGTGTATCTTTATGATTAAAGAGTCCTAGAGTTGTGATGATTGTTTTGTAAAGTTTAGGATAATTCATACACAGCAAAACATACTTAACTCAAAATTTAGGCTGAGCACAATTACATCCTCCCTCAGTGGTTCCACAGGGAATTGAGAATCTTACAGTCCTCCAGAAGCATCATCAGAGTTTAATTCAAGTGGAATTTCTAATTAGCCAACCAGCAGAATTTCAGCTAATAGAATATCAATGTGATCATCTCATATATACATGGTCATGCTCAAGATTTTTATAATTCCAGGGAGGAAAACAATACTGAGAACTAAATTTTGAGATGAAGTCTTATCTGAAAAACTGAGCATGCTTTATAAAAGAATTCAAAATATACTTTTTTTTTTTATAAAAGAATTCCAAAATATACTTTTATGGAGAGAAGTAAGAAGATGGACTTTGGAATCAGCCATACCTGGTTCAGACTAGGGCTTGGTTATCTACCAACTGTGTGATCTTGAGCGGGGTACTGACCAACCTGAGCCTCAGTTTCTTCATCTGTAAGATGGGGCTAAGAATGGTATGCAGTGCATATGTTTGTTGTGTGGATTAGAGGAAAATGCACATGAAGGGTCTCACAGAGCATGGCATGAGCTACTTCATATATAGCAGTATTATTAGAGTCATTGGTAAGTTGTATGGCCTCACCAACCAAATTAGACCATTGGAGGGTCTGCTGTTTGGTCATGTGTCCTCAGTCAGGGGAGTCTCATGGGGTCTTGAGGATGATGGTGGCAGCCAGACAGTAGTCCTAGCTCTGGGTTACCAACAACCTCAGCTTCACTCTGCCTGTGTCACAGATGGGCTTCTGTGACATTTTCCTTTTGGACTGTGTCCCTAAAAGTTGTGAAATCACTAATTTAAGCCAACCCCTAACATTTCATAGAATAAGAAACTAAGACGCAAATGGCCTGAGTGGTTTTCCCAGGCACTCAGAAGCTGTCTCCTGACTCCCAGGCCTGCCCATTCCCAGGACCCCATAGATGAAAACAATCAACAGTAGAGGACAGTGCGGAATCAGTGTCTCAGCTTTCACATGGTTCTTCCAGATGACTTCTAGTACCAAAAAAAAAAAAAAAAAGCCTCTAGAGAAAGAAAATCAGCCATTCTATCCCTGTCCCACGGCTCTGTTTGGCAAAGTCCTGGTTTGTGTGTGGACAGTTGTGGGTAACTGGAGTCCCCATGAAGGGGTATTTGCTTGGAAGCTCTTTTCCCTCTCCAACGTGGGAACAGCTGATATATCCAGTAGTCTTTGCACCATCCCAGACCACACCTCTCTCCTTGGCCAACATCTTCTAACATATTCATGGGGTCTCCAGTGAGAGCCCTGATGAGGCCATGTCCCCAGCCCTCCCATCAGTAAAATGTCTCCTGCCAGGACTTGGGCCGGCATCCAGGTGTTCAGTGCTCTGTCTCTTACTCTGCCACTACCTCTGTTTTCCAGCCCCTCAACATTGCCTACAGTCATATCTACAGCTCCTACAGGAACTTCGTAGGGCCCCCTCATTTCAAGACCATCTGCAGACTCCTGGGTTACCAGGGCATCGCTGTGGTTATGGAGGAACTGCTGAAAATTGTCAAGAGCTTGGTAAGGAGAAGACTCAGGGTGGGTTGGGATGTGCCCAAGTGGGATTCATAAGAACAAGACTTGATTTGTTTTTTGAACTGTCCTGTAAGAACGAGTCCCGTTCACTCCAGTTCTGCCTTGGCCCTCATCTGTTGGTGACTCCTAAGAACACATTTCTATGCAGCTTTTGACTTAGGGGTTTACCTCCCTGTTTCTGGCCCTGAATTCATTTCTTGTTTTTGATGACTCAATTCAGCGGTCCAAATTGTGACCTTCAGGGCTTGCTAATGGCAACTCATGCTAGCCAGCTGTGCTGTGTTAATCTAATTTGAGCATGGCCAATCCATGACACACATGCTGCCTTTTCCACTCCCATGCCTGTGACAGACATCCCTAATCAACCACCACCATACTTTGTCCCCTTGGGATTTCTTGCTGAGCACTTTTCTCAATATTGCACTAACTTCAAGAGAATTCTGAATCTGCCCCAAGTAGGGGTTTCTGGATTTTCATTTCATTCCCTGCAAGGTCAAAACATGTAAACTAGATTTTCTTTAAAATATGAGATGACAAAAGAGAAAGTAGTGTATAACTAGGTCGGGAACAGCAAGCAGGATTCACCTGCTAACTCTGTGGCAGCTGCAATCGGTTGTTAAAGATCGGGCAGCTAAATGCAGAATCAAACAGGAAAACAAGGTAATTGCTTAAAGACGTCTTGCCCAGGACATAGGAGGAATGAATGTGCCTTGAATTTTCCATGCTTAAATTAAATAATGTGTCCTAATTGCCACAGTTCCCTGCCCACGTTTCATTTTAGCTCTTAGTCTGGATTTCATAAACATTCCCAACCCAAGGAAGGACACCATGCCTAGAAATGTGTCCTCCTTCAAGTCTGTAAGCCCACGAGAGGAAAGAGAGCTCCTTCTCTCTTATAAAAGATCATAAGGCTGTCCCGACACTTAAATGCCCTACAGATCTCTACACAATCTGTATGTGCCCCAGTAGCTGACCCTGAGGCCAGCCGTGCACATGCGCAGCAGCAGTGGACTAGCTCACCCACCTGTACTCTTCTTCTGCAGCTCCAAGGAACCATTCTCCAGTATGTGAAGACACTGATAGAGGTGATGCCCAAGATATGCCGCCTGCCCCGGCATGAGTACGGCTCCCCAGGTTGGTGAGAGGGAAATAATTCAAACCTCCCCATGGTGGGATGGGAGCAGGGACCATCCCCCTGGGACTGTTTTGTGTCTCTAACCTGCCAGGGAGCCCAGGAGCTTTGCATCCTAGCCCAGCCTCTAGCCAGGCAGCCTTGAAACTTGTCTTAATCTTCCTTCAGTGGAGGTAAATGATGTCTGCTGGGCCTGCCCTACAACACTGCCCAGTGAGAGCATTTAAATATGAATAGCCAAGGCTTCCTGAGGGTGATCGTGAGCTCTGTGTCTCTCAGAGACCTTGTTTGGAGGAGGCTAGTGCCTAGGAGATGGTGCAAGTGATATATCTAGAGTGAGTTATAAACAGGCATTTTTGCCACCGACCTGGAGACTGGAGAATGAAGGGAAATGGAGACTATGAGTGTAGTGTCTGATGTTTTTTTGTTTGTTTTTCCCAAAACACAACATATCCCAGCTGGGCATGGTGGCGCACACCTGTAATCCCAGCACTTTGGGAGGCTGAGACAGGAGAATCACAAGTTCAAAGCCAGCCTCAGCAACAACGGCGAGGCGCTAAGCAACTCAGTGAGACCCTGTCTCTACATAAAACACAAAACAGGGCTGAGGATGTGGCTCAGTGGTTGAGTACCCCGGAGTTCAATCCCTGGTGCCAAAAAACCCCCAACATATCCAATATGAGGTCAATATAATTCACAATAGGAAA
Source organism: Xerus rutilus (assembly GCA_028644305.1). Taxonomy (NCBI): domain Eukaryota; kingdom Metazoa; phylum Chordata; class Mammalia; order Rodentia; family Sciuridae; genus Xerus; species Xerus rutilus. The sequence continues at coordinate 125,670,894 of CM053405.1, forward strand.
GGGATAAGACCAAAAGCTTTGGTGTCCAATCCCAGCTGCCACACTGACTTGCTGTGTGACTGTGGCTATGTCATTTACCCTCTCATTTAACCTAGCTAATGGTATTAATGTTATGAGTAGTAAATGAGAGATTGCCAAAGAAAATATGGTGTGTATACACTATGGAGTTTTACTCAGCTGTAAAGAATGAAATTATGTCATTTGCTTGTAAAAGGATGGAACTGCTGGAGAACATCATGCTAAGTGAAATAAGCTGGACTCAAAGTCAAAAGTAGAATGTTTTCTCTCATGAGGGTGGGGAAGAAAAGGAATGAAAAAAAGGATCTCATGAAAATAGAAGGGAGACCGATAGAGTACAGGAAGGAGACCAAAAAGGGCAAGAGGACATGTGGAAGTGCTGGGAAATAGAATCTAAATATCCCACAATGAGTCATTATATCATTATAATGCACTAATTAAAATAAGAAGTGTTCTTATTAAAGAGTAGTAATAATAGTAGTAGCTTAGAATTTGAAAAAAAATTAAATGGGATTGCAGATAGTATGCCTAACACAATATCTTACACCTATAAATACTAGTTCATGTCATTATTAAAACGTCAGGCAAATTTTTGGAGAAATGGACCAGACCTGTTCCATTTGTGTTTGTTTTATTTTGTTCCAGCTTACTAAGTAAGCTTTTTCAAATACTGAGCCCCATAAGAAATCCTACATTGGGCCCACGTCTAGAGGGACCCATGGCTTTGACCTTTTGTTATCCGAGAGTCAGGTCTGGGGCTACTATTCAGTCAGCACTTCCTATACACCTGGTTGCATTGTGTCTGCTTTCCATTGACCATCCTGTTCATTTCCCAGGGATCCTAGAGTTCTTCCACCACCAGCTGAAGGATATCATTGAGTATGCAGAGCTCAAAACAGACGTGTTCCAGAGCCTGAGGGAGGTGGGCAATGCCATCCTGTTCTGCCTCCTCATAGAGCAAGCGCTGGTAAGTCCCAAGCCCAAAGCAATCATGGCAGCTCCAGGCTAGAAGGGATGATACCCCAATCAGATACTTAGACTGAAGTATGTGTAGGTTCTTCTATTCCATGTTCAGGCAACTATGACTGTCAAAAAGCTGGATGGAGCAGTGACCCTGAAATCAGACCTGAGCTCTGCCCCTCACTAGTTGTTCCTGGGCCTCAGTGCAGTGTCCAAGTCTCAGTTTTCCATTCACCATGGGCCAGCACTGTGCTGAGAGAGGTAGCAATAGCCTGTCCCTGCCCCATACGTGTTGACATAGAAATGATGTGTTTACAACAACAGGAAGTGCCATGAGGGATGAGCACAGGGCCCAGAGGGAACATAAAACAGTCTGAAGTGGTCTTGGGGCTAAGGAAGGATTTTCCTAAGCAGGCCTCCTGGAGAATGTAAAGGAATTTTCCTGGAGGAGCTTTTCCAGACCAAGGGAAAAGGATGCTGTGTTATCTTCATTTTTGTGATGGGTGACATGGTTTTCCCCTGCAGGGGAGTTTAAAGGCTGAAGAGAGATAATGCCTATAGAACGCGTGCAGTAAGAACTGAATTATTGACAGTAGTGGTCCTAATCAGCATACCTCCCTGTAGAAGGAGGCTCTGGACGCCCTAGAACCAGCCCCCATCCCTGTCTTCCCCCAGGACTGTTTGTCTGAACTCCTGGCCCTGTCCTGTGAATGTCTTCCACATTCTTCCCCACTGTGCTCTGTTCTCCATGTGGGGTGGACCCAGTCCTCCAGGAGACGGGGGCTGGTCAACCTTGAGCAGTGGGAGGACATGGAGGATGTCACTGTGGGATGCGTAACTCTCAGGATGCCCTGGGGAGCTCTGAGCATCCCTTCATCCACTCATTCAGCATCAGGTATTGAGAGCCAGCTCCCTGCCAGGTGCAGTTCTAGGGGATGGACAGTGGCTATGAATGAGAGACAAAGGATTCCCATCTTTATTCTGGAGAGGGAGGCAAGCAAAGCTATCCATAGACCCTGGCACTCACTGTGAAGGAAGATGCAGGGTAGCGGAATCAGGATTGATGGTGGTGTCAGGGAGGGATGTGCTCTTTTTGGAGAAAATGAAGCTTGATGTCTATAAGGAACAGACAGGACCTTACAGCGAGCTGGAATGAAGAGGCAAAGGGGACAAAGACAGGAACTGAGCAGGAGAGGCTCCTCTCCTGGCCACTGCAGGAAGCTGGGGCAGGGGCCAGGGTGCTGGGAGCATAGGGAAAGGGGATCTGACTCTCAAAGGCACGGTTGCAGGGAAGGACTAATTGGACAGTGAGGGAAGGACAAGATTGCTTGCAGTCCAGTGGTCATCATGGAGGCAGCAGGCCCATGGACAAGATGGGGAGGGGAAGGAGGGAGATAAAAAAAAAAAGGTAGAGATGCAGACTAAAAGCACCAGAGGGTTCCTCACCTCTGGGTCTGGATGATGCAGGTGAGCCTGTGCACCTCATTCCTGTCCTCATCTTCAGTCAAGGGTCTTAAGCCAGCTGTTCCCTCAGACTCTCAGAGGCTCTGAAATGGGGACTCTTGCTATTCCTCTGAGAGGAATAATTGCTCCTCTGTTGCCCCTTTAAATGGGCTCTGGAGAGGGCTAATTGCTTCTCTTTAAGATAACAGGTTGTTAGCATGGTTTAGTGGGCTGGGGTTGCTATGGCAACCTAGCCTTTAGAAGTCACAGGGATGAGAAGGGGAAAAAAACGGCTCAAGGCCTCTGGGGTACCAAGAGAGGTAAAGGTGGGAAGGGCAGGTCTCCGTCAACACCTCCTTTCATGAGGAGCATCAATTCACACCAGGAGGCAGGCAATTAATGGGGGCTGCAAGGAAAGGAAAATATTTCTCATCTTCCCCCCTCCCCTGTCTGAGTGGTCACTTGCAAGTATTATGAGGAGAGCAAGAGAATCAGGAGCAAATAATTTCCTAGCTGAGAGGGATCCCAGCAGCACAGATGCACCAAGCCCCTGTGTTCCTAAGTGAGGAGGTGGAGAACCAGAGAGAGGAGCAGTTCACCTGAGTCCTACGGTGCAGCAGCTGCAGAAGGAGCACTAACACACAGGTTTCCAATGCTGATCCCAGGCTAGGCAGCTGGGTGAGGTGGAGCCACCAGAGCAGGAATCACCAAAGCTGTGTTCCACTTACTGCTTTGAAAGCTGGGAAGATCTCCAAGCTAAGACTGGGCTTTCTGAGAGTAAAATGGGGCATGGATTTTCTGGCGCTTTTTAGTATAGAAAACCAGAATTATATAAATATTAAAGTGAAATTGATTGTTCTTGTTAAACAGAATAGCAGAACAATTTTTAAAAGCCTAATGGCCATCCATAGAGGAATAGCTATAATTAACAGTGTAACGTCCATACTTCTGGAAGACTCTGAAGCAGTTAAAGAGGGTAAAGTGACCCAGCCATGGTGGCACATAATCTCAGTGGCATGGGAGGTTGAGGCAGGAGGATCCAAACTTCAAAGCCAGCCTCAGCAATTCAAGGAGACCCTAAGCAACTTAGTGAAACCCTGTCTCCAAAGAAAGAACACTGGGGATGCTTCTCAGTGGAGAACCACCCCTGGGTTCAATCCTAGTTACCAAAAAAAAAAAAAAAAAGAGTTAAGTAATACAGCTTTTCATATATCAGCATAAATGCTGAGAGAAAAGCAGCAAGTTCCTAGATAAGATGCATTGTGATGTCGCGTATATAAAATAAAACCCACAAAATAACACTTCACCAAGAGGAAATGTAGAAATAAACACACATTTTCTCTACAGATCAGGGAGGTAAACCAGGATTAGAGGTCAACAGGGGCTTTAGCCTTATCTGAAATGTCTTCATTTCCAACAAGGAAAGTATATTCATATACTCTTCACCTAAAATTAATTTTAAAATAATAGCATGTACTAGCTCTAAAAGAATGAGGATACTGAAAAGTGCAAAAGGGTAATTGAGAAGGCTTTTGTTCATTTTCTATCGTGACATCTGCCTTTGTGTAGTTTTTCTTCTTTCAGTGTTCTCTTGTGGATTCCATATTGGTCATATGCTAAATACCTTCTCTCATTCTGTAACTTGCCTTTTTAAAAAGACATTAATGTACTTTAATATGTAGGCAGAGGGAATAGAAATTTAAAAGGTTGATTACTTAGACAATTTCTTCATTAAGGTATGTATTTGTTTCTCAAAATTTAGTGTATATTTGTAGAGAAAGAAATATGAGGTGTTTTAAAGTTTAACATACAAAGACATAAATTTTCAAGTGTTTAGCTGGATCAAGGGACATGTCCAAGTAACTCCCACCAGGTCTATAAACATTTGCAGTGTTGTAGACAGTTCCTTTAGGCCATCATAAGTGCCCCCAAAGAGATGACGATTCTAATACTCCAGAGGTGAGTTGTTTGTCCTTCACGTATAACTTCCTGTGAATGGAATCATCCAGTATGATTTCTTTTTCTATCTGACCTCTGTCATTTGACATTCCGCCTGTGCAGTTCATGTTGTGGATGGCTCTCTTCATGACTGAGTATTCCCATTGCATGAATAGACTAATTGAACTATCCATTTTATTATAGATGAACATTTGTGTTTAGTTTTGTACTCTTATGAATATTGTTGGACCTGTCTTGGTGAATATATATGCTCTCAGTTTTGATAGGTTAGCTACAGTATGTACTGCCAAGCAACTTTACACATTGGTCCATAACATATGAGTTTAATTTTTTCACATCCTCATGAACAACTGAATTTGTCCACCTTTTTAATCATAGCCATTCTGGTGGGTGTGTCTTGATATCTCATTATGGTTTTGATTTCCTTAGCAATACTGAGCCCCTCCTCGCATGTTATGGGCCATTTGGAATCCCTCCTTTGTAAAGTATTATTCAACATTGTTGCCTATTTTTAAATTGGGTTTTCTTTAATGGCTTATAGACATTATTTAGATATTACATATGCATGTGTTGCAAATGTATTAATGTGGCTTATCTTTTGGCAAAGATTAGGGCATCTATCTCTGGTTGGTGCCTGTGATTTGCTTAGAAAACCTTCCTCAAAGTTATGAAGATATGTTATCTTCTGAAAGTTCTGAGTCTAGCCTTTCAAAGCTGAATAGAACTTGAAGTCTGTTATTCACTTGGGATGGATGTTTGTGCTTAATGGAGGCAGAGATACAACTTCACTTCTTTTCATGTTGCAAAAAACCCCACCCTTCGTCTGTAGAGGTGGAGCTATGCTGATTGTGTATCAGGTTTCCATAAATGTTCTGGTCAAAGCAGGCTCTTAATAGTTATGGAATATAATCTGAAATGAGTCAGTATTTCAGTATGTGATTATATGTGTCGTGTTTTTAAAGGAAATTGTTATGAACATCAGGTGTTTCTTCTGGCACCTGAAGCTGGGAAATCATAAGGCAGTCATTAGAGAAAGACAGAATCACCAAGTTCAAATTCTGTGTGGTTTTCTAGTTATCAGTTTGCTGTTTATGCCCATGCCGACCAGCAGAGGGCCCTGTTTGTACATGTGAGCAATAGAGGGCTGAATTTCCAGGAAGAGACTGCCATTCCTGCATAGCCTCTTGCCCAGGTCTTCAGACCGTGTTACACTCTGAGGAGTCATTTGAGAACATTAATTCCCTTCTAGGAGGTAGGAGAGCCTGCACCCAAGCTCACTGATGCAAACACTCCTCCAATGTGGGGAAGGTCCCAGATACGTACCCTGGAGGACAGATTTCTGACACAGCTGACACCAGAGTCAAGGAATCCTTTGTTGCACTGGGTGTCCTGCCTTGTAGGATGTTGAGCAGCATTTCTAAACTCTGCCACTAGGTGCCAGTAGCGTCCCCCCTCAGATGTGCTGACCAGCAATGCCTCCAGGTACTTCTCTGGAGGACAAAACCTACCCACTTTCCAAGTGCAACTTTACATTTGATAGATGGAAAAACTGAGGCCACACAAAGGCATCAAGTTTTCCCAGGGTCACAGCTAATGCAGGAGTTGGGACAAGAAGCTCACTGGAGTACAGAAAGGGGTTTAGTTGAGCTTCCTAGATGGATGACTTTGTTGAATTGGTCCAGCCCACATCTGGCCCCTCTGTCTCTGACATCCACTTTATAGTCCCTGTTTTCAAGTTACATTTTCCTTATTACACAATCCACATAAATTCCTTGACAGAAAACCCTGAGAAGTAGAAAGAAAACTAAAACCACATTGTCACACCAAGATAACAATTGTTCATTTTCCAAAGGTTATTTTTCCAGATGTTTTTGTTCTGCCATCAATATTAATTCTTCTCATATAAAACTAATTAAGTTAGTCATAAAAGGAATGTTCACCAAGCTCAGAAGAGGGCCTACCTTTGTGCAGTGCCAAGGGGGTCAGGAGCAGGAGAAAGGTCCCTTGCTTTTTACTGCACATTGTAGATTACTATTTGAATTTATTACAGTTAACATTTATTGCTTTTTTCCTTAAAAGGAAATGGTTGCACACTTAAATGTACATAATTTGGATGCAAGGAAAGTAAAAATCATATGCTTGCTTTCAGCCACCCCTCACAGACCCTCACTTTACATTCCTGCCTATACTTGATCCAGGGTTCTTTTGCCCACCCTTCTGAGGGAAGCCTCTCTGGCTACCCAAGAAGCATACTCTGTCCCTGCATGTGGGCTCCCTCAAACAGTGCCCTCAGCCTTTCTGTGTGACCGCTACTTCCAGCCTAATACAGAGCCAGGTTATGTTCTTGATTGACAATAAGCCAGGCTGTGTGGAATGGAGACATCTGGACTTCTATTAGTTCCTTGCCCTTGTGTGGCTTTATGGTTTCAAGTGTATTTATACTTTTCTAGGCATGAACTAATCTAGTGAACAAACCTGCTAGGCTTATCAACATATTAGGACCTGGCAAAATGGTCTGAGAAGAGAGTCACTGGTTCTGCAGACGTGCCCGAGAGTCTCCATGGGCTCAGAGGGGGAAGCGTGTGCCCCATCACTGGTGGCACTGCTTACTGTCCACCTCCTCAGTTGTCAGCATGGGGGACTGGACCTCCAGGAGTGAACAAGGTGATCTCATAGCTATTGACTCTTTACTGAAAAAAAAACCAAACAAAAACTTTCATTCACACTCTGACATGGACAGCTAGAGTTGATAAAAATGAATTTGTGTCAGTTGATGTGTTTGCTCAAAGTTTTGCTGTTGAAAGTTTGTGATCAGAAACATGTAGATGCCAGCAACCTGGTTGCCCTAAAACAGGATGAAACAGCATAAAAGGACTGATCTATAGAAGCAGGGTTGGGGATAGAAGTGATATCTGTGAGGGACATTAAAGTGGATTCATCAGCCAGGTGTGGTGGTGGTGCACGCCTGTAATCCCAGCACTTTGGGAGGCTGAGACAGGAGAATTGTGAATTTAAAGCCAGCCTCAGCAATGGCGAGGCACTAAGCAGCTTAGTGATACCCTGTCTCTAAATAAAACACAAAATAGGGCTGGGGATATGGCTCAGTGGTTGAGTGCCCCCAAGTTCAATCCTGGGTACCAAAAAAAAAAAGTGGATTCAGCACGGCACTTGGGCTCAATAACTAAGAATGAGGGGGAGGGCATTTCATTTCAGACCCAGGGGACAAATGAAGTGTGCCTGCTCACCCCTGAGGTCCTCAAAACATCAGCATTCTGCTTGTGACAGGCTTATCAGCCACCTCTGTCCAAATTCAGCTCAGTCCCTGCTAATTTCATTAGCCTTCCAGGAACTGCCGAGAAATCAGAGCCTGTGTCAGAGCCTTTTCTATGGGGAGACTCCAATGGACAGAGTGCCTGGAAGCCAAGGGCTTGGAGTCATAACAGAGTTGGCTCTATGGAGTTACATATCAGATATCTCTGAACACCAGGGAAGATCACAGAGTGGTACAATGGTGTCAACTTGGGATGCTCATTAAAATCTTAATCTGGAAACCTAAAAAAATCCTAATGTCAGACAACCATCTCACTCCAGGGAAAATGAAATCTCTAGGAGCGGGCCCAGGAATTCTGAAGGCTTTGCCCTTGACCTTAAGGTACATCCAGAGTGCAGAACCCCTGACCTAGGAGCAGTCCTCTTGGGCTGGTGTTGCCAAAGCTTAGGCATTGGGACTTAACAGTCACAATTTTTGTCATCTCTGCAGATCACTGATTGTTATTTACATAATCATTTATTTAAACCAATTTTTTAACTTAAATTTATCATTTCCATTAAAAATGCAGGTTCCAAATGGAGACTTTCCAATTAAGGTTGTCAGAAAGATTGACAAGCAATTCAAAAGGAAAGACCAAGTCATTATTAAATACCGTTCCCTTGAACCCCCAATTCCCAACTTGGAAAATGCTCACCTTGGAAGGCATTGACATGCTCCAGGGACCAAGGGAAAGCCACTTTCTAGGCCACCATATTTGGGCTATAGATATTTCCCAGCTGATCAGACACAATTCTGATCCAGAAGTAATTATTCTGTGAGCCCTTGACAGGGGAAAGGGTGGAGGAGAGACATTGTAATATATAGCATTAGTCATGGGAGGCACAGGTTGATGGGAAAAGAACACACACGACCCACACAGACTAGGGTAAGATTATCATTGCCTTATTCAGCTAGGGCAACAGAGAAGGGAGAAGCCCATGCAGCAGGAACAGATGGAGCATCTCAGATGAGCTTTCCACTGCAAGTGGAGTCTCAGATGAAGGGCTGGAAACTGCAGCTGGTGTTTTCTACACAGAGGAGGGTCATGGGGAGTGGAAGCTTGATTTCTTGCCTGTTCCACTGGCCCTGTCTCCTTGGGGCTTAACATCAGTATGCAGGAAACACTCACACTAATATGTTCATCCATATAAGGGAATGTTTAGAGCTGCAGCTCTCTGGTTATGCCCAGGCCCTCATCTTCCCTCTCACCAGAATGGGGATCCTGTGGGGGAGTGCCTCGGCCTCCAGTTTCCCAGCTCATTTCTCTTCAATTACTTGACAAAGATA